>CM076572.1:1315014242-1315196866 GCA_034641835.2 Pinus albicaulis
TCTTCATCTTCCTCTAAATCTACATTAGATATTGCATTAGGTGGTTTAGATTCAGTTGGCTGATTTCTTTTAAAGTTCCTAAACGGTCTTTTAGTGGAAGTTTCAGCTACTTGTTTTTTAATTTCCACCATTTCATTGGACATAGTTTTCAGTATTTTTTTTAATCCTTTCATATCATATGGATCTTTAGGCGCTTTCTTCTTTGAATCATCCTTGAAACTAAATTTTTTGGATTTTCTTTCTTCACTAGCATTATTTTTCTCCAAAGCAATGATACATTTTTCTACAACAATTGCTTCTTTCATGTTTTTGGCCAGTGTAGGTTTAACAGCTCTATCTACAAAGATGGATATATTTGAAGGTAAAGCGGATATGTAACATTCACTTCAGACTTCTTCACTAGGTTTTGATGTTGCGGGAATTTTATTCAACAACTTGTTAAATCGGGAATTGAAGTCTTTGATGGGTTCTTTAGATTCTGATTTCAAATTAGAGAGATAATTAATCATAGTTGCTATTGACCTATCATCTCTGAACTTGGTTAGGAATTGTTCCTGAAAAATATACCAGCTAGTAATGGATCCTGTTGGTAATGAAAAATACTAAGATCCTACTACTCCTTGCAAAGTATATGGAAATAATCTGACTACAACATCTTCTTCTGTTACCCCATTTAAGTTTACGGACAACATGAAGTTGTTCATGTGTTCTTCAGCTAATATGCCAGTATCATAACTAAACTTTGGTAACCATTTTTCAGGATGAGCTAGTAATTGACTCAAAGGTGCAGGCATTGTAACAGCTCCTGGATTGGTCCATGGTATTTGTTGAGGATGTGCCATTGTTGTACTAATGGTAGAGGAAGTTGAAGAAACAGTTGAAAGCGATTGTGTAGATGTTGTTGAAACAACTATACCCTTCTGGATTGTGACTTAAAGTTGGGAAACAAATGAAAATGATGTGAAAGATGAGGATGACACTAGAAAATTTGGTGGAAATTTCGACGGCCAATTCGTCGCTATTCCCACACATAGTCATCGCAAGAGCGACAGTTTGAGGGCGGGAAAAACGTGGTTTACCATACCGTCGCAGTTCCGACACAATTAAAAAGTGTTGCACTATCGACACTTTTTCCGTCGCTTCCAAACAAGCGTCACTCTTCCAACGTTTCCCAATCTGTCGCACTTCCAACCTTTGTAAAATGTTGCACTTCCGACGAAATGTGGTTCGATGTTTTGAACGTCATTCTTCCGACGTTTGTAAACTGTCACAATTACGACGGAATGTGGTCCGAGATTTTGAACGTCGCTCTTCCGACAGTTGTAAACTGTCACAATTCCGATGAAATGTGGTCCGACGTTTTGGACGTCGCTCTTCCGACGTTTGTAAACTGTTGCAATTCTGACGAAATGTGGTCCGACGTTTTGAACGTTGCTCATCCGACATTTTTATACTGTCGCTCTTCTGACGTTTCTAATCTGTCACAATTCCGACGCTTACAAGGCGTCGGTATAGCGACGGCAGGTTCAATTTAAAAAAAAAAAAATGAAACTTTAAAAGAGGAGAAACGTTGTTTTGAATATATTATATGAAGTAAAACAGTCCATGAAGTCATTACATTTTCACATCTGAAGATTGGAACCCAAATATCCATCCATAAAAGTGGAAGTCCCACCCCAGAAAATGATAGAAAAATACCCCATGTCACATACAGGGACATGATATAAAACCTAGTAACAGTCCACATGGAGATTATCGACAATCTGAGAAAGCATCCAAATATGCCCGAGGCATCTATAAGAAAGTGAAATAGTAGTATGTAGAATAGTAAAGCAACAGATAGAGTACCGACGTCCATTGTTCCAAATACAAATTAAAGTACCCAAAATCCTTGAACAGAGAAAAACGCCAATCATGTGAGGAGTGTGATATGTCCAAAATATAAAAAGACCATCAGACCATATCAATAAACCAGCAACATAGACCAGCATCGCTAGTTTTGAAGGCAGAGTGATAAACATTAATCATTTTTTTTTCACAAGAGAAAAAGCGTTGTTTTGAATATATTATATGAAGTAAAACAGTCCATGAAGTCATTACATTTTCACACCTGAAGATTGGAACCCAAATATCCATCCAGAAAAGTGGAAGTCCCACCCCAGACAGTGATAGAAAAATACCCCATGTCACATACAGGGACTTGATATAAAACCCAGTAATGGTCCACATGGAGATTATTAACAAATCTGAGAAAGCATCCAAATATGCCTGAGGCATCTATAAGAAAGTGAAATAGCAATATGTAGAATAGTAAAACAACAGATCGAGTACCAACGTTCATTGTTCCAAATACAAATTAAAGTACCCAAAATCCTTGAACAGAGAAAAACGCTAATCATGTGAGGAGTGTGATATGTCCCAAATATAAAAAGACCATGAGACCATATCAATAAACCAGCAACATAGACCAGCATCGCTAGTTTTGAAGGCAGAGTGATAAACATTAATCATTTTTTTTTCACGAGAGAAAAAACGTTGTTTTGAATATATTATATGAAGTAAAACAGTCCATGAAGTCATTACATTTTCACATCTGAAGATTGGAACCCAAATATCCATCCAGAAAAGTGGAAGTCCCACCCCAGACAGTGATAGAAAATACCCCATGTCACATACAGGGACATGATATAAAACCCAGTAACGGTCCACATGGAGATTATCGACAATCTGAGAAAGCATCCAAATATGCCCGAGGCATCTATAAGAAAGTGAAATAGCAGTATGTAGAATAGTAAAGCAATAGATAGAGTACCGACGTCCATTATTCCAAATACAAATTAAAGTACCCAAAATCCTTGAACAGAGAAAAATGCTAATCATGTGAGGAGTGTGATATGTCCAAAATATAAAAATACCATCAGACCATATCAATAACCAGCAACATAGACCAGCATCGCTAGTTTTGAAGGCAGAGTGATAAACATTAATCATTTTTTTTTCACAAGAGAAAAAACGTTGTTTTGAATATATTATATGAAGTAAAACAGTCCATGAAGTCATTACATTTTCACATCCGAAGATTGGAACCCAAATATCCATCCAGAAAAGTGGAAGTCCCACCCCAGACAGTGATAGAAAAATACCCCATGTCACATACAGGGACTTGATATAAAACCCAGTAACGGTCCACATGGAGATTATCGACAATCTGAGAAAGCCTCCAAATATGCCCGAGGCATCTATAAGAAAGTGAAATGGAAGTATGTAGAATATTAAAGCAACAGATAGAGTACCGACATCCATTGTTCCAAATACAAATTAAAGTACCCAAAATCCTTGAACAGAGAAAAACTCTAATCATGTGAGTGTGATAACCATCTGCAGAAACCCAGGCTCGCTTGTAAGATCAGGCTCACTTGATTCCAAAATTGGTAACCATCTGTTGCATCCGAGATGTAAGGTTCAGGCTCGCTTGTTTCCATTAGTAGCCTGCTACAGCATCCACCCTTTTCATAGCAAAAAGGTTCCTGTAGATATACAGAGAAAGAGTATAATACGTAGACCATATAAACATGGCTCTGTATTTCAAAAAACACGTTTAAAATAGAAATAGGGCAACATGTTTTTTTCTAAGTAAATTTAATCTATTAACAGTGGGAATAAAATTACACCAAATTCAAAATCATTGCCCAGACTCATGGAAAATTTGTCATCAAAAAATCAAAAAATTAAGAAGACTGCCCTCATACGGGGAAACCATTCTTGAACGTTTAATTTACAGAATTCAAAAATATTACAAAGGTACAACACAGTAAAATAATCTAAAAGCAGCCCAATTAAGTGGGCCGCGAAGCAAGAAAAACAAATTAACCAAACTACTCCTTCGACTCCTCAACGATTCGGCACAATCCTTCGGAAGGTCCAGGATCGCTAGGTGCTACCTCCACATTCATGCCACGGCTCCCCTCCTGAAGGCCCGAATGCTGGCCGGCTTTTTCCGAGCTTAGACCCACTGGACGGGTGCATTCTTCCTCCATTTGGGCCTCCTCGCAGAAAACCACAGTGACTGAAGCTGTAATTTGTGGGCAGTTGAGAGACCAATTAAAGGAAAATTGTGCAGTGTGCGTCGTGGGAGAAGGTGAACTAGTGGTGGGGAAATAAGGAGCAGGGGAATCTATACAGTGGCCAGATCCTACAACCCAACCCCGCCCACTCCTAGTATTTGGATAGCGACTTGCATAATAATCACTAGACTAGCCGGAAGACAACTCGTTTGAGGGGCTGGAGGGAGCGCGCAGGAGTTGACCTCTAGTGCTCCCCCTGCGGCAACGCATCCTTTGATGCACGTGAGGCATGGGTGCAGTCTCACTAGCAGTGGGCACAAGAGGAGACGGAGAAGCAGAATTCCAAGAAATAGAGGAAGACAGACAAGGACTAGACTGAGAGAAATGAAGATATGTAGAAAGGTCTACGCAGTAGTTCAGCTGGCCACTTCTCCTTCTCATCACAGTGAGCATGCAGTGTAACATAGTGTTGGGGTTCCCATGTTTTGGCAGATTCGGCAATACCAAAAGATGAGACAACATTAGAACCACTTTGGGGCCCTAGGATCTAGCCCTCCTGGACCTGGAGAGGGATCTCTCCAAATAGAGAAAAGAATGACATATCTTTGAGGCTCAAGATGAGATGTTAGGCTAGTTATGAAGCACAAAGGAGGTTTTAAATGATTTGGTTGGTTGGTTGCTGGGTTGGTTATGGGATCATAAACTGAGAAGATAATAGGAGAAAGGGAACGAAGTAGCAGGTAGTTTCAGCAAAGGGGATAGGTCAAGACAGTGCCAGCCAATGGGCTATGGAGTCATGAAAGGAGAATTACTTCCAACAACTAGCAAAGGCTTTCAGAGGGCAAGTCATCTATGCTAAAGGATATTTTAGATAGATGATGGAATGGAATATTAAGGAGAGAAGGTGAAAGAAGGAAAGCAGCCCAATTTCTGTCTATAGATCAGGTCAGAGGTCATTTAACTCCAGACCTGCTTGGACATACTCAAAGGCAGCTCTCAAAGAGGGACAAAGGGGCTGCTTATAGATCGGACCAGAGGTCATTTAACTCCAGGTCTGCTTTAGCAACTCTAAAGGAAAACAGAGATAGGATTAACAAAGGGATCTCAGGAAGGTTAGCTGGTTGCACAAGGATCCTAGTGGACAGGGCTAACTCTAATCCCCAGTGGTCCCAAATCTTCCAGCTTAAACCCAACAAGAACATCTGAAAATTGATTCATTTAATTCATACATCAAAGAGTAGGCAATATCATCCACTACACTGGTTAAATCAACTGAAAACAATTCTCAGATAGCACATAAAGCAGAAAACATTAAAGGTAGGGAGAGCAGGAAACGTAGGGCACCTAACAAGGGTGAATCCTATGTTATACTTCTGTTGCCTACCAGAAGAACATGAAACAGTATGAAAATGTAATAAACAAAGTTAGGAAAAACATCACCAACAGTAATAGACTAGGATCCTGTGAAATGTGCTTTGATTAATTGATGCAAAACCAGTCATGTACAATAATCCCAATGGCTAAATACGATCAAGACTTTATGCTCCCAGCCTATTACATACAAACTACTCTGTAACTCCCTCCCAAGACTGTTCTAATAGTCAAACTGAATCCCTCTAACAACAACAGCCGAACAACTGAACAACAAACTCTTACAATATGTTCTTCTGGATTCTTATAGGAGAAAACAGAGTAGAAGATGGTAGGTGAAGAATTAAATGAAGAATTAACGCTCAGAAGAGGAGGAAGGCCGCAATCCATTCTGCTTTAAATCTATGCATTTACCTCTGGCACTTTGGCTGCAGCACTATTGCCCTTTTCTGTTGACCGGACAAACTGGTGAAATAATGATGCTAGGGTCTCCGTACCGTGTAACAAATGCTCCTGATAGTGTAGGACTGCTTATAGGGTAGATAATCTTCTCAAGGGCATGGTGTATAAAGAAAACTGCATGGGCGCTTCGTCCTCTGATGAAGAAAAACATTTCTGATAATGTGAAAACCATGATGTTACCTTATACCGTGCACAGGATCTCCTGTTCGATCCTCGAGGTCTTCAAACTTGTACCTTTGCCTTCTAAAAATCCCTGCAGAAGCTCAAAAGTCTTCTATTTCTTGCCTCGAGCTCTCTGTTGTTCCTGTACTGTCTTTGCCTGTGCATTCCGAGCTTTAATGGCGCCAGAGAGGGTTTGTAGAAATTAAACTTTGTCCTTTGATGAATTTATGGCGCAAACACCCCTCCAGACGTTTCCTGTAACATCACGCTCTGAATACAGACTCTGCACATGGTTTTCTTCGATCCCTCTGTCACTGTGACAGAGATTGCACATCATGGCGGTCATTCCCTATTGAAAACCCTACAAAATAGGTAAACTGGTTGAGAAAACATACATGGGGGTGGCGGACACGATGGAGACGATGGGAATAGTCATGCAGAATGAACAGATGGCGGAATTGTGCAGGAAAATGGTAGAAACATTCATGGCATGGAGAAAGGTGGCGGAATGCAGTCGCAGGCAGAGAAAATGAAATTTCAACGAAAAACATTGAAAATGGCCCTTTTGGACGAATAAATATGAATGGACGGGAATATTGTATGGAGGGTACATGTGGAGATGACGTGGCGAGACCGGGAGACAGTGGAATAGTCAACAGCGGGCAGACGAATCTGGACCATCAATCATGGCGGAGATCAACGGCGAAGGACGACGAACGACAGGCCATAATGTGGATTATCGCGCGTGTAACTACATTAAACATCGTGCACCTTCGATGAGCGATAACTTTCGGATGGCCCACTCCAGATCGGACGGTCTACGGCAATTTCGCTAGGCATCCGTGTCCGGACAATAACACGTGATGGATGGAGTTAACGGGCGGGGACGGCGGTTTTGAAATCGTACAAGAGGACAGGTGTCAGGCGCTGAGTGGAATCGCTGGGCGTTGGAGAGAAACCACCCACCGCGCATAAGCGGTGCGGGATAAACCAGGTCGTTTTATGGCTATTGTGCGGCGGGGACCACAAGGACAGGCGCATTTCGGACCGTTGATCTAGCTGATGAGCGGACGGCGATGGCGCATTCAGAGGGATGAACCGTGGGCATGGGAGATTAGTGCCTTTTGGGCCAGCGAGTGGTTCGGCGCCGGGTCACGTGGAGGAATCAAGGTGCGGGGCTAGCGGAGAAGGGGCCGAGGCCTATTACAAGGTCGTAAGTGGGTTTTTAACCCATTTTTAATGAAATTAAAGGCTAGAAGGGCTAACGATAGAAGGAATAAGGGGGATTTTGGTGAGACAAGGGTAAGGGTAAGAATAAAAAGGGATTTTGGAGGGGTTTAGAGGGTTAATAGGGGGAAATAGAGGGGAAAAAAACATTTTGACAGAAGGAGGAAAACGTGAAAAAAGGGACATTTGCAGGGGTACAAGGGGTAAATGTAGGCCTTAGGGAAAGAAACCAGCAGAGGGGACTTGTATAAGGTGAAGCACAGAGAGACCTCAAGGATGATGTGTCTTCAGGGGAGATGCATTCCTTGAAGGTCTCTAGAATGATATAGCCCCCAGCTTGCTTGTCAAGAATTTCATAGGGGGGCTAACAGTGGCTCCACATGGGGATGGCTTCTTCTTGAAGGAGACAAGAAACCAGAAACGATCTTTGGAGTAGGCCAGTTGCCTGCTGCTTGGCACATCCCTTTCTCTGATCAACTGCCACAATATGAATATGTTACATCAATAGAAACATTTTCCCCCGATCTATCTACCTTCACTACAATCCTAACAATTTTCTTCTTCTAGGGTGCATTTGAGCTAGCAGACCCTTTACATCATTTTATTTTACAGATAGAAAATAAACCTATTATACATCTACCCTTATTACTCCATGAGACTAGATTAGACTGTTGGTCTCATATGTTTCTCTACCTACACTACTACCTGCTGGGATTAGACTATCTAGCAGGTTTCTTCTCTACATTCTAAGACATAAATTGAAACAACTAACTATATACTCACAAACTGAGCTTTATTGAGCTTTTCCTACCTACCCTACTCTACTTGGAAATCTCTGAAGTTCTAGGTGATACGATAATGCCAATGCAGCCAATTAAGCAGTAACAAAAAAGGATATGAGCACTGAATGCCTGTCAAAGATGACCACAGAGTGCTCTGCATGTGGTTCTTCAAAACTGAGGTCACCATCAGTAGTGACCATTCCTGATGAATCTGGCCCTGGTGAAGGATCATCGCTAGAGTATTCGAGCCAATCAGAACCTCCATGTATTCTGCCATAGGATCAATGAACAGATGATGTACATTTTCTTCCTTCTGGCCTGCCATGACTAGTAGGCTATCTACGTCCTGGGCATCTTTGGTTAGTGTGTCTTCCATTGCATCTTCAGTGTGGCTCTTGAAAGCCCAATCATCTTCTTCTTGTATTTCAGCAGGCAGTGGAATTTCTTCATTTTTAGGGGGCGAAAGACTTTCCAAAAATGCCCTCGGGTCTCTGAACTCATATGATATCTCTTGTGAGTTCAAAAGTTCAATCTCAGCTTCATATCTCTCCGCCAACACTTCTAAAAAAACTTTTTTCAGCTCAGGTTGATCATTAAATCTTGAGCTGGAACGAAAAACCTCTAGAAGGTCCTTGCTTTGGAGTGTAGCCAGTGTATCCGATATTCCGCAACGAAACTCTTCAAGGGGACTAAAATCAGAGTCTTCCATTGGTGGGGTTGATTTTGTAATGCGACTAGTCTCCCAGTGGAGTCTTATGTGAAAAAACAGATAATCAGTGGCCTACTAATCACCAGTGGAGTCTTTTTGTCATTCTAGGAATTGTGGAGTCGCCAGGTGGATTATTTATAGCTTTACTGTCTACCACAGTGGTTTACCAAATCAAGGCTGAATGGTCTATCCCCAGTGGAGTCGCCATTATGTTGGGGTTCCCATGTTTTGGAATATTCGGCAATACCAAAAGATGAGACAACATCAGAACCACTTTGGGGCCTTAGGATCTAGCCCTCCTAGACCCGGAGAGGGATCTCTCCAAATAGAGCAAAGAATGATATATCTTTGAGGCTCAAGATGAGATGTTAGGCTAGTTATGAAGCAAAAAGGAGGTTTTAAATGATTTGGTTGGTTGGTTGCTGGGTTGGTTATGGGATCATAAACTAAGAAGGTAATAGGAGAAAGGGAACGAAGTAGCAGGGAGTTTCAGCAAAGGGGATAGGTCAAGACAGTGCCATCCATTCGACTATGGAGTCATGAAAGTAGAATTACTTCCAACAACTAGCCAGGGCTTTCAGAGGGCAAGTCATCTATGCTAAAGGATCTTTTAGATAGATGCTGGAATGGAATATTAAGGAGAGAAGGTGAAAGAAGGAAAGCAGCCCAATTTCTATCTATAGATTAGGTCAGAGGTCATTTAACTCCAGACCTGCTTGGACATACTCAAAGGCAGCTCTCAAAGAGCGACAAAGGGGTTGCTTATAGATCGGACCAGAGGTCATTTAACTCCAGGTCTGCTTTAGCAACTCTAAAGGAAAACAGAGATAGGATTAACAAAGGGATCTCAGGAAGGTCAGCTGGTTGCACAAGGATCCTAGTGGACAGGGCTAACTCTAATCCCCAGTGGTCCCAAATCTTCCAGCTTAAACCCAACAAGAACATCTAAAAACTGATTCATTTAATTCATACATCAAAGAGTAGGCAATATCATCCACTACACTGGTTAAATCAACTGAAAACAATTCTCAGATAGCACATAAAGCAGAAAACATTAAAGGTAGGGAGAGCAGGAAAAGTAGGGCACCTAACAAGGGTGAATCCTATGTTATACTTATGTTGCCTACCAGAAGAACATGAAACAGTATGAAAATGTAATAAACAAAGTTAGGAAAAACATCACCAATAGTAATAGACCAGGATCCTGTGAAATGTGCTTTGATTAATTGATGCAAAACCAGTCATGTACAATAAGCCCAATGGCTAAATATGATCAAGACTTTCTCCTCCCAGCCTATTACATACAAACTACTCTGTAACTCCCTCCCAAGACTGTTCTAACAGTCAAACTGAATCCCTCTAACAACAACAGCTGAGCAACTGAACAACAACCCCTTACAATATGTTCTTCTAGATTCTTATAGGAGAAAACAGAGCAGAATATGGTAGGTGAAGAATTAAATGAAGAATTAACGCTCAGAAGAGGAGGAAGGCCGCAATCCATTCTGCTTTAAATCTGTGCATTTACCTCTGGCACTTTGGCTGCAGCACTACTGCCCTTTTCTATTGACCAGACAAACTGGTGAAATAATGATGCTAGGGTATCCGTACCATGTAACAAATTCTTCTGATAGTGTAGGACTGCTTATAGGGCAGATAATCTTCTCAGGGGCACGGTGTATAAATAAAATTGCATGGGCGCTTTGTCCTCTGATGAAGAAAAACATTTCTGATGATGTGAAAACCCTGATGTTACCTTATACCGTGCATAGGATCTCCTGTTCGATCCTCAAGGTCTTCAAAATTGTACCTTTACCTTCTAAAAATCCCTGCAGAAGCTCAAAAGTCTTCTATTTCTTTCCTAGAGCTCTCTGTTGTTCCTGTACTGTCTCTGCCTGTGCATTCCGAGCTTTAATGGCGCCAGAGAGGGTTTGTAGAATTTAAACTCTGTCCTTTGATGAATTTATGGCGCAAACACCCCTCCAGACGTTTCCTGTAACATCAGGCTCTGAATACAGCCTCTGCACATGGTTTTCTTCGATCCCTCTGTCATTGTGACAGATATTGCACATCATGGTGGTCATTCCCTGTTGAAAACCCTGCAAAATAGGTAAACTGGTTGAGAAAACACACATGGGGGTGGCGGACACGATGGAGACGATGGGAATAGTCATCCAGAACGAACAGATGGCGGAATTGTGCAGGAACACGGTGGAAACATTCATGGCGTGGAGAAAGGTGGCGGAATGCAGTCGCAGGCGGAGAAAATGAAATTTCAACGAAAAACATTGAAAATGGCCCTTTTGGACGAATAAATATGAATGGACGGGAAGATTGTACGGAGGTTACACGTGGAGATGACGTGGCAGGACCGGGAGACAGTGGAATAGTCAACAGCGGGCGGATGAATCTGGACGGTCGATCGTGGCGGAGATCAACGACAAAGGACGACGGATGGCAGGCCATAACGTGGATTATCGTGCGTGCAACTACATTAAACATCGTGCACCTTCGACGAGCGATAACGGTCGAATGGCCCACTCCAGATCGGACGATCTACGGCAATTTCACTGGGCATCCGCGTCCGGACAATAACGCGCGATGGATGGAGTTAACGTGCGGGGACGGCAGTTTTGAAATCGTACAAGGGGACAGGTGTCAGGTGCTGAGTGGAATCGCTGGGCATTGGAGAGAAACCACCCACCGCACATAAGCGGTACGGGATAAACCAGGTCGTTTTATGGCTATTGCGCGGTGGGGACCACAAGGACAGGCACATTCCAGACAGTTGATCTGGCTGATGAGCAGACGGCGATGGCGCGTTCAGAGGGATGAACCGTGGGCATGGGAGATTAGCGCCTTTCGGGCCAGCGAGTGGTTTGGCGCCAAGTCATGTGGAGGAATCAAGGTGCGGGGCTAGCGGAGAAGGGGCTGAGGCCTATTACAAGGTCGTAAGTGGGTTTTTAACCCATTTTTAATGAAATTAAAGGCTAGAAGGGTTAACAATAGAAGGAATAAGGGGGATTTTGGCGAGACAAGGGTAAGGGTAAGAATCAAAAGGGATTTTGGAGGGGTTTAGAGGGTTAATAGGGGGAAATAGAGGGGAACAAAAACATTTTTACAGAAGGAGGAAAACGGGAAAAAAGGGAAATTTGTAGGGGTACAAGGGGTAAATGCAGGCCTTAGGGAAAGAAACCAACAGAGGGGACTTGTATAAGGCGAAGCACAGAGAGACCTCAAGGATGATGTGTCTTCAGGGGAGATGCATTCCTTGAAGGTCTCCAGAATGATATAGCCCCCAGCTTGCTTGTCAAAAATTTTATAGGGGGGCTAACACCCAGCAACCGGATCGTCTGAAAAACCATAGCGAAATGCCATTTTATCGACCCGACTGCAATGCAATCGAAGGATGCCCGTCATAATTAATCTATAATAATTAATGAGAGCCGAAGGCCGGATCATATTGGATCATGCGGAATCACTCACAAGAGTGGAGGTTTGATCTTGAACAGTGTTAAAACTTAATGCTATTAGATGTGAAAACCTTGGAACTTAATTGAACAGCATTAAAACTTAATGCGATTGATATGAAATCGCCACATCCATGTCCCATCGCCTTAAACGCCATCGAATGCACCCGCAGCCGGGAGCAGGGCAAGTTCTGATTGAGGACACGTGGAAGAAATTGATTGGAGCGGATCTTTGTTTGGGCCGCTCGTGCAATGGAAATCCAGACCCAAAAAAGATTAGGGCGAATTTGATAATAAATTCGTGTCACAACTCTCCCTCCGTACGCTAGCCCATCTTCGGACCCGAAAAAGATTAGGGCGGAATTCATTTGGTTTTCGCGTCACAAAATTGGCCGACGTCAGCAGGCTATTTTGGAACGCGAATTTGGTTTGAATTATGGTTTATCACCGTTTGAAGTCCGGTGGGCTCGACTTAAGAACAATTTTGTTTGATCCCATCTTATAAAATTTGTGTTGGTTTTCTTTGTTAATACACATATTTATAATAAATCATGGGAATACCACACTAAACATGTGGAAAAGTTATATAAATTATTGAGAACAATCATTTTTATGTAAAAATATCCAAATGTGCTTTTGGGAAATAAGAATTCGAGTATTTGGTTCCTATTGTTTTAAAGGAAGGAGTGAAGTTGGAGCCTCAAAAGATGCAAGCTATTACAAAATGACCTATTCCTAAGAAAATCAAGGTTCTTAGAAGATTTTTTAGACTTACATGATATTATTGATCATTTGTTAAGAATTATGCATGCATTTCAAGTCCACTCACATATCTCTTGAAGAATATATCATTTATATGGAATGATGAGGCTACTTTGGCATTCTCTCTTTTAATGGATGCCATGTCTTCTACACCAACATCGGTTGCACCTACTTTTGGTAAAAAATTCATAGTAGAGTGTGAGGCGCTAGGACAAGGAATTTACGTAACATTAACACAATAAGGGATATCATTGGCTTTTAAAAGCAAGGAATTCAAAGAAAATATTTGGTGAAATCTACGTATGAAAAATAAATGGAAGCAATATTACATGCAATAAAAAATGGGGATAGTATATCACCGGGAGGTACTTTAAAGTCAAGATATACCATGATAGCATAAAGTATTTTTTGAAGCTATGGATTTCATTGGAAGATTAACAAAAATGAGGAGAGAAAATGCAAAGTTTTAATTTTGAGATAATCTGCAAAAAGGGTAAGGAAAATTTAGTACATGATGCTCTTTCTAAAATAGAAGAGGCCTCAAATTTATATCCAATTACATTTTCTATTCCTAGGTGGCTAGAAGAAGCTTGCCATAATGGAAAAATGACAATAATACTAAACAAAAACTAAAATTTATAAAGGATGGAATGAACTCTATGGAGCATTGGGAGTGAAAGAGAGATATACTTTGGTGCAAATGTAGAATATTTTTATGCACGCAAGCATATTTGAATAAACAAATATTAAGGGAGTCCCATGTCTCTCTGATGGTAGGACGCAGGGTTCCTTAAAACATCTCAAAGAATCAAAAAATATATTTTTGGAAGGAATGTAGAAAGATATTCAAAATTTTGTAAGATAAGGTCAGGTTTGCATAATAAATAAAAGAGATATAGTAAAATCTCTAAGGTTACTTCAACCATTCCACATAAATATTCAAATACTAGAAGATATATCAATAGACTTTATTACAGGGTTACTGAAATATAAAGGTAAGTATTACATTTTTGTGGTCATTTATATAGACAAATTTTGTAGATTTTTTTTGTAGAGCTCAAAGTACATAAACAACAAGCCAAGTGGCAGAAGTGTCCGTGAAAGAAATTCATAGTCTTCATGGTTTTCCTAAAGTAATAGTAATAAGAAACTTTTGGAAATAATTATTTAATATGAGTGGAGAAACACTAGCTGCCATGAGTTCTACATATCAAACACAATCAAATTTTCAAACAAAAATAGTTAACAAATGTTTTTAAGGTTATCTACAATGTTACTCTTTAGAAAAACAATCTTAATGGATGAAGTGGGTTCCTCAAGGAAGAATGGTAATATGATACTATCATACTACCTATCACACATCTACTAAAATTTCCCCATTTAAGGCCCTTTATGGATATCCAACTCCTAGTATCTCATACTTTTTCCAAGATAAGTCCAAGGTATAGGAAACATAGTCACATATGGAAAATACTAAAGAAAATTTGAAAATTATTATGGAAAACCTTCAAATGACATGAAACATGATAAAACAACAAGGGGAACAACATTGAAGTGAAAGATAATTTGAGGAGGGTAATTGGGTATTTTTTAGATTATAGCATTATAAGCAATCTTCATTCAAGAAAAAGAAGAATAAAGAATTAGCTCAAAAATGCAATGTGGAAAAATTCGAAGTCGAGATTAAATCGTAAAGGGTCCAAAAGTTGAAATACTCGATAAAGTCGGGAGTTTTTTGAAAAAGTCGGCAAAACTAAAAAAATACAAAAATATTCATTTTTGGAAAAAATCCTGATTTTTTCAAAAAAAATTAAAAAATTATTAAAGAAATTACCTCACTCAAGATTTTTTCGAAAAAGTCGGCAAAAAGTCGAGACTTCGAGGATAAAATCACGAATTTTTCAGGAATGAAAAAGTCGGCAAAAATTCGGGATTTTTTCAAAAAGTCGGGACTTTTTGCCGACTTTTTCCACACTGCAAAACTGTTATGGCCCTAAATAATTATTCATAGGATTGCACAAGTGGTATAGAAGTTATATTTTCCTTATTCTTGCATTCATAAGGTTTTTCATGTATCTTGCCTAAAAAAGGTTTTGGGAAAAAATATGCTAATGTAAATAGAACTTCCAAAATTAGATGAAGAATGAAAGTTGATTCTTGAACCACAAAAAGTTATAGATAAACATTTTGTATCTCTTTGACATATAACCATTATGAAGTACCTAATCAAGTGGAAGAATATTCCTCTAGAAGAAGGTACATGGTAAAATGATCAATTCGTGATGAAATACCCACAGCTAAAGGGTTCATTTGAAGTTTTGACAAAGGTTTTGTTATATGTTTTATATAACGCGCGGCGGAATAGTTTTATTGTTTGTTAAGGTCCCACACAGTGATCAAATTTGAAGGGCAGGTCCGAATTTCAATTAGAAGGGCATATATCTATGTCACCCTTCCATAATGAAAATCTTTAAAAAAAAAACTTTTCAATTGACCACAATAAATTATTTTTACATTTCATTTTCAGAAAGACAAAACCATCAATCTTTATATTAATAAAAGATTGTTACATATACAACAATGAAGAAGGCTCCATCTTTCATTGCTTAAATATCTCATTGGCAATGTCAACATAAGTCTTGAAGACACTATTATAAGAGTTTGGATACATACCACTGGGATATAGGAGATTCTTATGTGTCAGATTATGTAATGCAATTTTGACTTTGTCTCACAAGGAGCAGCAGCATGGAGTTCTAGATTTTTCTTATAGAAAATTTTTATTATTATTTGAAAAGTTGTTTATATATATGAATACAACAATGAAATTATGAGCATGGTGGACAATTAGTCAAGCTCATGATGCCAAACCATGATGATGTAAGTTTGGAATTTAACATTTTTACATGTTAAAGACAAATAGTCAAAATCACTAACAACTTAGTATGCCATAATTAATAATCATTCCCTGTTCACTTTTGTTAATAGGTTTATGTCACACGATGATGTAGGGGCATTAGGCACTAGCCAGCAATGTAGGAGGTTTTGTCCACATGTTGTGGCTAGGAGGGTTTGAAAACATTTGAGTTGTAACAGCTAGGTGTCAATACCTCAGTTGACTGTATTACTTAGACTAGTTAGAGTTGTAGGAGTCGAATAGTTTCAGTTAGTTGAATTATTATAATTAGACCTTTTGATTTCTAGAATGGTCCTCTCGGAGGAACCGAAGAGCCATATGTTATGTATATAAATTGTAATTCCTCAGATGAATAAAAGTAGAGAGGGAAGAGGAGAGTAGAGAGGGGATTTATGCAATAAACCTCTGTGTGTGAACAATTGTTTCCAGTTAAATGATTTCCAAGCTTAGTTGCCATTGAATTATCTCGAACTGCTAATTGTGAAGAATTGTTTAACTATGAGGCGATTGGGTACTAATAATTCCATTCTTCTGTCTTTGAATTCCCGTAAATTGTTGGATAACCCTGTGAACTCACCCCACCCGAAGGCGAGGTCTGTGTAGAGAACCGGGGTCGTGAACACTGTTCAAATATAAAAATCCCGCTTAATAAAGAGACAAAATTGTTGTGCTTTCGGAACCTGACTCAAGGATTGGACATGATTTAACAAACAAAAGGATAGCGGAACCAGACTTGCACCCGTGGTCAATCCCTGTACCAAAACCACGAGCAGAATCACAAAAGCGGGTTGCCCATATCTCACTGCTTTTGCGGAGTAGGCGGTATTTCCTATTCGCGAGCGATTCCATAGGGAATGTGACACGTGGCGAAGTGACCCCCAGAAAACCACCATTTAACCCGTGCCATCGCATGTTAAAGCCCGACGTTGGAAGCCGAGCGAAATTTCCAAGGGTCGTTGATTTGGAGAACGGCCATCGGATGGTGGTCGCACGTTGAACTTGCCCGGAGGTTAACTAAGGTGTGCGGAGGATAGCCAGGTACGATACGAGTGTTTGATTGGTTATTGATATATATAGGTGGGGCCGGAGTATAATGAAATTTTTTAATTAAACTATTGGCGGATAATTAGCATAAGTCTGGAGCGTGATTGTTGTAAGGCTGGGTGGTGAAATATAGAGCCGAAAGTTCATTACAAGTTATTTATTTAAAAAGAAACGTGGAGTATAAATACAAAGTGTTGAAAGCTAAACATTGGTTATAAGGATTGGAGATAATATAAAGTCGGGAATATAAATTAAAGTCCAACCATTGTGGATAGTATTTATTTATCAAATTCTATGAATTTGATAAATAAACCCGAAGAAAGAAGAAGTCAATTAAGACTCAGGCTGGAGGAAAAGAACGGGGTAAACCAAGGGAAAATGCTGACAGAGCAATTGTAGACACACCAGCTCTCCTTAGGGGTCCAATTTCAGTTTTGTTGCGTCACACGGTCATCTCTCTTCTTTGGCATTTACTTGTATTGAAGATCACTATTCTAGGAATAAGGTGTTATTTTCTCCAAAATAACCCTAGCCAAACATTGACAATGCATCAAGGATATCTTTCTATGCTTCATAAGTACATATGTTCTACTTCTAAATCATGTCTTGGAAGTGGTTGTTTTGCTGGAAATTATTCACTAGTTGGTTTCATACCAAAGTCTTTTTCTCATTTTCAGCATCCAATACATGAAAGAGATAATGGTTTAAAACAACATAAATATTTGAAATTTGCAAGAATTGTCTGGCACACTTTGAATATGAATTTTGAAGTCAAGTGCATGATGCTGTATAGGATCAAGTATCATTTTGAATACCAAATGTTTCACAAGAAACTTCTCAACATGCTACCCTGCAGTAAGGATTAAATGACAATATTGCATCAACTATTTCCATAATAAAAGTGCACCTTGGCCATAAGACTAAACAACTACAAATGTTGTATATCTAACAAGACCACACAATCAAATGTATTCCACAAGGCCAATACTGTATGAAAAATGAAAAGGAGTTTGCAACAAAAAATACCTTAGGCAACTAATTCAATTAGATACACCAAACCATCAGCAAAAAGGAAAACCAGCCTACTTGGCCCCAATATTTTCAACTGGGTCCTCTAATTCAACCAATAAAAAGGCCAAAACAATAGCATTGAGATACATTTCATTACACTGTCAATAACAATAAAATTTGACTCAGCCATAACCCTTTCCTTTTATTTTTGTGAAAAGCTTTATGCATTACTCTAATGTGGCTAGTCCATAGGCCAAGTAGACCACTGGGTAACAAATATGTTTCCTTTCACCTTTGAGTTTTCAAATTATGCCTACCAAATCTGAGACATTTAAGAGGGGAAACTAATACAACGTTAAAAAGAAAACCAGAGAACACATCTACAAATTACCTCCTTAGCTACTGTCACACCATCATTAACTATATTCCGAGAACCATGCTTTCTCTCCAAGACAACATTTTTCCCTTTGCCCCAAGGGTGACTCCAACAAGATCAGGAAGTTTGTTCACACCACCTGCAAGACAAATTGACAATGCTTTCAGTAAGTGTGCAATTGAATGCCAGACCATATGCCAAAACATCCCTCCATGAAAAATTAAAATAACGCATTAAAATAGAATATAAGTGGACAAGGAAATATCCACCGCAGTGAATTTTCACGTGCAGGTGACCTTCCTTTAAACATAATTTTTTCTCTGACCTGAATTTTTTTTTTCACTGAGCCATCCTTGTTGAAGTACAACTCCTTTTCCATAGCTCTTGCATTAACTACCTTCTCTCTGTCACGTAATCTCAAAGTCCCTCTTCTGCTTGAGTGATTAAAGGAAATGGGTGAAAAAACTGAAAGAGAAGACAATTGTCTGCCATAATTATCAAACATTGCACCCAACTTCTTCCCCTTTCCATTGTTACCCAATGAGGTAGATGTGGAAATTGTTGTCATATTTACCCAAAGCAGAGGCCATCTTCTCTTATCCTGAATATAGAATTACAAGATCTTCATATTAGTATGAACCTTAAAAAAACATGACTCCCATTGCTAAAAACCACTTTTAAGTTGTAACAGGCAAACTAAACAACTATCGCAACTTTTGGCAACTTCTGGAGCATTAAGAGAGAAAAAACCAAAGAGAAATACAACCAAAATCCTCATTTTAATGAGACCGGACTATATATTTGCATTAAGATAATATAAAGAAATCACGACTATATTAAGGCCAGCACAAAACAATCTTTAACCAGTGTCTCTCGCGGCCTTCAAGTTTCCATGCTAGAGGTTGCATATTTTTAATTTAAATTCTTGACCTCTCGTGCCCATCTATGAATGCATCCAATGGGATATCTACATCAAATGCTCCTTTATATCCCCCAAAAAAAATTCCCTACTACAAGAGCACCAGTATTGATGGATCACCCCACACCATCCCACCCACTAGAAATGGTGAAAAAGGAAACCCGAGAAAAATTCTGAAATATCTCAAGATGACTATATGGGTGGTTCTTATGAATCAACCAACTATTCAAAACATGCTCACCAATCCAAACCATGAGTATTATGTGACGATATTCAAGCAGGCACTGAATCGGATTTCTGAAGCTATGTTAGAGAAACCCTAAACTCTCACTGAAAATAGGTGAAATGTGGCACCACTCAGAGATTGACATGTGCCAATTGGTAAAAGTGGTAAACAATTGGCATGCTCAAACAATGAGGTGATGCAAGAATGACATGAGGGAGAAAATATCAGAAAAGCCCCAAATATGGAGAACTAAAGCTCATCACCAACCTGAGATTGACAACTTTACATGATGTAACCTATGAAATTGTAAATGGAGAAATCATAGTAACAATAAAGTAACCTATGTAAAAATAAATTCGGATTCATCCTGGGAGTGGTAATGGGAGAAATCATAGTGAACAACAGGAAACATGCATAGTTGCTTACAATCAAATAGATGAAAAAACACATACAAAAAACCCAGATAATAATCATGAACAAGCTTAATATTGAATTATGAACTATAAAGGAACTTACAAAATGTGACATTACGAACCTGGTCAAGCGCACAAGCAAAAATATCCTGGACATGACCCTGGTTGACAAGTTGTATTGCTCATGATGCAAGAGGATTTGTACCTGCACCGCCAAGTCAATCAAAATCCATCATTATCTATACAATAAATACAAGTAATTGATGTAGTATTTTTTACTCTAAGATGCATTCTTATGATAATGTTAGAACATATGTTGAAAATGTCAAAACATACCTGAATAAGCTCCTCTTCATTTCAAGAATAATTTATTGGAGTCGCATGAACTTGGAACAAGCCTCCCACGATCTGAAAGAGTAGCAACTAAGTCAACAGTGACTTTTTTGTTGCTACGCTGGATCGAGGGCGGTTTTCTCCAAGATTAAATCGCTCCAATAAATTATTCACTACTAAACAGGGCCAACCATGTGAAGGTGGAAGCTCTTATGGCCCCTCCCCCCCCTCACATCACTCTCAATTCCTCAATACCCAATCTATATTTCATTTTTTACTTTCATGAGCATAAAAAAAAATATTCAATAACTAATAAAAAAACAATTCAACAAAAAGTATGCAAGGAAACATTGCAATTAATGCTTGACATAAAAATAGTATGATAAATGAGTTTTTTATATAACGCAAAAAACGTTCCAAGTATGGTAACGTTTGTCTTATAATAATACAATATTTTACATTATCAAGTTTTCTTTTTCTTCTTCCTATTTCTAAAGCTCCTAATTACATCATCAATATCATCGTGCTCTGCTCCTGTTTCGTGCCTTTCGACCCGCACTGCTGACCTAGTTGCGTAGTCACGATGTTTGGTCTCATCCAGTGACGGGGCATCGCCTACAAAAACAGATAATATTAAATTTTAATTGTCAGTTTTTAAATATCATTGAACTAGTTCGGTAATATTAATAATAATAAAAATTGCAATGAGATTATTTACCTGGTGCACCAGTTGTCGCCGCTGACCTAGTTGCGTAGTCACGATGTCTGGTCTCATCCAGTGACGGGGCATCGCCTACAAAAACAGATAATATTAAATTTTAATTGTCAGTTTTTAAATATCATTGAACTAGTTCGGTAATATTAATAAAAAAAATTGTAATGAGATTATTTACCTGGTGCACCAGTTGTCGCCGCTGACCTAGTTGCGTTGTCACGATGTCTGGTCTCATCCAGTGACGGGGCATCGCCTACAAAAACAGATAATATTAAATTTTAATTGTCAGTTTTTAAATATCATTGAACTAGTTCGGTAATATTAACAAAAAAAATTGCAATGAGATTATTTACCTGGTGCACCAGTTGTCGCCGTTGGGACTGTTGCCCTGTCTTCCTCTCTGGTGGTAAGATCCTCAAGGGAAACATTCTCTGTCATTTAAAAAAAAACGTTATAAGGACAACCATCAAGGTATAATTAGAAAAAATTATAAGTGGAAATTAATTACCGTCACGGCCCTCACTGATAGTAGCATTGTCGGCCTGGTCCCCACTACAATGATCAGGTTGCACGTGAGGATCATCTACATCCGGCTCTAAAACTGGGTTATTTGCCTTGTCGGTAGTGCTGCTCCCCTGATTTAAACAAATTTGTTAGACATTAAATTTATGGACGAAAACAAACATATTGAAAGGTTAATGTTTTACCTTATCAGGCATTCTGGATCTTGGGACCTGCCCCAAGCTTCTGCGACGTTCAACTATGGCTTGATAGCCGAAATGGAAAGCGATATTTTTATCTTCCTCTGTAGTTTCTGTTCCGAAGTCATCACCCTACATTACATATTATTGTGTATTTTTAATCATATTTGATAGGATTACAAAAAAGTTGGAAGGCGATACAATTAATTATAAGATGTTTAGCTACTTAATTACAATTCTTGTGGCTAATTTCAAGTAGCCGCCCTGGCCTAGCTTGTGATGGCCCTTTTTTCAATCCTAGCTTTGGTTGCCTTTGAGGTGTCAGGAAACCTAGCATCAAAAGATTGAAGTCAGATATGACGTAGCACACTTTTATTTTAGACATAGAGAAAATTAAAGTTATTGAATTAAAGTTGTAATTTACCTTGCGGGTCCAGTTGGCATTTTTCCTTCTTTCTTTGCCCTTTTCTCTTTTCCGTCATGGATGAGTGCTCTCCACTCACTCTCTGGAACTACGAGAGGACGCTCATATCTAGGGTTAAATTGCAATTTCGTCCTATAGGTGTCCCTGGTATATTTCAAATATTTTTCGGCTATTGTTCTGTCAAATGTGCCGACCCCAAAAAGGGCTTCTAGATAATCTAGAAGTTCTTTTTTCAAGTTGGAATTCTGGGAATTCCACCCTGTACGTATGGTTGGGCCAAAAATTACCAACGCATGGCTCTCCAGAATCCTGTAGAACTCATTGTTTCCTACACAGAATAAAACCAAAAGAAAATGAAGATATTATCATTAATTTAAAAATAAAAATCATGATAAATATGTTTTAGATAAAGTACATGAAATAGTTAAAATATTAAAATTTACCTGGGAGTTGTACATGCTTTATAGGGACACCTTCATCGTTCACCAATAACGTGCCATTAATGGTCCTTGTGGAGCTGACACGTGTAGCTTCAGGAAACGCAATAATGTAGTTGGCAATATCAGCCTCATCATTGCCAACACGTTCAGCAGTTGGCTGGGTGTCTGCTTGGGCAGGGTGTGTTTCTTGGCTGGCACCTAAAGGAGTAGAAGGTGTACGAGAGGGTTGTTGGGAAATCTCTTGCCCTTGTGTCCCACTACCACCAACACCGAGTTCAGCAAGTGCCAGAAAACGCTACATACAAAAGAACTTTTTGTTAGTTTAGTCAATGTAAAAATTAAAAATCAAACTATCCCAATTCATCTCATGTAGAACAAAAAAAATATCCTTTTGACTTTTTATTATTACCTGATATGTTTCTAGCTGGTTCATAATTTGTTTTATCCTCTCTTCTGTTTCAGGTGTTTGAGGCGCGTCTATCAAAGTATTAAATTCTGACCTTGCTTCTCGTGCCCTTTTTTGCAACAAGAGCGCTGGAGATAGGGATGAAAAAAGCTCTTCCTCATAGAGGGAATCATCAGGCGTACCATGGCTAGGTGTCTGCATATTTGAACAAAATTAATATTATTTCAATTATGTAAATAACTAAAATACCTGAAGATAGAGCAATGCTGGCACTTTACATGTTCTTCCACTAGCCTCTTTCTGCGATCATCCCATCTCAGGGTTGTTCCTGCACTGCCCTGATCAGTCTGCCACATTGCAATAAAATTATAAATGTAAAAAATTGAAAACAATATATAACTTGAAAACACAAAATGAAAACTGAAATAATTTCTAATAAGACACCGGAAGACAGAGTTAGAGTTTCAAATATGCCTTGCATTGAATTCAGTCCCGGAAACATGTCATTGCACATTAAGGCACCCAAACAAGAGACGAGTTGACAATGAAGACCTTATTGAATATATTGTTGGAGCAACTTCTAGTAAACTTGTTTTGAAGACCTTAAGGACATTTTTGGAGCAACATTGTTGAAGCTGATGGTATAGAATTTTTGGAGACGATCTTGAAGGGCCTTGAAGTGAAGCTTTTGGAGCAACTATTGAAAAATCCTTAGAGCATTTAAGTAAGGCACTTTCTATCTTCCATCACCTTTTTCCTTTCAATATCCTTTAAACGATTTTGTTGATATTTAATGTTTGAAATAACATTATAATTCCTTGATTATATGTGTTTGGGGACTTTCCCTTTGAAATTACCCAAAAATACCCTGGCAATTTTATCTTCAAGATGCATGTCTGACCCTATTGTTCAATATTTTAATTGATAGTAGTAAACATAGAGAGTTAGGGGGCTCTTGTCATAGCCTTTGTTTGGGCCATTAGATCCCTAACATCTACTAGGGAAAACCCCCCTTGAGTTGGAGGAGAGCTAGCCCGAAGTGAAAAGAGGTTGGTGAGGTGACAATGGGGCTATTGAATTACACATGGTATCACACTTTAGCTTTAGGACTTTATCTTGAGAAGTGCGAGATTTTGCTATATCAATTCTCAAATTATTTACAACACTATTGTTAAGAACTAATAAGAAGTGATGTTGAGGGGTTTTTGGGTATAAGAAACAATACCATTTAAAAACTATGGTTCTCAGTCCTTGGCATTCCTTCATCTGGGCCTAGGGGCACACAAGAATAATTTCACACTAAACCATGCAAACTTAAAAGTAACTTAACAAATCCATAAAGTAATAATAATCATAATTCCTAATTTCCTATTGTACGATATAATGCAAATCATTCAAACATGAAGCTACAATGTCTGAATTTCAAGATTGATGAACCAATACAAGAAGTTAGAAACTACAACTTTGATTCAATACTCTGTGTCCTAACTCCAGGAAGGAATCTAGTTTGTAGTACAAAACATGCATCGTGTATTATCAATTCTTAATTGACAACAACTAAAGGAAATCTACGTCATCAATTCCTTCCCATTTTGTGTTTTTATGTTATATTCCTTATAAAAGTGTCAAATTTCTCTCAAAGTAAGCAACCACTAAATAAAATAAAAAATAGTTGAGATATGATTGAGAAATGGTCATTTATTTCTTGAAAGGATCTTCCCAATTTCTTTGGTTGTTTTTCATCTCAAGAAACAAGAAATGACCTAAGAAACTATCGTGATGTAATATAAGAAACAACACGGTGCAATGGCCATTTTCAAAGCCAAATTATGTCCATTGAGGACATGGCCTTTATTTGGTTCCTGTTTCATAGGAGTTTCGGGTAGAAATGGAACTTTGTTGTACCATTTCCAGTAGTAAAAAGGGGAAACCTTCTTTTTCCATGGGAAATAATTTACCTTTCCTTTTTCAATATAATCTAAATCACAAAATATATGAACTATACTGCACACATTCTTGGATATTGTGAAAGTGGAAAAGGATTACCATACACAAGTGATGCACACATGTACATTTGAACACTAATAGATTTTTGTAGTTGAAATGCAATGCTTGTTTTCATTTAAATGTAGGGTTTTTAAAGCAGGGAGAAATAATGGCTGCCAAATTAATAAGCGTTTGTTTGGGAAAAATTTAAATGTTGTATTGGGTGATGAAGATAATAGAGGGTATTGAATCTTGATTCTTGACATCTAGAGAGAACCCTACAGCCTAACACAATCCAATGGAATTGACCAAAAAAACCCAAATAGAGTCAACCCTACTATAGGAGGAAGGGCCTGCAGTAAGAACTTACCATTTTGCAAGAGTTGAGGGCGAATGTTGTTCTGCAAGAGCTGAGGGCGAATGCTGAGGGAAAATTTTGTTCTGCAAGAGCTGAGGGCGAATGCTGTTCTGCAAGAGCTGAGGGCGAATGCAGGGCGAATGCTGTTCTGCAAGAGCTCAGGGCAAATGCTGTTCTGCAAGAGCTCAGGGTGAATGCTGTTCTGCAAGAGCTGAGGGCGAATGCTGAGGGCGAATGCTGTTCTGCAAGAGCGGAGGGCGAATGCGCGCGTGATATCATACGTTAATGTAGCACACATGTACATTTGAACACTAATATATTTTTGTAGTTGAAATGCAATGCTTGTTTTCATTTAAATGTAGGGTTTTTAAAGCAGGGAGAAATAATGGCTGCCAAATTAATAAGCGTTTCTTTGGGAAAATTTTAAATATTGTATTGGGTGATGAAGATAATAGAGGGTATTGAATCTTGATTCTTGACATCTAGAGAGAACCCTACAGCCTAACACAATCCAATGGAATTGACCAAAAAAACCCAAATAGAGTCAACCCTACTATAGGAGGAACGGCCTGCAGTAAGAACTTACCGTTTTGCAAGAGTTGAGGGCGAATGTTGTTCTGCAAGAGCTGAGGGCGAACACTGAGGGTGAATGCTGAGGGAAAATGTTGTTCTGCAAGAGATGGGGGCGAATGCTGAGGGTGAATGTTGTTCTGCAAGAGCGGAGGCCGAATGTGAGCGTGATATCAGACGTTAATGTAGCTATTGCGACGGATACGAAACAATAAAATCATTTTTATGTAGCGCGCATATAAGTTTCATATTTTTATGTCGCGCGCATATAAGTGTCGTTATACCGACGGCGGAAAAGACATCGCTATTGCGACGCGTGCCTTCAAACGTCACAATTGCGACACCTAGACATTGTGTCACACTTGCGACGTTTGGAGGCAGTCGTCCCAATAGCGATGATTTGGGCCATAGTGTCGCAATTGCGACGTCTTCCTCCAAACGTCGCAATTGCAACACTTTTCTAAGTGTCAGTATTGCGACACTTTTCTATAAATGTCGGTATAGCGACGGTTTCGGGCGGGATGGAAAAAATTTGGGGAAATTTCCGACATTTGGTCAAAAGCGTCGGAACCAAGTGTCGGAATTTCCGCCAAATGTAGTAGTGTGATAATGATGAAAGAGTCTCACTGTCTAACTCTAAAGGTGTTTTTCTAGCTCTTTTTTGACTTAGCAGAGGAAGTTTAGTTGGTAAAATACCAAGCTTTTCACTCTGTAGTCTAGTAAGAGGCTAAGAAGGAATGTATTGTGAAGTCACACTGCCTTGGGATAACTTAGATTCTTCTTGCGATAATGAAAACCCTTGGATTTTATGAATTAGAGATTTTACCTCAGGATTTTCAAAGGATGATTCTTCCAATATGTCTAGGGTTTTGGCAGTGGGTGTAGTAATTTTCTTTTCAACTTCTTCCCTAGAAATTTGAGATGAAGGGGAAGTTGAAGAAGGTGATGAGGGTGAATTGCTCTTAGAATGGCCTGTGGATTTGGATTTACTTGCCATTCATAGCTAATGCCCTCCTTCTAGTGCCAAAAATGTTGAAGCCCCTAAAATCCTAGCTTCAAAAATTGGGGAAAACCACCCGGTCCGGACCTTAGTATAGCTCCTTCTCAGTTTGGAATGGTGGCTCTGACTGGATGATATGGGACCAGTTTCCCAATGATATATGAGTTGATGATTGGTTTTTTATATAATGGGTAATGGAAATGATAATTAATCTAATCTATAACTTAAATAAATATAAATAACTCTACTTAACCAGGGTATCATATAATAAATGCGATTTTAGTTTTTTTCTTCTTAGAAGAATAATCATATAGATAGCTTATTCATCCAAAAGAAAATGTATTCACATATAATAATTACTTTTTTTAAGAAATTAAACAAAGTAATGATGCTAACATATCGCATTCATACATTTATATCTCTTACATATATTTTGAAAGATGACAATTCTAAGTTTTCAGAAATGATATAACAAAGGATTATTTCACATGCATATATATATATATATATATATATATATATATATATATATATATATAAACAATAGCAATTTTCAAAAAGAATGTTTCATTGCATAAAGAAAATTAAACAACATGATTATGATAAAAATACTAGATACATTTGTAACCTCTTGATGAAAATAAAACTTTGATCCCGCTTTCTTACTTAGAATAGCTTTCAGGAAGAACAAAAATGCATATTCTTGAAAACAACTTCCTCATAAAATTGCATAATTGTGATCCACCATTAATAAAAATAACGTATTCATAAGTACAGAAGTGTAACTTCTCAAGTAAAAAATTAATTCAAATTGAGGACCCCTTTCTAAATACATGAAAGGGGTTTAAGTAATAATAAACTTAAAACAAACTATCTAAGATATCGCTAAAAAAATGAAAAATTGGAGATCCGATTTCATAAAAATAGAATTGTGATCTCCACTGAAATAGGTTCATTGTATCTCTAATATGTGTAGCTGGCAGATTGATAGTGTTTCTTTCACTTCGGAAGGATGACACAATTGGGAATGTAGCTTACTGGCAAATGTGGCATCTGAAAGTTCTAGAATCATATAACACATGGCATCAGAGAGGCATTTTGTAGTCATCTGTTGGCTATGTGGCTTAACCAAAAAGAACCAATATGCGTCCCATGTGATTCCTTGTATTGCACTGATCTACTGGTATTTGTTGGCTAAGTCATGCTTTCATTGTTTCTCTATTTCTTTGACCTTTGGGAGTTTCCCTGGAATGCAATCGGAAATCAGGTTGACCACATACAAACTGTCATTGATTAATTCTACTAAACTGTTCATTACACCTCTTGCTTGATCAACTACGTTTCCCATTCTGCAAATAAAATTTCCTTCTGTGATTCCTGAATCTTGGGAAGATTTGCAGCTATGCCTTGGTATGTGTCTTTCCATGTGAGGAATCCCGAAATTTTCTCATCAACATCTTCAAATTCAAGTCTTGTGTTTACTGCTTTTTCTATGAGCGATGTTGTTGTCACACATAAAGGATCAGCCAGTGATATTTTATGACATAAAATATCAAGTTGTTGTGACAACGCTTTACTTAATTCAAGAGCCTCCATTTTTAATTGATCAAGTTCAGGATAATCCTTAAGTCTTTGCATTTGTGCTTGTAACAAGACACTCTGTTCTTCTTTGGCCATATTCTCTTGTTGAAGCATCACCTGTAATTTATTTAACTCTTGAGACAGTTGTTTTTCTTTATGTATAGCTTGCTGGTCAAGCTTTTGATTTTCAATATTCAATTGCTCTTTAAGTTGCTCAATCTTTTGTTTTTCTTCAGTCAGCTGTTGTTCTAGCTGTGATATTTTTCGATGATCCACTGTTTCCCTTTCTTCCAGTAGCACTATATTTTGATATTTTTCCTTTTGTTAGCACCCAAATTGAAACTCAGGCTGAAAAAGGCAAATCAAGGTAACAACTAAACCACGCTCAGCCTTGTAGCTAGCCCTACAAGGATAGGAGAGGGCTCTCTCCGTAGAATAGATATCCAATAACACAATAATGAACTGATTTTAGGCTAGGTATATAAATGTGGAAAGGGGGTTTTGATAAATGATTGAAATTTCAGGGATGTATGGGAAAAAGGACAGTATGAACCGAGGAATTAAATCAAGGACATAGAGTATTTCATGGGGCAAGATAGGCAGGAGATTTAGCAATCAAGTTGAAATAAGATGGAGTGGAAAGACTGTTGAGAAGCTGAAAAGGGCATAATAAATTAATCCTTTTCAAACAGAAGAAAACACACAGAGTATGAATGATTCCCCAAGGCAGAGCATATAAAATGGATTCTACCTTTCTAACTTGAAAACATTCAACTAGAAATGTTTATGAATGAATGGTGAAACATAACAATGTACATATGAAACACAAAGGAGAGACATATGCTAAAACTCATACCACATGGATCCCACAAATCAGAGCTGCATCACTTTATTAATTCCCTGCCAAACTGTACAATGGAGCGCCGAGCTCACTGCCACACTATTCCCCTACTTCTGACTTTTCAGACTTCAGACATTTACAAATGATTAGCTTTTACAATAAATAGAAAGATTTTGTGGGAGTAAAAATCGATGGGGAAGAGGAGAAATCATAACTGAAGATGGAAAACCAAGAGCCAATAATCTCTCTGAAATAGAAGAGTTGTATTACATCCGGTCAGTGAGAAGGCGAAACATGTAGCGTAGATCCTTTGAATCGTAACTGAAGACAAAATAGGTAGTCCGATCCTATTTTCCTGCTGTTGTAGATATTTTTATTTTATTTTAGGCTCTCGGCCTTTGACTGTTCGCTTTCCATTTGTTGTTTGAATAAAACCAACTTTTTTATAAGCATTCCTTTGAAATGAAACTTTGCCTTTAGTGAAGGGAAATTTTATTTTTAAATGGGAAAAGGGAAGGGAAATAGGGCGGAAATCATATTAATTGCAATCGGAATCGGAGCGAGAGCAGAGAGATATAACATATTAAAACATATGTAATATGATAAAACACATTATAATACATATTGTAATATGTTCATTGCAATCAGCGATCGGAAGGACCGGAGAAGGGGAGATGGAGCCCACATAATCGCAATCGGGATCAGGGAGCAGGACAATATATATGAAATTAAACTTCCGATGTGATTGGGGGAAAGGCCTTTGTATAAATCAATATAACCAAAGTTTCGGATTACAAAGGGCAAGGCATTTTATTTATGAATAGGCGGAAGTACTGTATCGTGGGGCCAACCAATCGCAATCGGGATAGAGCGGGGGGTAATCGCATGAAGAATCGCCGATTGCGACGAGCGATCAATCGGAGCGATTGGGCAGATGTTTTATGGTGGGCCCGAGGGGTCAATCGCAATCGCATTATCGGAGGGGAGCGGGGGTAATCGCATCGGGAGAACATAATTTGCAATGTGATTGGAGGAGTGGGCACTATCGGGAGTGCGATGGGAATGTTGTGATCAATCAGAGGGGAAACGCGATCAAAGGATCGGAGCAATCGAAGGGAGGACTTGCGATTGGTCAATCGGAGGAGGGGTGTGATCGGAGGATCGGAGCGATCGGAGGGAGGACTTGCGATTGATCATGTCGGAGTTTAGTGCGATTGGGGTGATCGGAGGGCACAAATAAACATTGCGATGCGAAAATATTTGCGATTGCGATGGGAAGCGGGGGGGGGTTTATAAGATATAAAACTTTATTATAAATTTTTATCATAACGTATGGTGGGGAAGTGGTTGGGAACGTTGGGGTTTTATATGATACAACCCTTTGGTTTATATTATAATGTTTTCAAGCATGGAGGGGAAGTGGTTAGAAATAAATTGCATATGTTTTTATAATGCGATTTTATAATTGGAAAGGGGGAAAAGGGGAATATTAAAACTTTAATAACACAAAGTTTTAATGGAAAAAAAGGGAAATAGGGGGTATATGAAGGTATAAGGACTTTTACTTCACTTAAGCATAAATTTCAATCCAGAAGTCAGTTTTGAGAGTGTAGTATACCGTTGGAAAGCTCTTTCCAGGCTCTTTCTGCTGGATCTTCTTAGAGAATGATTAGGCACTAAACATATTGTGAAAAACTTCTCTGAAAGGCAAGGTGATGATCTTGTCAGAGATGGTAGCTTCTTAATTGTGACTTGAAGGGAAAAGTATTCTGTTTTCACCTCAAAACATGGTTTTGAGGTGAAACTTACATCAAACTGAACAAATGATATCTCTGATCTTCCCGGTTCTATGATTTTGAGTTTATTGGCTTCCTCATGACCTTGCTAATCTTTATTTGACACTTGACTCATTAATTTGACCATGGTGAGACCTTAGAGACTGATGAGACCCATCCTATGACCTACTGATATGATTTTGAGAATGAAAGTGACTAATGACTGAAGACCATAGGAAGGAAAATCAGCAAGTACCTCATGAGGGAAAACTGATAAAAAATTACTACCATCAATGAATCCATGACCTAGTGGAATGGTGAAATTTATTCGGTATGAGACACCTAATATGCAAATGCAAAAGAGCAGTTTTGATCACTGAGGCAGTGTGACTAGACTGACACTAACATTGGCTCCAATGGGGATGGTAGCTCCTTGGAGGTGCCAAGAACACCGTAGACCAAGTAGCCTTATCCATTGGGCATGGAGTCAAAAACACTGAAAAACTGACACAATGCAGACTAACACTGACTTCAAGACTAAGACAAGACTAAGACTGAAAACTGAAATAAATCCACACCATACACATAACATTCAAGTCTTATAGCCTTCACCTCAGGCCCCAAACTTCAATGACTGTGTACTCTGAACTCTGATAAAAATAACATGGTATATACAATTATGATGACAAAAATTCTGATCCTTTGTCTTCAACAATGGTAGTTCTTTAAAAGCCTACCATTTACTGCTCCTCCAGGGCAATCTTGGCCATCCATTTCTGAGAGCAAGAAGGCATTCTGTCCTCTATATGCTGAAATCTTGTATGGTCCTTTCCACAGATTGTCGAAATTACCATGCTTCCCTTTGTCTTCATTTCTGGCATCCCATTTCAACACTACATCATCCAGCTGAAACTTTTCTACTTTTTTCTTCCTGTCATAGATATTTTTAATCTTCTCCTGCAACTGAATAGCATTCTGTGACACTTCCTCTCTTGTTTGCTGAAGGTGGATCATTTGATTGATCCTTGGCTGATTTTCATTGTCCTCGCTTCCAACTTCTTGCAATAATCTCATAACTCGGACTGTAAGTGATGTAGTAAAGATAGCATCAGTACCATAAACCATCTCAAATGGTGACATACCTATTGATATTTTACTGCTAACTCTGTCTGCCCATAGTGCGTTGATGAGCTTTCGGTGCCAATTTCTTTTGTTTGCCTCCAGCATTTTCTTAATTATATTCACCAGTGATTTGTTAGATGACTCAGCCAGGCCGTTGCCTTGTGGATAATAAGCTGTCGAATGGCCCAGCGCGATGTTGTATTTGTCACAAAAGTCGATCATCTTCTTGTATCGGAATGCTGCTGCATTGTCTGTTACGATTTTGCATGGGCAGCCAAAACGAGATAAAATATTCGATTCTAGGAATTGAATGATTACCATGTCTGTTGCTTGCCTCGCTGGGACGGCCTCAATCCATTTCGTAAAGTAATATGTCCCTGTCAATATCCATCGGTGTTGTGCTGAGGACGCGAGATGAATTTCTCCTATGAAATCGAGCCCCCACTCCTGAAAGGGTGTGTTCACTGAAACTGGTTTCAAAGGGAGTGGAAGTAATTTTTTCTTCCCTTGGAAGATTTGGCATTCATGACATTTCATCACTGTCTTATATAAATCAGAAAATAATGTGGGCCAATAATATCTTGCTCTCAATACCTTGTTAGCTGTAGTCTTCCAAAACAAGTGACCGCCACAGTCACGTTTATGAAAATCGTGCATTACCTTCTGCACCTATTCTTCAACCAAACAATTGAGCAGAATGCCTCCTAGATCTTTCCAATACAGAGCGTTGTCTAAAATGCAGTATTTTGTAGATTTTAGTTTTAGAGATCTACCCTTACTCTTAGACATGCCAGTAGGAGGTGACAAATGCTGAAGGACATAGACAATATCTGAATACCACGGGGACTGCAGAAAAATATCTGAAATTGGGACCAAAAAACCTTCATCTTCATCTTCTGCCACTACTGTTATGAGGTTTATATCTAAAGCACGCAGATTTGATTGGGCCATCAATTTCGTCAAACCTTGTCCTTTGATCAACTTCGTGGGCTTGATCTCCAAATCGTACTCCAATATAGCTGCTATCCACTTACCTCTCTGACCTTCTGGATCAGTTTGCATCAACACGTCCTTCACTGCTGCATTAGGGACATATGCTATAGTATGTGAATGCATAATATAGACCCTGAAATCCTTCAATGTCTTGATAAGAGCCAATGCCTATTTTTTAATAATGTTATACCTCAAAGCAGCATCTCTAATAGTTCTACTGGAAAATGCAATTGGCTTTTCGATCTTGTCTCTCTTTTGCATTAAAACAACAGCTAAAGTATGTTCCGATGCAAACAAAAATATGATGAAGTCTTGAGAGTAGTCAGGACTGATCAAAACCAGGGCATTGGACAAAGAAAACTTTGCCAGATTGAATGATTTGATGGCCTCCTCACTCCATTTAATAGTGTTGTCCTTCTTCAACATATTAGTCATTTCCCTTAGATGTTCAGCCAGATTGGGTATAAATCGGCGCAAAAAGTTCATTTTACCATTAAAAGCCTGAATCTCCTTCTTGTTTCGTGGCAGGTCTATGAGCTGAATTGCCTCCACTCTAGCTGGATCGATGCGAATACCATATTTGGAGATGATAGGCCCCAGAAACTTGCCTTCATCCATGGCGAAGAGACACTTCTTGGGATTGAGAGAAATTCCAAACTCTCTGCATCGCTAAAAAACAACTCTCAAATGGTGTAAATTCTCATCATCTGATCCTAAAAACTTTGTCAAATCATCCAAATAAATAACCAGAAAAACATCGTTTTCATTGGCAAAGGCGATGTCCATTGCACGCTGGAAAGTAGCTCCTGCATTCTTCAGTCCAAAAGGCATTTTGGCATACTGGAAGGTTCCCCAGGGTGCTGTGAAGGCAGTTTTATCTTGGTCCTTCTCATGCACCAAGATTTGGTTGTAGCCTGAGTAGCCATCAAGTAGTGACATCCTAGATGCTCCAACTACTCTCTACAAAATATGGTCCATTTTCGGAAGTGGATAATTATCCTTTAAGGAAGCCTTATTCAAGTTCCAAAAATCTATACACAATCTTATTTCTCCAGTCTTCTTACATACTGGGACCAAATTTGAAATCCAGTCAGAAAATCTAATGGGGAATATGATACCAGCTTTGTACAATATGTTTACCTCTTTTTCGATGGAAGGCAACAGCTTCGGATTGATTCTTCTCAGCTTCTGTCTGAATGGCTTTTGGTCCGGCTTGATAGGAATAATATGTTGGATTATGTTCTTATCGTACACCTTCAAATCTGAATAATCCCATGCAAATACATCAGAAAATTCAGAAAGCAACTTCACATACTTCTCCTTCGCCTCAAGGGACAATTCCTTTGACAATTTCACTAACTTGGGCTGATCAGATGTTCCAAGATTCACATCTTCAACTCCTTTCTCCGTGGGCACCAGGCTTGGCTTCTTTGCCACATCGTCTTGATCAAACAACTCCTCTAAAGGTATGAGACCTCTAGGAATTACATTATCTTTCAGCTGCAATATGTCCATCTGGTTTGTTTCCAATTCTTGATCATCAACCACATACTCACCTTCTATGGGAGTGTCCTTGAATTTTCCATCACCCTGCAAAAATGCATTGATCTCATTATCATCCCAAAATACTTGCCAATACCTTAAATTTTCTGGAACAGCTGGCCTATGTTTGACATGGATCTCAAAAATTTTGTTGGAGGTCATCGGAATCTTCAGGTTACTTGCAGTAGTGGCAAGAGAATCAGCAATAAGATTCTGCATCCTGGGCACTGCTGTCAAAGTGTACTCTGGGAATGTCTTCAAAATGTCCAGAACTACATTTCTGTATGCCCTCAGTCTTGGATGTTTAGCTTGGTATTCTCCTTTCACCTGCTTGATTATTAACTCAGAGTCACCATACACAGAAATCCTTTTCGCCTTCAACTTCTTCAATATTTTGAGGCTTGCAATCAGAGCTTCATACTCTACTTCATTGTTAGAGCAGTCAAAAGCCAACTTATAAGCACATACTCTAACATTACTAGGGACCTTTTCAGGCTGGAAAATAGGGCTCCGAATCGATATTCCAATACCTGCTCCATCCTTACTGACAGCTCCATAAAAAGCCATACCCCATAGGCCTTCTTCTTCTTCTTGTAGATGCTGAAATTTAGTTTCTTCCTTCTCTTTTCCTTGTCTGATTTCTGGCTGTTCACTATGTTTTTGCTGTTGGCAGGCAGGAGACTCAGAAGTGCTGGCTGCTTTCTCTTTTTCCTGCTTGAGGACTTCTCTGAAATTCTCTGAAATCTCAGGTATCTCATCCACTTGTACTAACTGAACATCCTCACCATTTGAATCACCATCCGAGTATAAGACAAAAGACTCTAAATCTGTGTGGACTGCATTGATGGGATGTTTTACTGGCTTGTCTTTGCTAGTAATCATATATTTCATTTTCTTTTCCCTATATAACTTTCTCAACTAACCAAATACAGGGATTGTGGCATAAGAGAAGTCAAGTTGTATGGTTCCCTTCAGTTTTGCACCCCAATACCTAGATAGAAGCATTCCAAACCGTGGTGGGACATCAGCAACAACTACATCCATCAAGACATTTTTGGATGGGATTTGATCTAAAGACACTACTAAATCTTTGATGAGACCAATGCAATGGACCCTACTTGAGTCAAAAGAATACAAATCATGGTATTTTCTAGTAACATTAAGGCCTAACTTCTCCATGACAGCTTTGGGCATCAAATTATGCGAGGCCCCAGAGTCCAACATGGCGTTATGCAAGATAAACTCATGCAACCTAAGACTTAGGTAAAAGGGAGGGACTTCATTTTCTTTATATTCTCTTGTGGCTGGACCAAAAATAAGTTCAGGGTAGTCATCTTCCACATTAACCATATCAGAAAGAGGGTCAATTTTCAAGACTTTAGACACCTGACTTTTAAATGCACTATTCTTCACCAACTCAGTCAGGGGCACAGACACTTTGAGTTTAGAAATTTCATTTTCTAAATTAAAGGAAGGAGTTTTTTCTACCTCTTTAATGGGAGGGTCTTTCTTCTCTATTTGCTCCTTCGCTATGCTCTGCTGGATTTTTTCATTTGTTGTGTTAATAGTTGTGGGTGCTTTGCTGGATGAAGGATTGGCCAGCTCTTTTCCTTTCTTCTGTGCCTTGTCCTTCATTTGAAGTTCTTTTCTCTTTTGAATGGGACTGATTGTGACGTTTCTTTTCCTCAGGGAATATTTCCTTTGCTGGGCTGATAAAGCATTCATATACCCTCTCTGGTAGTCATCAGATTCTTCTTCTAACACTACGTCATTTTCCAAGATGAAATTTTCGTCCCCTCGAATGTCTGGAGTCGCCACTGTATATTCTTCGTCTTCTGTGAGGAAAATGGGTGCACCATCAGCTGTGAAAAATTGATTGGCCTCAAACTCAGGGTTATCATCATCTAAGTCTACCCCTTGCACGTAATTCTGTTGTAATGGCGTTTTAATCTGCTGTTGTGGTGCCGCTTGGTCCTGCGCCCTCTGTTCTCTCTGTCTAGTTCTGAATTGCGGCTGTTGTTGTGCTCTAAAATTTGGATTTATTATTTGGGGTTCAGGTCTGTCCGAAATCGTTAATCGATCAACCATCCTTTCCATTTTACGAATCAGTGTGTCCATTTTGCTGTCCGAAGGGGAGGCTTCCTCTTTCACCACGACTTTCTTTTCAGCTCTGGCTCAAGCTCTTCTAGCCAACAGATTAGCTTCAATTCTTACTGCTATCCTCTGCATGTCTTCAAGTGACGACGGATCTCTTTCACGCAATTGATATGCCATATCGACATCAAAACCATCTAGAAACTTCAGCATAGCTGAATCCACAGGAGGTTTGAGGTTAGCCGGAATAGCATTGTATACAGCATTGAATCTTAAACAATAGTCTTGCACAGTTTCACCCACATTTCTTTTATTATTCTCATATTCAGACAGAATTTGGTGTGGATTCATTTTCACCTCCCACCGGTCTAAGAACTGTGTGTGTAACTCCTGTAAAGTGTGAATTGAGCCAGCTGGTAAAGCTCTAAACCACTTTCTAACTTCACCTCCGAAGCTTTGAACAAACAACCTAGTAGCTACATTCTCTTCTTCTACTTCATGCAAGTCAAAAAATTCATTCATCTTATAAACATGTTGCTGAGCTGTAATGCCCTGAGTGGCATCAAAGATAGGAATTTTACTCTGATAATCAGCAGGCATATCATTGAGAACCTGAGGTAAAACCAAGGGTGCATACCGAGCAGCCATGACTCTGGGCGGATTTACAACAGGATTTGCAGGATTTGGGGGAGGTGTTGCTGGAGGAGATGATAACTGGGAGTTGAATGAAGGGGATGCTAATGAATTAGGAGGAGGCAATGCTGCTCCTAATGATTCTAAAGGCTCAAGAATATAAGTTGCAGTGATGGACTGGGGGGAATTCAAAATGTAGTCATCAATGGAGGAATTCGCTCTTTGAACTTCAATATCCACAAGGAACTCTGGATCTAAAACCGAGTCTTCGAGTGGAGTTTCAGACTTATTTCTAAACAAAGAGAGCTCAAAACTCTCATCAAAAGAAAGCTCTTCTACAAAAAACCACTCACTGGGCCAAGTATGGTACCTGAAAATAGGTGTAGGACTTAGCGATCCCTCTTGTCTTCTTACTATTCTTGGGATAAGATTTGGATTTTCAAACACAGGGGGAGGATTTGGATCAGGATAGCCCTTGTATATCTTCTTGAAGCCAGTGTGGTCAAATTTCTACTATGCAATATTTATATCAGCCTAGAAAACTTTGAAATATCATCATCAAGACTTTACAAGAAATATATTACTGGGGTGATGAATCTTCTATGCAAAAAGTTTGTAGCTCCCCAGTGGAGTCGCCAGAGATATTAGCACCCAATCTGAACCTCAGGCTGAAAAAGGAAAATCAGGGTAACAACTAAACCACGCTCAGCCTTGTAGCTAGCCCTACAAGGATAGGAGAGGGCTCTCTCCGTATAATAGATATCCAATAACACAATAATGAACTGATTTTAGGCTAGGTATATAAATGTGGAAAGGGGGTTTTGATAAATGACTGAAATTTCAGGGATGTATGGGAAAAAGGACAGTATGAACCGAGGAATTAGATCAAGGACACAGAGTATTTCATGGGGGAATATAGGTAGGAGATTTAGCAATCAAGTTGAAATAAGATGGAGTGGAAATACTGTTGAGAAGCTGAAAAGGGCATAATAAATTAATCCTTTTCAAAAAAAAGAAAACACACAGAGTATGAATGATTCCCCAAGGCAGAGCATATAAAATGGATTCTACCTTTCTAACTTGAAAACATTCAACTAGAAATGTTTATGAATGAATGGTGAAACATAACAATGTACATATGAAACACAAAGGAGAGACATATGCTAAAACTCATACCACATGGATCCCACAAATCAAAGCTGCATCACTTTATTAATTCCCTGCCAAACTTTACAATGGAGCATCGAGCTCACTGCCACACTATTCCCCTACTTCTGACTTTTCAGACTTCAGACATTTACAAATGATTAGCTTTTACAATAAACAGACAGATTTTGTGGGAATAAAAATCGATGGGGAAGAGGAGAAATCATAACTGAAGATGGAAAACCAAGAGCCAATAATCTCTCCAAAATGGAAGAGTTGCGTTACATCCGATCCGGTCAGTGAGAAGGCGAAACATGTAGCGTAGATCCTTTGAATCGTAACTAAAGACAAAATAGGCAGTCCAATCCTATTTTCCTTCTGTTGTAGATATCTTTATTTTATTTTAGGCTCTCGACCTTTGACTGTTCGCTTTCCATTTGCTGTTTGAATAAAACCAACTTTTTTATAAACATTCCTTTGAAATGAAAATTTGCCTTTAGTGAAGGAAAAATAAATTTTTAAATGGGAAAAGGGAAGGGAAATAGGGCGGAAATCATATTAATCACAATCGGAATCAGAGCGGGAGTGGAGAGATATAACATATTAAAACATATGTAATATGATAAAACACATTATAATACATATTGTAATATGTTCATTTCAATTGGCGATCGGAAGGACCGAAGAAGGGGAGATGGAGCCCACATAATCGCAATCGGGATCGGGGAGCGGGACAATATATATGAAATTAAACTTCCGATGCGATTGGGGGAAAGGCCTTTGTATAAATCAATATAACCAAAGTTTCGGATTACAAAGGGCAAGGCATTTTATTTATGAATAGGTGGAAGTACTGTATGGTGGGGCCGACCAATCGCAATCGGGATAGAGCAGGGGGTAATCGCATGAAGAATCGCCGATTGCGACGAGCGATCAATCAGAGCGATTGGGCGGATGTTTTATGGTGGGCCCGAGGGGTCAATCGCAATCGCATTATTGGAGGGGAGCGGGGGTAATCGCATCAGGAGAACAGAATTTGTGATGCGATTGGAGGAGCGGGCGCAATCGGGAGTGTGATGGGAATGTTGCGATCAATCGGAGGGGAAACGCGATCGGAGGATCGGAGCAATTGGAGGGAGGACTTGCGATTGGTCAATCGGAGGAGGGGTGCGATCGGAGGATCAGAGCGATCGAAGGGAGGACTTGCGATTGATCGCGTCGAAGTTTAGTGCAATTGGGGTGATCGGAGGGCACAAATAAACGTTGCGATGCGAAAAGATTTGTGATTGCGATGGGAAGCGGGGGGGGGTTTATAAGATATAAAACTTTATTATAAAGTTTTATCATAACGTATGGTGGGGAAGTGGTTGGGAATGCCGGGGTTTTATATGATACAACCCTTTGGTTTATAGTATAATGTTTTCAAGCATGGAGGGGAAGTGGTTAGAAATAAATCGCATATGTTTTTATAATGCGATTTTATAATCAGAAAGGGGGAAAAGGGGAATATTAAAACTTTAATAACACAAAGTTTTAAGGGGAAAAAGGGAAATAGGGGGTATACGAAGGTATAAGGACTTTTACTTCACTTAAGCATAAATTTCAATCCAGAAGTCAGTTTTGAGAGTGTAGTATACCATTGGAAAGCTCTTTCCGGGCTCTTTCTGTTGGATCTTCTTGGAGAATGATTTGACACTGAACATGTTGTGAAAAAACATCTCTGAAAGGCAGGGTGATGATCTTTTCAGAGATGGCAGCTTCTGAATTGTGACTTGAAGGGCAAAGTATTCTGTTTCACCTCAAAACATGGTTTTGAGGTGAAACTTGCATCAAACTAAACAAATGATATCTCTGATCTTCCCGGTGCTATGATTTTGAGTTTATTGGCTTCCTCATGACCTTGCTGATCTTTATTTGACACTTGACTCATTAATTTGACCATGGTGAGACCTTAGAGATTGATGAGACCCATCCTATGACCTACTGATATGATTTTGAGAATGAAAGTGAATAATGACTGAAGACCATAGGAAGGAAAATCAGCAAGTACCTCATGAGGGAAAACTGATAAAAAATTACTACCATCAATGAATCCATGACCTAGCAGAATGGTGAAATTTATTCGGTATGAGACACCTAATATGCAAATGCAAAAGAGCAGTTTCGATCACTGATGGAAGTGTGACTAGACTGACACTAACACCTTTATCAATTGACTAACTTTGGAGGCTTTGTCCATCATCGCTGTTGTATAGGCCCCTGCATATTGAGACAATTTGGTTAAATCCTCTGAAGGATTAACTTCAAAGTCCTTCCAGACAACATTAATTAATTCAAGTTGGGGAGATGAAAATAGCCCTTGATCAATTTTCCTTTTCTTCCTTTGTTTTCTAACTACAACCCTATACTTTAAACTATAGAAGACATCCAGGGGCAGTATATATTCAATATTTGATACAATTTATTCAGAAGGATTTTCTGGGATAATCTCAACATTTTGGGTATTAGTATAGCCGAGTGTTCCTTAAACTGTAACACTAGTCACCATGGGTTTTTGTGTTGCGAGCAATTGTATTGTAGACACATTCTGAGAATCGTTCTGGCCCTTGATCTACCGATCAAATTGTTCCCATTCTTTCAATAAATTTGAATGAATATGTACATCGATGTCGAAGGAATCGCCATCTTTTTTACCTGCCTTTTCCTGTTCAATTTGAATATCAGCCTTATTTCCTGTATTTTCCTTTTCCTACTCTGTTTTAGTGTTCTTTTCTTCTTTGTATTCTTCCTGTTAAAGTAGGGGAGTAGTTCTTAATTGATCAAGAGGTATTGTTAGTAGTCTCTTGGTCCTGAACTGTAGGAACTTTTCCATGTCACTTGCTCCAAATTTTAAATTTGATAAATGTTTAACCTGTGAAAATCCTTCGGCCGAGGCAAATAGATCATCAAAATCAGCATCTTCATGTTCAAATTTGGCAACCGGTACCATAGATGTAAAGTTAAAGGAAACTTTTTTCGGATCATACTGTCTTTTGGGGATGGTTGCCAATCCAAGGTCTTTTATTTTTTGGGCTTCTTTCTTTGCATGTTTAAAATAATGTGGAGATAGAGAAAAATATCCACATCGGAGGGGAAATGTAGGCCACATTAGCTTCTTATAATTTTTTAGGTTTCTAGACATTCCTTTCTCTATGATTTGATAGGTTATTTCTTGGGCTAGAAATTTATCGGGAATGTACAATGGTAGAACATGGGGATCAGTGATACTTCTGAATATCCGGATATAGGTGAATTTTTCTTCTCCAAACCAGCTTTCGATTGAGGTTAGGTCAATGTTGGCCTCATCGGATAACTTTGGAGCGAGTTTGTTGAATATAGATTAATGAACTGGCAAGATAAACCCATGAAAAATCTTGTATATATGGTCTTTGTAATAGGCTTTCCACAGATATTTATGATAAATGTGGATAGGAGTTGGGCTTTGAGGAGTCCACTTCCAGCCTAAGATAGGGAATTCAGAGTTGAAACATATGGTATCAATAATATAAGCACTCATGTAAAATGGGGGGATTATACGGGTAGTCATAAACCTGTTTCTCCTGTAGTCATGGATTTTACTTGCCATTTTATCAGATAAAATGGTCAGCCAATCCATGATGTAGGAATTAACAGCAGCTTCAACTAAGGGTACCATCTCAATAGAAATTTTTTCAGAGTTGACAGTTCCAAATAATCTACACATCATAGCTGCAGCATAGCAATAAGGAGATGCCAATGATTCCATGGAGTACATACCCGAAGATTCATGCTTATGTTTTTTTAGGAAATGCCTCCAATTTTTAATGGGGTCTGACTCCACTTCATTTTCTTTGGCGAAGTCTTCCAAAAATTCTTTTTTGTAGATTTGCTGAGGGTCCGGTAGGTGATACATCTTCTTGATGTCTTCTTCTTTGAAAGACCCGAACATCCTTCCGTCTAACTTAAATAACGCTCTGTCTGTTATATTTATGCTTTCTATCACCCATCTTAACAATTCATTATATGGGAGAACATTTGCGCGAGCTGCTACTTTGTGAAGATAGGAGCTTTCCAATTCCTTAAGAGTGCTTTCTGATTTTTTATCTGAATCTGCCTCCGGCTCTTCTTCTGATATTATAGTTGGATCTTTTGCTTCCAGTAGATTGTAAACTCCTTCCCATGAATTTTTTCCAAGACCCAGATAGGTAGTATCAGTTACTAATACCAACTTAGCTGGTTGATCTTTTGGAACGATTGAAACCTTCGCTTTTCTAGATTTCTTAGACATTTTCATGACTCATAGGTTTTTCTCAAGTCTACACAATTGAACAAATTAGCAGAATGATGGAAAAATTCTTTTAGGAATGAATACAAAATAGAGAGGAGCTAATGGCATTTAATCACAATAAAGATGATGGATTAAAGAAATATTATTCCATCGAAGATGAAATCCGCAACGGAATTCAACCATGATTATTTATTAATGATTTACTCATATAATGTGAGATTTTAATGCCATTGTGGGTTGTCTCGTCGCATATTCATAAAGGTCTATTTAAAGCATTCATACCATAACTTTTTAAGATTTTCCTATCAATGATAATCGTATAACGGATATCAAAAGTTTCAAATATCAGGTTCAAGTATTCCCATTTTACATCTGCGATTTTCGATTATTTTTGAGCTGGCATGGATGGCGCGATGTCTTTTAAATCATATCAAATTATTGGCATTTCTGATACAAATGATCTATTTTATGTTTTCTTTGAGAAACTCTTTTATGAAATAATGATATTGCATCGCAGATTTTTAGCGGAGTATCTTTGTATATGAGTTATGTGTTTTAGCGATGAGCAACTTGCGATTTAATTTATCGCATCAGAACTTTTCTAAAAGGGTGTATAAGAATTTGATTTCCACGATTTGCGATTGTGATTGGGTTCATCGCATCTGAAACTTTTCAAAGTGGAAGGCTTGAACTCATGTTCATGCAATATGCGCTTTTGTGATATAATTTATCGCATCGGAACTTTTCAAAGATGGTGTATAAGAACGTGATTTCCCCGATTTGTGATTGTGATTGGGTTCATCGCATCAAAACTTTTCAAAGTGGAAGGCTTGAACTCCTGTTCATGCGGTATGCGCTTTTGCGATTGCTTAATTGCATCGGGGTTGAATGATAACACATTTTATTCTATAATTTGAATATGCAAAATGTGATAAAGGCCTTTATGTGTTTTCTTTATTTTTCGTTAAATAAATCCTTTTTCATTGGGGTTTAATTCTATTTCATGATAGATCGGATTTCCTTAAATCATTTTATTGATTCTATAATTATTCAAAGAAAAGGGGACCCATTTCTTATTAAAAATTAATATATAAAAATTTGAAATGGGGAGGGTTGTTTGTACAACACAACAAAAAGAAACAAAAAACAAAGACTATTCCAGTTGGGGAATAATGTCAACTAGAAAATAGAAAATTGCAGAACTTAGAAAATGCCACTAGTATATTTAAAAAATTGAAACACTTCCTCTGCCAAATACATCTTACATCTCTATCCCACAACATCAAATGCATAGAATTGGAAAAAAACAAAAAAATAGAGACTATTCTAGTTGGGGAATAGTGTCAATTAGAAAATATAAACTTGTAGAACCAAGAAAATGCCACTGGTATGTTTAAATAATTAAAACAGTTCTTCTACCAAATACATCCTACATCTCTAGAATTGAGATAGAAGTAAAATTGTGTCATCCATGCATATTGTAAACAGTAATATGAATCACACTTTGCAAACCTTATAGATACTTTTTTGTCCCAAGAAGGTTGGCCTCTAAATAGAAAAAAAAAAAATTCCCTTTGCACATTTAACATTTGCTATATTAGATGCTTAAATTAACCCAAATGTAAACAAATACTCGCGCTCTATTTTCAATTTTACCCTGCAATACCATTAGAGACATTCCCAAAAGAGGTATCAATTTAATGATTATTTTTAAATATTTTTGTTTTATTCTATATAAATATAAAATGAAATCAAAGAAGTATCAATTTCGTAATTATTTTTAAATATTTTTGTTTTTGTTTTATTCTATATAAATAGAAAATGGAATCAAATAAGTATCAATTTAGTAATTATTTTAAATATTTTTGTTTTTGTTTTATTCTATATAAATAGTGAATGAAATCAAATTTATGTGAAATCAAATCAAAGAGTATCAATTTAGTGATTATTTTTAAACATTTTTGTTTTATTTTATATAAATAGTGAATGAAATCAAATTTATGTTAATAAGAGAGTCAAATTTTTATGTTAGTAAGAGAGTCACAACTTAGTGATTGTTTTTTCAATATTATTATTTTATATAAATAATAAAAATTTAATTTATATTTGTAAGAGAGACACTGTTTTATATTGAAAATAAAATTTTATATATTTTATAATTAAATGTTCATTTTCAATAAAATAAAATAAAACTAAAATTTATAAGTTTATAATTTCACCAAAAATAATGATACCTGATTTTTAAAAAAGAAGCAAATACACATGTCAAGAATAAGCGCCTTCCATGTTATAATAACAAAACAAAAAAAGTATAAGCAACACCTTGCATTTGGCATGACTCGCTACAAAGCTCATACATAGGACATTTAATTTATGAATAAGCAGCACCTTACGTTTGGCATGACTCGCGCTACAAAACTCATACATTGGAATTTTGGCATGAATGGCTACGAAGCTCATATGACTACACTCCATTTCACCGAGGGCTTCAAAGTAGTCATGTGAATATCAAAAACCATCACAATTGTCGAATTGTGAATTGTATTTTATTAAAATTAGGGATGAATTTAGTAATCATGATTTAAATAGGGTAATCAAAATGATAAGAAAATAAGCATTTTAATTTTAATCAAAGGTTTTCTTCACTTAGGGAATGGATATTCTTGTACCAATCCCAGTGACTTAGAATTTCCGAAAGTTCACTTGCGAAGCACAATTACGTTTGCATCCTGGCCGTTAGGCTACCCAACGCAAGTCACATGAATGACATCTGAATTTCTGAAGAGGGCTACCACGGGGCTTATCGAATAGAAGGGATTTATGGCGTTGCCCACATTTAGTTGTCGTGGCGAGACCAACATCACTGCCACACCTTTTGTCTTAAGTGTGTACTCGACCTCAGAGGCGAACAGTGCGGGCACCATGGCTCAATCGAACAACCCCGAGAATACCAAGTCGAATGAATCATGAGCGAAGGGAAGATGGTTAATATCACCCTTTCTCACCAACGGCGTGAACGACTTGCTATCGATTCCTATTGCGCCTGGCAGGCTGTTTTCCCGCAGCGCCAGCACTAATTGCCCCAAGCCTGCACCGAAGTAGAGCGATTTGAACCTGGGATGAAGGAGACCATGCTCGCTAAGCTTCTGAAAGATTCCAGAGTAAAAATCCACCTCTTGTCTCCATGCCTTTCTCGCCCAGATCTTCTTTGGGGCTCAAGTATTTCTCTGGAAGAAGAAGCCTTGGCCCGCCTCTATAAACCATTTTGAAGAGCTAGAAAGGAGGAATCAATGTTGTCCCTAACGGAGCTTATTTTGGCCTTGAGTTTCGTTAATGGCATTCACATTCTTAGCACTACACCCTCCACATCCACGAGCTTGGTAGTTAAATTAACGAAATCTGCATAATCTTTGTTGATCAACTCCACAAATTCATTCTTCAACACGGCGAGATGGCCCCTAAGCTCTGCTCTGAGTGTGTCCATGGCAATAAACTGCTTCATATATGTAATGTATGATTTTCTCTCTAAATCAGATTGCAGACAGATGTCTTTTTTGAACCATAATGGCTGCTGCGAATCGATGGAGTGTTCTCCAAATAGTGTTGCCATAGATCTCGGCCCCCTCGACATAGGAAATTGTACATCATCCATTTTCTTTGGCTCACCTTTCTGTACGGATGACCTTCTGCTCTGGCTATGCAACGAGGAATGGAAATCGATAACCAGAACTTCAACATAGCTAGGTTATTGTAGAGCTTTGTCTCGAAAAGTATAAAACATATTTTGAAAATACTAATCACAGTTAACAAAGAGAGAAATGGAAAGTTAGAAATTTTTCCACCAAACGGTAAAACGACTTCAAGAAAATGAGCGCTTCCTTGTAAAATATTAAACGGTAGGAAACAGTAGCAGGAAATTTCGCTGGAGAAAATAACAACTTACTATAAAATAAAATAGCAAGCCTATCAAGCGCAGAGGAGCTCGGTAGCCTAAAAATTGTGCGTAGACATGTCATTTGGAGAGAAGAAAGGTAGACGAAAAATCAAGTGTATTGATTCAAAAGAGAAGGCCTATCGGCCTAAATATAAATATAAATAAACTAGAGGTATGGTAAATAAATAAAATCTCTTTTTATATTTACTCCATAAACCTCTTTGTATTTATTTAGGTGATTGATTCAATGGCCCAAATACCATGGGAAAAATTATTATTAATACCATGGGCCAAATACCATATTTATAAAATAGGTATGGTAAATAAATAAATATAAAAGAGGTATAAAGAGACATGGTAAATAAATAAAAATATATCAAATAGGATTAGAAATCAACATCTAGTTATATACCGAGCCTATGGGCCAAATACCATGGAAAATAAAAGAGGTATGGTAAATAAATAAAACCTCTTTTTGTTTGCTCCATAAACCTCTTTATATTTAGGAATGCTCAAAAAATAGGTTTTATTTGTTTAGCCCCCTATAAATTTCTTGACAAGCAAGCAGGGGGCTAAATTTTTTTTGAGCCTTCAAGGAATGCATCTCCCCTGAAGACACATCATCCTTGAAAGCTCTTTCGTACCCTCTGCCCTTTGGTCATTCTCCTCTGCTGTTCCATCCAAAAAAGTCTCACGGATTGCAAAAATTGTGCTCCAAAAAGCCTACATTTGCCCCTTGTATCCCTGCAGAATGCCCCATTTTAACCCTTTTTTCCCCTTTGCCAAAATTCCCCTCTTACCCTCTAAATCTTCCCAAAATCCCCTTTACATCCTACACACACCCCTGGCTTGGCCTAGTTTCCCTTTCTTTCCCCTATCGTTACCCTTAATTGGCCTTAAAATTCTCTAAGAATGGGCCAAAAACCATGTTTTACATATAGATGGGCTTAGCACCTTTCGACACTAGCCCCCTTATCTTTTCCACCACGTGACCTCGACGCTAGAACCAGGTGCCAAGGCAGACAGCGCTTATCGCAATTATATATCGCGAGCAGTTTAAACCGTCGATCTATACAGATCGGACGGTCATCGCAGATCAGCACCGTGCCCATGGCCCACTCCTTTCACCGCCCGATCACATAATCCACCGTTCATTTAAACTGCTAATCCAACGGTCAATAGTTCGTCTGCCCCAGTGGTCCCCGCGCCAACACTGTTCAAAAACCAGCCAGTTTTATCGCACCGCCATTGGAGGATGGGCAATTTTTCTCGTTTCAGAGTGATGCCATTCACTGCAGGACACATGTCCCGCGCAATGTTCAAAAACTGCCCCCCCCCCATTGCGCGTTAACGTTCGACATTTGACCTGGCGCGATATGAACGTACACCATCCGATCTATGACCATCCATCCAATGGTAATCGCGCCCTGAAGACGCGCAGATGATAACCAAGCCGAGCGGAGCCCCTGGCCCATTGTCCATTGCCCCCTGATGCATTTTCAGCCGTCGATCTCCTCCTAAGATCGGACGGTCCAGATTTAAATTCAGCCCACCATCACCCAGTCCCGCCATGTCACCACTCCACATGTTTTCATCACTCTTTTCGTTCGTCCCCTATATAATTCGTTCAAAGGTCAAATTTTAAATGATTTACGTTAAAATTTCCACCCCTCCATCCTCCACTGTTCGCTGCGTTTTCCGCCATCAACCTGCATGGCCATTCCCATTGTCCCTGCTGCATTCACCATTCCCAATGCATGGTTTTCTTAATTTTTTTTGGGTTTTGCAGGGTTACAGGCAGGCGGAAAACCGCCATGATTCATATGCACTATTGTAGTGGCACAGTGCACAAAAGAAGCTGAATTTAGAGCCTGTAATTACAGTTAAATGTCTGGAAAGGTGTCTGCAACATAAACTTCATCAAAGGACAGAGTTCAAACTCTGCAAAACCTCTCCGGCGCCATTAAGGCTCAGATTTCATAAACAAAGACAGTACTGGAGCAGCAGAGAGTTCAAGGCACGTAATAGAAGATTTTTTAGCCTTTTTCAGGGATTTAGAAGGAAAAGGTACCAGTTCAAAGACATCATGGATCGCATGGAAGGCCCAGCGCACAGAAAACAATACTATCAGGGTTTCACATCAGCGGTATGTCCTTTCCACAAAGGACGAATTGCCCATACTATCTCCATTCTATATCGTGTTCCTGAGGAAATTACAGCCCTGACAATAGTCCTATGCTATCAGAATCATTTGTTACACAGTATGGCAGACCTTAGCATCATTATTCTACCTTTTTGTTTAGTTCACCAGAGTGTTACAGCAAGTACATTAGAGACATACCTGGAGTAAATGGAAGCCTGACGAAGACCACTCTTTCATCCAAAGAGTACCAGAGATCAATGCTCAGAATTTAAAACAGAACAAGGCCTCGGCTCTCTTCATCTTCTGAGTTTTAATGCTGCATTTAGTTTTCCATCTACCTTCTCTACTCCACTTGAGCCATAAATTTCATGAAGAAACTCATTGTAAAGTTGTTGATCAGTTAACAAAGAAATTGCGAGCTGTTTCTTTTGAGACATAGTCTATGTGTAAAGTTGTAAGATAGGCTGAGGAAAATGTTTTCAGAATGAATATCCAGCTATTGGTAATGTTGTACTTGACTGGTGTTGCTCTTTAATGTTACAAGCACATTTCTTTGGATCCTGATCTAAAGCAGTGGTGATGTTTTTCTATCTCTGTGTTTGTTTTTAACTTGCAGTTCATTTCATTTCATTTCTACTGGCTCGCATCAGAAATCTGGCATAGGATTTACCCTTGTTAGGTACCCTATGTTTCTGCTCTCCTTGCCTTTGATGTTTCTACTAAATGTGTTGTCTAAGGGTTGATTTCAGTTAATTTAACCAGTGTAGTGGATGTCACTGCCTGCTAGCTGATGTATGAATTAAATGAATCTGTTCTTAGATGTTCTTGTTAGGATTTAATTGAATGAATTGGGAACACTGGGAGGTCTATAACTCTGTCTCTATCTCACTAGGATCCTTTTCAATTAATTGAAACTTTCTAAGATCCGTCAAGCTAGAGGCCGAAGCATTGAGAGTTCAAAGTCTCTCTCTGATCTCAGGTCTTTAACTTTGTGTTCTAAATCTTTATTGTTTCTTCCTCTCTTACCATTTCATGCCACACTATCATCTTTAAGATCCAATGCTTTAGATGACTAGCCCAACTGAAAGCCTGCATATTGAATAGCAAGTAAACCCTTTCCTAACTCCATTTCCAATGGCCTTGAATGTTCTCTGAATTATATCTCATTTGCCCCAGACCCTCTTGCTCAGCCTTGCCTCATACTGAACTCTTCTTTCCTGATTACCAACAACCAAACAAACAGTCAAACAAACAAACTCTGAGCCTTATAACTAGCCTAATATCTTAACACCGAGCTTCAAAGACATAAAACCTTTGCTTATATAGAGAGATCCCTCTCTGGACCCAGGAGGGCTAGATCCTGAGGTTTGAAAGTGGTTCTGATGTTGTCTCATCTTTTGGTCTTGCCAATCTGGCCAAAACATGGGAACCCCAACATTATTTAGGTGAAACCTATGGGAAAAATACCATGGACCAAATTATTATTAACACCATGCAGAAAAAAACATTATCAACCCTAACATTAATATTATAACATTATTATTATTATTATTATTATTATTATTATTATTATTATTATTTTATTAAATTTAATATTAATATTATTAAATTTAATAAATTCGGATTAATACAATATTAAATTTGTTATGTTATAATATATATTAATATATCATGATATATATATTAACTCTAGATATATATGGGAGGGAAGAACAAAGACATGGAGTGATAGAGGTGGAGAGATAGGGGGAGTGACAAGGGAGATATGGAGATAAACTGAAGGAAAGGGGAGAGGAGGAATGAAGGAGAGAGAGAGATGGAGAGGAGTGAGAGAGGCAGAGAAGGGTAAGAGAGGGAGAGGGAGACATAAATATGGAGGTGGGAGAGAGAGAGAGAGAGAGATGGGGGAAGAGAGAGGGAGGTAGGATAGAAATAGAGAGAGAGAGAGAGAGAGAGAGGAAGGACAAGAGAGAGGACATGAGAGAGGAGAGGAGAGATGAAGGGATAGAGAGATGGAGTTGGAGGGGGAGAGAGGGAGGGAAGAAGAAAGACGTAGAGACTGAGAAGTGGAGAGAGAGGAAGTGACAAGGGAGAAATGGAGAGAGAGTGTGTATGTTTAGGGGTGAGATAAAGAGACAAATAAGGAGAGATGGACACAATGGGGGAGAGAAGGGGAAAGGGAGGGATATAGTAACATAGTTGGAGAGGGAGAGAGAGAGAGAGAGAGAGAATGATGGGGGAAGAGAGAGGATTTGAGAGAGAGAGAGATAGGGGAAGATAGATGGAGGAAGGAGATAAAGGGAGAGAGAGGAAGGACGAGAAAGAGGAAGAGAGTGATGGGGGAAGAGAGAGGATTGGAGGGTAGAGAGAGAGAGAGAGAGATGGAGATGGGGGAAGAGAGAGGGAGGTAGGAGAGAAAGGGAGAGAGAGGACTTGAGAGAGAGGAGGAGAGAGGGAGGGATAGAGAGATGGAGTTGGAGTGGGAGAGAGAGAGAATAATAAAGACACGGAGAGTGAGTAGTGGAGAGAGAGAGGGAGTGACAAGGGAGAGATGGAGAGAGTGTGTATGTTTTAGGGTGAGACAATGAGACAAAGGAGAGAGAGAGGAATATAGTAATAGAGTTGGAGGATGAAGAGAGAGAGACAGAGAGAGGTGGGAGAAAAAGGGAGAGAGAGGATGTGAGAGAGTGGAGAGAGGTAGGGAAAGAGAGATGGGGATGGAGGGGGGATAGATGGAGGTAAGAAGAAAGACATAGAGAGAGAAATATGGAGAGAGAGGGGGGGAGTGATAAGGAAGATGGAGAGAGAGGGAGAGAGGAAAATGGGAGAGAAGAAAGATATAAGCAAGGGAGAGGGAGAGAAGGGGAAGAGGCGGAGAGAGAGAGGGGGAGGGAGGGAGAGGAGGAGGGAGTGATAGATGGATAGAATGGAGAAAGGGAGTGTATGTTTTGTAGATGATATAGAGATACAAACAGAGATAGAGATATAGATGGAAGGTGAAGAGAGGGACGAAGAGAGAGATGGAGACAAGGAGGGAAGGACAAAGGCATTGATAGATATGGATGAGAGAGCGTGTAAGTTTGGTGAGGTGAGATAGAGAGATAAAGGGAGATACAGATATAGATAAAAGGAGGAGAGAGGGAAGAAGATTTCTTGCACTAGATGTATTGATTTCAGTGTAGATGGTGATTTCTAATCCTATTTTATTGCTTGCACTAGATGCATTTATTTTAGTGTAGATGTTGATTTTTAATGATATTTGATTACTTGCACTATATGCATTGATTTCAATGTAGACGATTTCTAATCCTATTTGATTATTTGCACTAAATGCATTGATTTCACTGTAGATGGTGATTTCTAATCCTATTTGATTGCTTGCACTCGATGCATTAATTTCAATGTAAACTTGATAAATATATATTATTATTGATGATAGATGAAAAGATGATTACAATGAGGGATCGCCTTGGCTTTAAATATAGCCTCAAGGTGTCCCTTGGCGAAGAGGCATGATCTTTGATCATGCCCTTTCAGTTAATAAAACCTAATATAACTATATCTAACTAATAATTAATAAAATATTCATAACATTGCCCCTCTCTTAAGATGCTTTGTCCTCAAAGCATTCGTAATGATGGACAATGTTGACGAATGTCTAGTTTTCTTGAGCAGTGGGCTCTTGCTTCCCACATTTTAAAAAGATTGTGAAGCATCTTCTCGAGCTCCATCTGTTGGTGTCGTGGATAGTGAAAAGATCTGATATCGACAGAGTTGGATACTGTCTTGACTTCTATTGGATGCTTGATTTTCCTGTCGGAAGGCACTTTTATGGGTAGATCTTGGAATACTTTTTCATGTTTCCCAACTATTCCTTGTTCTTCTGGTGATTTTTTGTGATTCCTTTTTAGATTTAGAGGTAAGTTACCAACAATTATCGTTTGATGCAACTTCTCCTCATCATCAAATGCTTCATTCTTAACAACCATATCTACTTCATCACTGAAGGCCTCAACAGCTTCTGGCGTTATATCAGAGGCTTCGGATGTGTTTGTTGCTTCGCATGTTTCGTTCAATTCTGGGGATGGAACATTTTGTTGTTTACAAACATCTGTATCTTCATGGTGATGTGGGGAATTGGTTTTTTCCTGATGCTCTTCTGAGTTCCCTGAATCTGCGGAATTGTTTTGTTGATTTTGTTCCCTGTTAGGAGATATTGGGGATTGTGTCTGACTTAACTTATCTATCTTATCATTTAGCTTACTGAAGAGTTCTGTCATATTTCTCATTGCTTCGCTATGCTCTGTCATCTTTTTCATTGCTTCGTTAAGCTTTTCTGTGGCCTCGTGATGATTTAGCCACATTTGTCTTTATATTCGATTTGTTGTATCATGAACCTTTTTGATGTCGTTGGAATGCCCTGCAACTGTACCTTCAAGGTCGACTAATCTTTTTCCGAATTCTTCGGAATTATTAGTGATCTGTTTCTCGAGATCAACCAATTTTTTCTGGAATTCAGCCATTGACATTGACGACGACATCGAACGCGTATGAGGTGGAGAGTATTTTTCTGCCAGTTTCTCCTCTTTTTTTTCTTCTAAAATTAATTAATTAATATTTAATTAATTAATTAATTAATAATATATTTTTTTTTAAACTATATAATTATATATATATATATATATATATAATTATTAATTGAAAATTATATAATATAAATAAATTATATAATTATAAATATATATATAATGATCAATTTGAAAACTATATAATATATAAATAAGTATATAATTACAATATATTTATATAATGACCAATTGAAATTATATGATATATGATTTATATAATTTCAAAAAAAAAACTTATATTAGCGTTGCGGTTTAAATTGTGAATGGGCACAACCCCCCCGGACACTGGTTCACGATTTTGTAAAAAGAACGTAAATTTCTTTTAAAACGCACTTTCTATTTTATTGCTGTGGCACCGGTTTGCGGCAGCCCGACATGGACAGCGCCCGTGGACTAGACGTGGACAGCACCCGATTGTCACACTCGTTTTTAAAAAAACTCGATTAATAAAAAAAACTCGTCACCAAAAATGTCCACCGGTTCAACGAATGGTGAAGTAGGGCTCGTGTTCCGGTTCAACGAATGGTGAAGCAGGGGCTCCACAAAACACGACGGTAAGATTCTGGTGCAATTGGACGACAGCTTAATCGGACAGGCGGATACCGGCTATGGACACGCTGTTTCACGATTTGAGTTAACTTGGTCGACGGTAACTTGAACAGGTGTAACTAGAACAATTATCGTTTGATGCCCAGATATATAATTTATAAAATTTAATCGGAAAGTTGTCGTCGTTTTATAATTTAAAATATAAGTCCGTCAACATAGTTCCGAACCACAGGCCACGTAACACCTGTTCACGAATTTTTCTTTTAACGTAAGTTTTTTTTGGCCTTTTTATCTGCGCTGGGACTGAACACGTAGGCGGAAAACGACACGTACAGCAGGGACGCGAGGTTAAGGGCCCGGAAGACGGCGGAAGATGGTGTCGGGATGGTCGGGAAGGGGGAAGGACCAGGGGAATGTAACTACACAGTCGTCCACTACACAGTCCACCAATGGAATGTAACTACACAGTCTTCCACCAATTTTAACGTTGACACCATAAACTCGTAAAAAAAACTCTATATATTTTAAACACTGTATAATGTAAACGTTGTTTATTGTTCCATCGTGCTAATATATCTACGTATATTTATGCAGTGGAAGACAGTCACGGTGTAAACAGCCAACCTTGTTGAGACAACGTCGGGTATAGTGTTTACGATGCAGATGGAATGGCAGCCGAATTCAGATGAAACGACAGCAGCAGTCTGGCCCCGATAGTTTAAAAAAATCGTTTTTAAAACAACGCTGCACTGAACACGTGGTTTTTAAAACAACGCTGCTGTGGCTTGCTGCAATGTGAGATGAGGGCCGCTGGACTGTGAGATATGTGAGGGGGAGGGCGTAAGGAATGTGAGGTATGCGAGAGACCGGGAATATTTGTAAAAAAATTTTAAACAATTGCTGCCACCAGCACTGATAAAAATCTGCTGTCCCAGGTTACGATTAGGTCTGTAATTCACAGGTGATCACACAGTCCAGAAGACGTGCTCCGATACCAATGGAGTGTAAAAACTCTGATAAACTTGATAAATATTTATTATTAATGATGAAAGATGAGATGATTACAATGAGGGATCGCCTAGGCTTTAAATATAGCCTCAAGGTGTCCCTTGGCGAAGAGGCATGATCTTTGATCATGCCCTTTCAGTTAATAAAACCTAATATAACTATATCTAACTAATAATTAATAAAATATTCATAACAATGTTGATTTCTAATTATATTTTATTTCCTTCACTAGATACACTGATTTCAATGTTAATGTTGATTTCTAATCCTATTTGATTGCTTGCACTAAATGCATTGATTTCAATGTAGACGGTGATTTCTAATCCTATTTGATTGCTTGCACTAGATGCATTGATTTCAATGTAGATGTTGGTTTCTAATCCTATTTTCTTACTTGCACTAGATGCATTAATTTCATTGTAGATGTTTATTTCTAATTATATTTGATTGCTTGCACTAGATGCATTGATTTCAATATAGATTATTTCTAATCCTATTTGATTTATTGCACTAAATGCATTGATTTCAGTGTAGATGGTGATTTCTAATCATATTTGATTGCTTGTACTAGATGCATTGATTTCAGTGTAGATGTTGGTTTCTAATCCTATTTTCTTACTTACACTAGATGCATTAATTTAAGTGTAGATGTTGATTTCTAATCCTATTTGATTACTTGCATTAGATGCATTGATTTCGGTGTAGATGTTGTTTTCTAATATTATTTGATTGGTTGCATTAGATGCATTGATTTTAAAGTGATCAGATTAACAATGTGTATTGATTTTAGTGTAAGCACAAAAAATTATTGACAATGCACATTGATTTTTGACAATGTAATACAACAACTCGAGCTAAAGATTTAAATTGTTTAGGATTTCAATTGTCCTTTTCATATAATCGATATGAAAAGATGAGAAAACTAACAAGGGTGATAATAAGAATAGTACAAGAAAATAGTTTGATATTGATCACAATGAAGACTATTTGTAATTGATTACATTCTTATTATTCACATTTTCTATCATTCAACACTATTACATTGTCACATTGCATTCAAATTTTTATTTCATCATTTTTCTCATTAAAGTTATTAACAATATTTATCATCTCAACAAACTGAGGTAACTAGGCAAATTTAAAATTTAAATGGCCACATAAATCTCAGACATATTTAGCATATTTAAAATGATTATATTAATGTTAGGTGTATTTACATATTATTGATAAAACTATTCATATGTTCGATAAATTTTCATTGGCTGCACATGACTTAAACCAACCTAGATCCATGTTAGCTCTGGATCTATCAAGGGTCGTGAGGGATCAAATCTCTCTAGGTGCAAAGGTTTGCACCTGATATTTGATCCATCTAGGCACTTGATAGGCACTTGATAGATCCAGACACTTATAGATCCGGAGTTAAGATGGATCCAGGCTCGTTTATCTCAAATGTAGTTATGTCCTTTTTATTTTCAATTTAAATGTAAATAATCATATTCACAAATCATTTTAAAATATTATAGCAATGTGAAATGTATTATAAGATGTAAATTAATACTTATTATGAATTGATGTTTTTCAATATATACTAGTCATTTAATTTATTAAATTACTTACCACTTAGTAAATAAGAATTTGTAAATATTTATATTACTCCATCCATAAAACTTGATGCCTAATTTTCACTAAAACTTATGAAAAATGACTCAGCTTTCCAAAATCTAGAACTATCCAAAAGACATCTTTGAAGTGTAATTGACTAACAGTAATTTTTTTTCAAATAGAGTACCAGAAATCCATATTTATTAAAATCCAAATAAAAAATAAAATAAAACCATAATCTTACGTGTTTCATTTTTTTTTTGGTAATTAAGACTAATTCTATTAAGCTAACGTATGGTACAAGAAGAGTTTACAATCAAGAGAAGTAAGAAACAGGCCAACCGGAAATGAAAATTATCAACCTCGGTCCCGAAGAGTGAGCATGTATGTAACATTCCTAAAACCACGTAACTAGACGTGGGATAAACAAATATTATTAATTTAATGAAGTTAGTTTTCATAAGGTAATTAGGGTTAAGGTGAAACTACCGAAGAGTAACCTTATTTTTTTTACATAAAGGCGATAATGAGATACTTCCTTGGGGAGATTATATCCGGGAGAATTTTAGAAAGTGCATAGAGTTTAAAGGAGCGTTTCCTAATCTCTTGGCTTTTAAATGCCCTTTGCATGCACAAAGTTAAAAGAATATTATAGCATCTTGAAAGTGTGAAAGTTTAAGAACTCTCGCATTGGATATCATGTTTAATCTCTCAGATTTTAAAGAACTTTGACCGTGCCCAAAAGGAAAGCGGATTACAACAGAAAGGGAAGGAGAGAGTAATAATGTCGATATGAGCCAGACAGTTGAGGCTTACATTTTTGCGATTAAGGGCATTTATCTCCTTCCTTTAGGAAAGGTTGTGATGAAGTTGAGGGAAGTTCCACAAATGCCATTCATTTTCTTTTATAAGAGTAGAGTGTCAAGATAAGTAATCTTTGCTAATTTTTATTATATAATCTTTTTTTTGTGATTTGAAAGATATAAATAAAAAAATATATTATATAGCTTTTCTGGGAAAAGATTATGAGAAAATAGTAAAGAATAATAATTATTTTTTCTCATATTTCTTAGGATAGGTTACATATACCAAGAAAAGGGTATTTCATTAGTTTATTGGAGTTAAAGATAATATCTTATGGAATTACCTTCTAAAAATTATAAGCATAATTAACATAAGTCATAGGATTTTCTTTGGAAATAATATCTTTATCTTGTGATTGAAAGATAAGCCCGTTGTGTTAATTCTTTTGTAAGAGTTTGCAAAATTTACATGTTATGGTGGGTAAAAGAGCAAGTTATTATTGTATTGTATATTGGGTATTTTGATTTAATTGCATGGTTTACTGTATAAAATGTTAATCTTGTTATTATTTTAAAAAGTTCTTCTTAGTTCTAATGCACAAAATAAGGGTTAATTATGGTACTTTCTTGAAAAGGGTAACCTCTTGAAAAGACTGCATGTCTAATCCTTGACTTAGGTTTATAAAAGGTTAAGTTAACCTTGTTATGTTTTCCTAGTTTTGTGCATAAAAGATGGTTATCTATCATAATTTCGGGAAAGGGAAGCATGAGAAACTACATAAAGAAACTAAGTTATATTAACTTCCTTTTGAGAAATAATTATGTATATCTTTACATGAAAAGAATAGTTAATGATGTGTAATTCCAAGAAGGGATTTTGTGTTAAGTAATTTAAGAAGAGCTATTGTGATAAGCTCTTGCTTGTGCAAATAATAGCCATTTTGTTACATAGATATGTTCTTTGCATGGATAGAAGAAATAGTGAGTTATAATGTTTCTTAGGAAAAATTATATGCGAGTACTTTATGCTATCATAACTATTATGTTAGTTTCTGCATATGCATGCAATATTTGAATTACCTTTCGTTGGAAAGAATATACATATACGTATGTGGGAAAAGATAGCATGTTGTGTTAGATTACATTGGAAAATATTGTTAGTATAATATTTGAAAAAGAAGACATGTATTTGTATGCTTTAATTGCATTAGTTTTACACAAAAGAAAACATGTGTTTACATGCTCTCTGGTGTTAAGAATTTCTTTGGGAAGAATATTTTGGAAACTATAAGCATTGCATGCATAGGAACAACATTCAACGAGCTAGCTTTATTATATTTTCATGCTCCAAAATAAATATCTGAAGGGTTGGTTCTTTTGTTAAAGTTTAAGTAACTTGAATGCACATTGTGTCATTTTCCATTAAAGGAATTCCTGGAAAATTGTAGTGATTTGTCCTGTACGAATGTGAGTGTGTGTGAGAAGTGTCATAATAATGTGGGAATTATTTTGACATGAATTGATAATTACTTTCTCACACTAAGGTAGAGATGTTAGAAGAAAGCATGTTATGATATTGTATTCACATCTCATGTATGCACATGAATAAGTGTTAAAGGATCACTTAAAGATTGATCATTTATTGATTAAGGCTTTATCTAATCATGCTATAGAAGCTTGATGATGACATCAATGACAAGAAATGATGGTGACTTATGAGAAGGAAATATTATGCTTAACATGGTGGCAGGTAAATGATTAATGGTTCATGCAGATGAGTGCGAGTTGCAAGATGGTCCATTGTATGATGGTACATTGTAGGTACATCCATGCCACGCAGATATGAAGATATGAATTCCATTGTACTATGGTACATTGTAGGTACATCCATGCCACGGAGATATGAAGATATGAATATTAGTGGGTAAATGCTATCATAATTATTGTAATGGCTTTTGTAATGGCTTTAAGCTAGATATTTGTATATTTCCTTGCACGATTTATAATGATGGTTAAGGGATGGTCTCCCTTATAAGCCATTGAGTGAAGGCTGAACACCCTCGCGAGTGTTTAATAATAAAATTAAATGTTTTCCGGTTTTCACCCTACTGGGTTTCCAAAGTATAGTGGTGTTCAATGATGTGATTGATTATTGTGTCAAATTGATGATGTTGATTCCTTTCTTGTGGTGATGTTCATAATTTCAAGTAAGTGATGACTACATGAATAACTAAATGAATGCAAGGTTACATCATACAGTTATATTTTAATTTACAACAATAAAGGTTGTTAATGGCTAAGCAACTTACTATTCTTATATTAAGGTTACACTATGTACTGGTGAACATTCTATCTAATGAGTAGTAAGGAATATATAATAGTGATTTGGATAAGTTACTCATGGGTAACTTGTATAAAAAAATTTAACTCCTTGCATTTCCATGTGAAGTTATCGGTGTATGTTACAATGTAACAGAAAAAGAACAGTGAAGCGTAACTAGGAAATAAAGAAGATAGAGGCAGGGTTCTATCCAACATGGTCAGAACGAGATTTTTTTCCTCTCTTTTTGTTGACTTTGACCCATCCAGCTTCGTGCAGTTGCGCTGGAACCACTTGTAGATTGTTATTGACTGCTAGAGAGGTGTAAGGCCCACACTTCATGGGGCGCGTTCACCACTATGGGCGCATCCACTGGGGCATTTGACGGAGTTCGGGCGCCGTGCCACGACATGGGCGCGAGCGCAGGCGTGCGACGATATGGGCGCGGGCACGGGCATGCGACGACATGGGTGTGGGTGCGGGCGTGTGGTGACGAGCGTGCGGGCGCATGTTATAGCGGGTGCGCCGCACAAGCCAATGTATAGTGGCGGATGTGCAGAGCGTGGCCGACGCTACACTTGGGCGAACGGGTTGAGCAGAGGGCGTCGATGGGTTGGCTCGGGTCCACTAAAGTGACCCGTGACACCCCCACACCACACTTGACACGCATATATAAAAGCATGCGGATGGTGGAGAACATCATCATTAAATCATCCAACATCGAAGAACAATCAAAAGAACAAGATTTGGAGTACCACGAGCATACCAACAGCTTGTTGGTGAAGTAGCACGACGAACAAGCGAAGGAGGGTGAGCAGAAGGGTGATTCGAACAGTAGATAGGGCGTCTGCACCATAGACAGGCGAGTTGGGCCGCAAGCAGGCGTCCACACCGCAGGTCGGGCGATTCGGACCGCAAATGACTAGGTGCCTCTACACGAACTAAACTTCAGTTCGGAAGCGATTCCGAGAGTGTCGAGAGTCGGAATTGAGTGCCGTAAATTGCAGAATGTGTGTATTGACAGGCCACATCTAACCATATAGTTGGGGATTGAATTAGACACACATTGTGCTCAAGGGATGGTCTAAACTAATTTGCAGTGCCGATTTGAGTGACCTGGGTGACCCGACAGCACTTGGGCAGTTTTGTGCAGGATATTCCGCAGGTGAAATCTAATGATTGTAAATGATTGTTGTAGGCTAGTTTGATGGTTGACAAGCCTTAGAGTGTGATCAAAAGGAAACTCTCCTTTCCAAGGAGCAGGAGTGGCTTCTTCTGGATTGAAACTTATAATTTCATATTTATGAAACATATTATCAGGCGGACTCATTATTAACAGGGAGTTGCCCCTTCCTTGTATGTATGGGCGTACTTGTGGATTGATAATGATGTTTATGTTTATTTCTGCATATTGAAAGAACATTTGATTAATAACTAACAATTGTTGCTAAAGGCGTAGTCTATATACTTGAGTATTTGGAAAAAGAAAAAGTACGGTAGTGCCACACCCGTCTATAGCATGGTTGAAAGACACCAAAGGCATAGGGGCGTGATAGTTGGTATCATAGCTACCAGTACGAATGGATTTGAAAGGTTGATCCCATTGCCGTTAGACATCAGTTGGTATCAGAGCTAGCTTTACTGGGAAGCTTTTGTACTGAAGCAGGAACACAGTTGTAGGGTTGCAGGTGGTGTTGAAGCTGAACTATTGAGCAGGAATACAATTGTAGGATTGCAAAGGGTATTGAAGCTTAATGAATTGGTAGAAGAGTTTTGTGAGACAAAGAAGACCTTTTTTTCATTGCACAAGGAAGGGATATCCGATACGAACAGGGATTAATTCAATCAACTTATGAAGATGTTGGACAGTTATGAAAAGGAGTTAAGGGAATTGGCTGAAGAGCAAGGCATACTTCAGGAGAAGCTTATCAAGCTTGATTTGAAGAAGATAAGGAACATAATTCTAAAGAGGTATAGTGACACGAAGTCCACTATGACCAAACCGAAGGATGTTGGGAATGTATTTGAGGAGAAGGAAGAACTTGTAGAACAAGTTGAACCCAAACCAAGCACATTACAAGCATTACAGGTTGATCCACACAAGGATGTTGCAGATGTGGAAGATGTCAAGGATGAACTTGATGAACAGGTTGGATCGAGGCCAAGCACATTGCAAGCATTAGTGATGGATGATTATCATAAGGATGTTATGAAGATGAAAGAGATGAAGGATGAACTTATGACACAAGTTGAACCAAGACAAGACACATTGCAAGCATTGGTGGACAATCCACATGGAGATGTCGCAAATGTGATTATGATCGAGGAGGAACTTGATGAGCAGGTGGTACCAGGATCGAACACATCAAAGGCATTGATGAGGATGGAGAACACTCACTTGAAGAGTCTTCATAGAGATGTGACTTGTGTTTCATGGAAGCATAAGGAGGATGGACCGCATATGGGGATGAGAAAGAAGATGACTTCTTTGTTAACACCATGGACGACTACTCCTTGGATGCCTACGATGAGACCTTGTACATTGATGGAACAAGGGACATGGAATGTTACAAACCTTGATGGGGCAATTTGTGACCATACACTTGATGGTTCAAATTCCCTGGACAAGGGTGGCACATGATGACCTTTCTGATGGAAAGGCTCATGCTTAGCCACATAGAATGGAAAGTGTCTGACATGAGCCATAGACTACCTTGGTGGTAGGGCACGTTGGTGGAGTGGACTTCTTCATGGCTTCAACCAAGATGGACCTCTTAGTAGACCTTTAGTGGGGGAGTAGCCTTGAAGGAAGTACTCATAGATGGATGAAGGTAGGAGTAACCGAGAGCACTTCACCTCGACATATGTATGAACATTATGATGATCAGAGTTGAGTTGAGTTCACTTAGATGAACACATGGGCAGCCAAAGTCATGGACATGGACTACATGGAGATCTTTTATAGATGGATTGATGGGACGTTGTTCACCATGAGCAACAAGGACATTGGTTGGATGAGCAGCCTATGAGACATTCATATGATTTGCAAGGTGAGAACTTGTGATGGCACTCATGGCCAACACAATTAGGCTTGCCAACACTTTGGATATGATGAGGCATGGGAGTTCATGATGGAGTTGCATTCATTGGAGACTTCATATTATGATGATCTTGGAGTATCTGATTCATTGAGGAGCTGAGGTCAGGATTGGTCTTGATTTTGATGCATTATGGGATGCATACCTTGGAGCACATTTATGGGGTGTGTTTAGGAGGAGTCACTTGATGGGGATGATCAAGCTAGGACACTTTGGATTTTGATGGAGATGTAGCGATGGGGATGCCTTGGTACACACTTTGGCATGGGCTTGAGTCTACTTGACTTAGCCACACTTCTTACTTTTGATGATGCTTGGAGGATGAGACTACTTTGCATACAAGTAGCACATGGATTAGCATCATGGACAGCATGTTGTGGATGAGATGGATACGCTTCATGGACCCAAACATGGCACACTTGGATGAGATTGAGTCTTGATCGAGTTGATGGATGTGAAAGATTGCAGAAGGAAGAACTAACGCATGGTATGAGGATGGACATTCTCATGATGAGGACGTTATGGTTGGATTGATCACCCAACTAGTTTGAGTTCTGGTGACGCGTAGTGTGCAGAGTTATGCCGGATATATAGCAGATTTTGTTGTGTTGAGTTGGTTGGACTACTTGATGTAGAAGTTCACACAACATTGATGATATGTGGTGAGTTGACACGATATATGTTGCAACAACATGTGACCTTGTTGAGGAGATTGATTTCTCGCTATGGTGTAGCATGTGATGATTGTAGTAGATGTGTTGATCATCACGGATTGAGAAGAAATTTCATGGACATGAACCTTGTTGGTTTATGTGACGATGTTGCGACGATATTGTGCGATGAAATTTGCAACGATATGATGCGATGATGGTAGCACTATCGGGGACGATAGTCATATTTTAAGTGGGGGAGTATGTAAGGCCCACACTTCATGGGGCGCGTTCACCACTACAAGTGCGTCCATCGGGGCGTTTGACGGAGTTCGGGCATTGTGCGACGACATGGGTGTGGGCGCGGGTGTGCGATGATATGGGCGCGGGCACGGGTGTGCGATGACATGGGCGTGGGCGCGGGCGTGTAGCGATGGGCGTGCAGGCGCACTGCACAAGCTGACGTATAGCGGCAGATGTGCGGAGGGCGACCGACGCTACACTTGGGCGAACGGGTTGAGCAGAGGGCATCGGTGGGTCAGCGTAGGTCCACTAAAGTGACTCACAACCCCCCACGCCACACTTGACACGCATATATAAAAGCGTGCGGATGGTGGAGAAAATCATCATTCGATCATCCAACATCGAAGGACAATCAAAAGAACAAGAGTTGGAGCACCATGAGCATACCAACAGCTCGTTGGTGAAGTAGCATGACGAACAAGCGAAGGAGGGCGAGCAGATAGGCGAGTCGGGCCGCAGACAGGGCGTCTGCACCGCAGACGGGCGAGCCGGACCGCTAACAGGCGAGTCAGGCCGGAGGCAGGGCGTCCGCACCGCAGGTCGGGCGAGTCGGGCCGCGAACGACTGGGTGCCTCTATACGAACTGAACTTCATTTCGGAAGCAATTCCAGGAGCGTCGGGAATCGGAATTGAGTGTCGTAAATTACAAAATGTGCGTATTGATGGGCCGCATCTAACCATACAATTGGGGAGCGGATTAGACACACAGGAAGCTCAAGGGATGGTTTGAACTGTTTTGTAGTGCCGATTTGAGTGACCTGGGTGACCCGACAGCACTTGGGCAGTTTTGTGCAGGATATTCCACAGGTGAAATATAATGATTGTAAATGATTGTTGTAGGCTAGTTTGATGGTTGACAAGCCTTAGAGCTTGGTCAAAAGGCAACTCGCCTTGCCAAGGAGCAGGAGTGGCTTCTGCTGGATTGGAACTTATAATTTCATATTTATGAAACAAATTATCGGGTGGACTCATTATTAACAGGGAGTTGCCCCTCCCTTGTATGTATGGGCGTACTTGTGGATTGATAATGATGTTTATGTTTTTTTCCGCATATTGAAAGAAAATTTGATTAATAACTAACAAGTGTTGCTTGTAGAAATTATATGCACTAAGCATGCATATGTCCAAGATCCACTTGATCTCACACTATTTAACTTTATGCAAGATACTGAATCTATTCCACTTGTTAATCTTTTGCGAAAAAATTAATTGCACACACATGTGAAGCATAAACAAAAATAATCAATCGCACATAACACAGTTTTTAACCGGGAAAGCCTGAAGCTGAAAACCCCAACTATATATTATGTAACATGGAGATCATATGACAATCTCATACAAGCATACAAAGCGTATCACAAGCTCTCAGTACAGTACAATCGTCATACACTAATTAGGACCAATATTACAAATCCATGCACCGATCTTTGCCACCTGCTAGCCTGCCTCCACTGCACAATCTCTGCTGAAGATTAGCTCTGAATGAATTCGAATTACTCCATCCTTGTCTGCACAATCCTCATTGGCATCTCCACTGTGTGTGTGATGCAATCAATGCATCACTATAGTCAGAACAGATAGTCTATCTTGCCCTTTCACCTATCTCTCCACTGGTCTCCATTGAAACTGCCATGCACTGTAGTTAACTGTTGTATTGTTCAATTGATTAATGAGTTATTATTTATGAATTAATTAACTAATTAATTCACTCCACTCTCACTAGTGTATCATTCGATTATTAGATACAACTAGTTCAGTAGATCTAAGCGGGATTAAACTAAATACAACTCCATAACTACTTCTTCCAAGCGTGTCACTTAACTACTGCCACTTAAGTTCCTGCTTGGGTCCTTCATGCATTAGCTCCAGTAAACCCTTAGGAATAGCGTAATTCCTTCTGTTAGCTGATGTGCCACATCTGTGCACTGAACTGAAGTGCTCCAAGAGAATAAGTTGTTGTTTAGAGTCAGATTATTATTAAGAGCTAATAATAATCAACATGGATCTATTTTTAGATTGACAATCTATAAATAAATTTCGCCCAATATTCTAAAAATAGAATTTCATCTATTTTTCCAACTTGATCAACCATCCACAAATAGCATCTTGCAACTTCTGAAATATGATCATCATGTCTAAAAATAGATTTGCGCAAAAAATAGCATGCGGGCCCACTTAGTGAAGGCGACTCTTTTCACTAAGCTCATCATCTTGTTGAATCTCAACATTGCTAAAGGTGTAGTCTATATACTTGAGTATTTGGAAAAAGAAAAAGTACGGTAGTGCCGCACCCATCTATAGTGTGGTTGAAAGACACCAAAGGCATAGGGGCATGACAAGAGGGCTCCTTATCTAAGTAACATGAATCCTCTGTGTTTCATTAAAATCTAAATAAAAAATGAAATAAAACATCATACTTCGAACTTTCTATCAATACTAATTGCCAATGTAAATAGATAAATTCCCCACAAAGACCTAGCTTGCATATACAACAAAACTAGGAAAACAAGCAACCTCTCTTTGAATGGAAAGATTTTATATATATCACATCAACCGCCATAATCATAATTGCTTACAAAAATTAAATCTTCATTATGTTCAAAAGATTTTGTCCTAATTAATTTATACAAATTAAATCTTTGGTAGGCTAAATAGATTATTTCATTTGAAATACAAACAAAACTTCAAATCTTCATAAATCTATATGTCAAGAACAACAATCTCTTTCTTTGGGCATAACCCAATTCAACCACTAGGTGCCTAAACACATGCCTTATTTTTGCGGGCATAATCAACTGACACTTCTGGATTAAGTATGCATGGCATCAATCTAAGCCTCATCTGTAAAAATTAACATTGAATATGATTAAGCAGAGACCATAAAAGGAATTAGTAGTTGAGTTTAAAACAGGAACTCTGGGGCCCGTAAATTTCAAATTTGAAGAACATATTTTAGTTAAATAACAAATCCAACACAAAGCAACAATATACTTGCATTGTTTACATTGTTGGGGACGTGGGATGAATAATATAAAAGCTGCAGTGATTAATAGAAAAATATTTAGCATTCATTATATGAAAATTTTGTTAAGAAATTCCCTTCATAAAAATATCCCCTCTTGCCCCAAGCTTTTGTAATCTGCCTAATCTGCCTTGATTGCCAGGATTCTAGGATTCCCTAGAACGAAAGCTGGTTATATTTGAGCTGGTTATAGTAAATTGTTTTTTTCTTTAATATTTAAATCACAATGTTAATATTTAAACCATAATAGTGGTATGTTTGCATATTAACTCTCTTCACTCCATTTTTTTCTCACTTTACTCTTTAATTGATTTATTTTAGAATTTTTTAACTTAATTATTTTAGTAGTAAATTTTTAGAAAGTTAATATTTTTGATATTTTTGAAAAATGGTTAGTTCTATATATTTTAGAAAGTTGTTTAACTGATTGATTGAACGGAGAGATCTATAGTCTAGTATGCTGAAAAAACTAAGCATCACATTTACATTGAAGATGCTGAGGTCATTGCAAAGGTGGACCATTTTCACCATCGAAAGTTTAGGGAGGCCCTTGAGATTGAAAAGAGGCCTGTTAACCTGAACAGAGACGATGGGTGGAGTGTGAGCAGATGTTGGATCCCTGCCCTTCATTCGTAGCTGTTTGAGTTTTTGCTTTTCGGTTTGTCTAAAGATCGTCGTTTTCTCCCTTCTTATCCTGGTTTGCTTTTCTCCTTTATATTTATTTATTTATTTAGTTACTTTTTTATTTTTATTTTTTATTTTATTATATATATATATATATATATATATATATTTGATTTATTTTTTAGCATAGTCTTGTTCATTATTTGTTTATAATCTAATTTTTACTAATTTATTGCTTATATAAAGAAATAAATTAAATTTGTTAATTAATTAAAAAATAAATAAATAAATAAAATAAAATAAAATAAAATAAATAATAATATATATGTATATATATATGTAAAAATAAAAGAACTAACTTAGTTTAAAAAAATAAAAGATATAAATAAAAAACAAAATAAAATAAAATAAAATAAAATAAAATTATTTCAAGTAATGTAAAAATTTTATTGATTTTATTTATTTTATTTATTTATTTATTTTTTAACATTTTCATTTATTAATGTTCATTTTTATATCTATTCATTTATTTTTTTTATTTTTTTATTTTATTTTTATTTTATATATATATATATATATATATATATATATATATATATATATAATAAAAATAAAAAATAAATAAATAAATAAAATATAAATATAAATATAAAGGAATAAATTATTGTTTATTTGTATTGATTTATTTTCCATTTAATTTTAATTTTATTTGATTTTTATTTATTTTTTGGTTAAACTAGTTGATATGGTTATCTATTTATTTATTTATTTTTATTTGTATTTTTATTTATTTATTTATTGCTTTTATTTTTATTTTATTTTATTTATTTATTTATTTATTTATTTTAATTTATTTTTTTATTTATTTATATGTTATATTTTATTTTTATTTTTATATTTGTGAAGTTTTATTTTTATTGTTTAGGATCAAACTAGCCGTTATTGTACAATGGCTAGTTGGAGTTTCTTTTTCTATTTAGCTCTGTTTTTTCTATTTGAAGCTTCTATTTTTTATTTGATTTATTTAGTTATTGATTTTTATGGTGAAACTAGCCATTACTATAACGGCTATTTGGAGCTTTTTATATTTGGAGCTAATTTTTCTGTTTCGAGCTTCGTTTTTTTTTCTATTTTGATTTATTTAATGATTTATTTTTTGGTTATAACTAGCTGTTATTGGTATTGTTTATATTTTATTTTATTTTATATATTTGTGATAATTTTAATTTTAATGATTTATTTATTTAATTTTTTATTTTATTTTATTGTCAAACTAGCCGTTATTGTACAACGGCTATATGGAGCTTCTTTTTCTATTTAAGCTGTGTCCTTGATCGGATTTCGTATCTTGTCCTGATGATGAACCACACTGGCTGGTTCAAAACGCGTCGACACAAAATTCTCTATTGTGATTTTCACCGAAATATTTGATAATTAATTTATCTATATGTTCTTTTAAAATAAAAAATAAAAATAAAAATTATGTTCTAAATAGAAAAATATTGTCCTTTATAACAAAACAAAACAAAAAAAATGTTGTAAAGCAATTAAAAGTAAAAAAAAAATGTGAGTAAGATGTTTAAATCTTATACTTTTCAAAAATATTTTAATATCAATTTCATATATATCTATATATAAAATAAAATATTAAAATAAAATATATGTTGTATATATAAAATATTCAATGTGAGTTATCAATAAAATATTTTAATACAAATTAATATTCACATATACTTAAAATATAGTAATAATAAAAAACTATTTTTATTTGCCTGATAAAATGTCTTAGTGTACATGTTATGTAAAATATTTTAATATCAATTATGAATTTGATCTCTCTATACTCATGTTAAATTCATACTTAAGATGAATCTATACTAATTTTAGAAATCCTTAATTATCTTATTATTTTAGCAATAAATTTCTAGAAAATTATTACTTCAAATATTTTTGAAAATTTGTTAATTCTAATATTTTAAAATTTGTTTATTTTAAATATTAAAACCATCGCTTCATATGTTTATAATTGATTACTGATTTTGACTCTTACGGTAAATCAACATGATATCAGACCGGGCTTAAAACTTTTCACAAAACAGAAAATATATCTTAAAAAAGAGAGCACACAGGCCAGAGGTGACAGATCAGAGTGTAAGGTCGAGGGAGCCGTGAGTCTGCATTGATCTGCAGATCTGCCCAATAGGGTGGGCCACACGATCAGACATTCCAAATATTCATGTCAAAATGTGTATTGTAAAAAAAGCTGGTGTTGTTTATTGAGGTTGTAAATTTGTTTGGAAGTTAGAAAATTGTTAGAATTTGGTAGTTTTTTTTTTTAAATTGGATGGTAGGAAGGTGTGAATCTAGTTTTGATAGTGAAAATAGATTTAGCATTATTAAAAAAAATTAAAGCACTCAAAATCTTGAAATTTGATAACTGTAACTTTAATTTAGCAAAATTTCTACTTGATTTTATCAAAATCTTGCCGAATTTTTTATTATTTCTAAAACAAATTTAAAACCTCTTTAAACTACTACCTAAAAAACAACCAAAGCCACAGGTGGTTGAAGAGAAAAACAAGCTATACGACTTTACCAAACTCACAAAATTGGAATAAAAAAAACCATTAAAGGGAATGAGGGAAACGGTCCCCACAAATGGGACAAAATAGGAACAGAGGAGGACCTATGGTGTAGATTCATCAAATTTAGTAATAATTCATGTCCGTGAAGCGAAGGTCAAACAGTGAAAGGCATTAGACTTTCATCGGATCCACTCGGGATCAAAACCTCTCTGGAGACATTCGCCTGTTGTGTCCTGACTAGAAGAGTAGGGAACCCCATAGCTGACGTTGCACCTAGCCTAAGTTTATAGTGGCAGCCAGTTGGATTTGATCCCAAGCCTTACTCAAGCAACTCTCACTAATTACCAATTACCCTAGATTTAAAAAAAAAAAAACAAAACAAAACAATTCATGTCAGAATATATACTTCAACCAAAAGGAATCTGGGCCCACCGGCTTTTGAGGGAATAGACAGGTTACACCGGTGGACCAATCTCATAGAATTGGAATAACATAGCGTGGGAGACACTGAAGGAAACCGTACCCGCAAATGGGACAAAATAGCAAGAGGGAGCTCATTAAAGTTGATTCGTCTATTAACAGGTCTGACCAGAACTTTTAACCCGAATTTCAGCAATATTTTAATAAAATTTGGTTGGGATTTTTGTAAATTGAAGTTGTAGTTATCAATTTTTAAGATTTTGAGTGTTTATGAAATTTTTTATGGTGCTGAATCCATTTTCACCATAAAAAACTATAATTCAAACACTGCTACTTGCTACTGCAAGATTTCTTAAAAACAATTTGTCCAGATTCCAACTACATTTAACCATAAAAACAATCCCTGTGCCTTAATAAACAACTCCTTACATAAAAAGTCAAACAAAAACATAAATGTTTTTATATTATTTTTAGTGAAATTTTGTTTAAAAGTGGATAATGATTCAATAGAATTTAATAAAATAATAAATTTAAATGACATAATTTATAATATTTTAAAAAAATTTAAAACATTAAATCTATTTATAGATTTAAAAAAACACATTTTAAGTAATACAACATCTTAATTTCGCTCAAAATTGTATACCCAAATCCAAATAAAAAAACCCAAACGGAAAAAGTTAGAACAACGGCTTTTTGAAATGGCACATTCTAAAATAAGGTTTTGTGGGCATGTTACAAATTCAACAGCCGGGTTGCGGTGAAATCCGCCCACAAGAAACATCCGAAACGGAGCGGAATGGAACATAATGTAATGCATGTATGATACGGATGTCAAGGTTAACGATGCTTTCGAGGAAAACATAATAATGATATGTTGACGCAAGGGCTGGACTGGCATTTTATAACTTTTTAGGAATCTTTAAAAGAATAATTTGGTATGTGTATTTTTAATGACAAGGATATTAAATAAAATATACTGGCAGATGTTTATTTTTACAATTTAAAAAAATAAACAAAATGTTATATGGTTTATAAGTATAATAATTTAAATTATTTTTATTTTTATAAAAATTAATGAAAAAATTTGAATTTTTATAGTAACTAGAAGAGTAACTGAGATGGGGTGATGGGGAGTAAGTAAGATTTTAAAGGAGGTTAGAGTTTGCAAGAAGATCAGGTCATTAATAGTTTTGGAAAGGAGCAAGAGAACGTTTTTAGGGTGCCTAAGGTCATGCTTTTTTGTCTTTCAAGGAATAGGGAGTATCTTAAATTTTTCATTGTTTTATAAAGATTTTTACTATAACCTTACTTGCATCTTCTCAGTGACTGCTCTGGGTTGAGGTGGCACTCTAGGGGTGAAGCTCCTTCTAAATGGACCCAGTAGATTATAGAGCAAAAAGACTTGTTAGAGGGTTTATTTTTTCTTTTCCAGTGTATTTTGGGGTTTCGAGAGCTGAAAGGGAGGACATTCAATTTCGTTGTTAGAAATCTAGGCCCTAGTTAGAAGAACATGCTAGATCTAGCATGCCATGTTATTGAACATCTAGTGGAGGCAGCGACAAACCCAAAAGGGAAAGAAAGGACTTAGAATCGTAGTTGTAGTGAAGCTTCTATGCTTGTTAACCTTCCACAACGTCTACTACTCTCATCCTCCCTGCACAGACATACTATTGAATTTGTAAAGGCCAAGACCAAGATGGAGGAGCGACTTGAGGGTTATAAGGAAGGAAAAAACATGGTCGAACAGTCACAGGAGATTCAAAGGAAAAGCACCAAGAAAAAGAAAAAAGGAACGGGTTCTGAAAAGTGAAAGCAAGTCAATGAAATACAATCTCTATGTCAGGGATGGCATAAAGATGAAATAGGATGCAAAATTGGCCGAGAAGTCGATAGTTGGTAGAAAAAGGAATGGTTTTTGGGATCAAAACCTTGGAGGCCTAGAGAGATGCAAATATAAACGAAAAGGTCTCGTCCCCTCCTCAGGTAAGGTTTCTTGAGAAAGGGTGGATACACCTAGTTTTCAAAAATCAAGAGGATGTCGATTTGATAGTCAAAGAGGTATGGTTTATCGACTCATCCCCAATGGTGTTTAAAAATTGGACTCCTTTATTTGATGCTCGTCGAGAAAAAATGGACATGATGCCAAGATGGGTTTAATTTTCGGGGTTGTTGGCGCATATGTGGAATACACAAAGCATTACTAATATAGGAAACACTTTGGGGAAATTTCTTGGGCGGAAAACTCCTTTAGGGAGACTAAGGAGTGGCCAGTGGCTAGAATATTAGTCGGCTTGGATATGAGGGTGAAACTTTACCAGACCATGAACATCGGGAAGGAGAAGGAATGGCTGGTGGATCTGGATTATGAAGGGATTCCCTTAAGGTGCAATAGGTGTCATAAACATGGTTTTAACCCTAAAGGAAGTTGTTCATTGTCTTTTAACCCTAAAAAGTTTCAATCGAGCCCCAATAAGAAGTAGAGGAAGAAAGTGGGGTGGGGATTTTAGGGACCAGAGGACAAACAAAGGAGTTAGTAGGTGCGAAGAAGACAAGTGTATGGATTCAAACTAAGGAAAGGGTAATAATCAGAGAATTGGAACAAGAGATACAAATACCAAATGTAGAGGAGACATTTCCATCACTCAATTTGAACCATAATCTATTAATTGAAGATAATGGAGCGGGTGTGGCTGCGGACACTCAAATGGAGGTAGTTATGGGTGTGGACATGGGCATACATTTGTAAAATAGCATTGACATGAAGGGTACTCCTCTCTTTACTCCTCCTGTTTATTTCCTCTTTTTCCAAGTTTCGGATGAGAGAAAGAATTGGGATAAGTTACTAAATGAACATAAGGTTGCAAATATACAAACACCTGTCACCTCACTATCTTTGGAACAAGTGACTTGTCCTCTCCCGGGGGCATCTATGGATTTTCTATCTCCGATTACCTCTCTAGAATCTGAAACCTTAGAAGGGAAATATATAAACCCCATTTGATACAACCTAAGGTATAGGTAGATTGGGTCGTCACATGAGGCCTTAAATGGGGGTTTAGGCCATATCCTTGTTCTTACAGGCCCAGGGAAGGGGAAAAGGAGGAAATCAAACATCTCTCTAACGCAGTCTAGAGCAAGGGAGGAGTTAGTAGCTGAAAAAAAATCTTCAATGGATAGGGCCCTTAGAGATTTAAAGGCCCAATGTGTAGTGTCCCAATGATAGTCCTATCATTTAATTACATAGGGTTAGCAAGTGACCCAAAAAATCTTGCTTTTAAAATATTTGTTCACACTTAAGGACCCGAGGTTATCTTTCTTTAGGAAACCTTGGGGGAGGAAAATTGCATTTCAACAAATCTAGAATGAATACTTCATTTTTGGAGGTTTATTGGTATAGATGTTAGGGGCAGATCGGAGGGGGGACATGGGTGGTATTAGGTCGGGATGCCTGTAATATTCATAAGTAGTATGTGTTGAGTATTCCCTCGAGCCTGGGAATGGAAGGACTCTTTGGGGAACTAGGAGTGACTTTTACATTTTTAAAATATATATGGCCCGAAAGAAGAAGGAGTTGGATTCTGTTTGGACCTTACAAGGAAGTCATTTATGAGGAGAGACAACCTAATCTTGGGTGGGGTTCTTAATTTCTCAATGGATCTTGTTGAATCATGGGGGGGGAAGGGGATCCTGACCATATGTTCTCTCTAATTTATTCTCCCACCACCTAGCCAGCTCCAATCTGATTGATTTGAAACCAATAAAAATAAATTCTACATGAAGGAATCAGAAAGTGCGAGAAGATAGAGTGGAAAAACGCGTAGACAGGTTTTTTTTGGTGGAGGCCCTGGTCCAAATATATGGTTTACTTTGTTAATGAATTGGGGCAGGAGGCGAGTCAGATCACCCCCCACTTCTATTAGAAATCAAAGGACAAACACTGTTGTGGGTAAGCTCGTTCAAAATGAATTTCGAGTGGCTACAGGATGAAGGCTTCAGGAATATTTTCAATACAAAATGGAGACATTTCGATGGAAGCTCAGGTAGGTCAACAACTTAACAATTTGAAGAAAACCCTAAACATATTAAAAAACTGACAAAAGAGTGGGAAACTCAAAGATGCTCTAAGGAGGAGGAAGACTTATTAAATATAGAAAGACAACTGGAAGAGTTAGGAAATTCAAGTGATGAAGGGTTCTGAGATCATGCAACTAGGGAGGATATGGAAAGTTTAATCTCAAGAAGAAAGAAAATATTGGCAGATAGGGAGGCTACATAGACGTTGAAGAGCAGGGCCATTTGGCTAGAAAAAGGAGATGAAAACAAAAATTTGTTTCAGGCCTATGCAAAGAGTCATAAGCTGGAAAACACAATATGGAAAATGAAGGATCATCTGGGCAAGGAGATTACAAAATTCGAGGGTCGGTTGCAATGGGTAGAGATCATTTCAAAATCCTTTTTAAATCACCTGAAGGGACTTCAATTGCAGAAATTATAAGTGTTGAAAACTTCTTCCCCCATTTTTTGGATGAGAAAGAAAATTGTGCTATAATGGAGGAAGTTTCAGAAGAGATAAAATCAATCCTGACTAGCTTCCAGAAAGATAAAATCCTGAGGTATGACAAATGGACCATTGAATTTTTCATTGAACTTTATGACCTCATAGGGGGAGATCTACTGGAAGTGGTAAATGAATCAAGACGGGAGGGTCACATTCTTCTACCTTGAATTCAACCTTCATAGCTTTAATTCCTAAAGTGGATGAACCCTCCTCTTTTGAAGACTTTCAATGTTGAGATTGCAACAAGATGATGAGCTTAGTGAAAAGAGTCGCCTTCACTAAGTGGGCCCGCGGGCTATTTTTGGCGCAAGTCTATTTTTAGACATGTCGATCATATTCTATGAGTTGCAGGATGCTATTTGCGGATGGTTGGTCAAGTTGGAAAAATAGATGGACTTCTATTTTTAGACATATTGGGCGGAATCTATTTTTAGATTGCCAGTCTAAAAATAGATATGTCGAATATTACTAGCTCTTAATAATATTTGGACTATAAACATTAAATTATTCTCTTGGAGCACTTCAGTTAAGTGCACAAATGTGGCACAGGAGCTGACAGAAGGAATTACGCTATTCCTGAGGGTTAAGTGGAGCTATTGCATGGAGACTTCAGTTAGAACTCATGTGACAGAGTTTGGTGGAGTTGTAGAAGTAGTTAATGGAGTTGTGTTCAGTTTAACTCAGTTAGACACAGTTGAGCTAGTTGTATCTAGTCTAACTGATTGATACACTAGTGAGAGTGGTGTGAATTAATTAATAATTAATTCACTAAATATTAAATCATTAATCAAATGAAGAATACATCAGTTAACTACAGTGCATGGACAGTTTCAGTGGAGACTAGTGGAGAGGTAGGTGAAAGAGCAGGTTGACTATCAGTTGTGACTATAGTGATGCATTGATTGCATCCAACACAGAGTAGAGTTTCCAATGAGGATTGCGTGAGCAAGGCTGAACCAATTCGAGTTCATTTAGAGCCATTCTTCAGCAGGGATTGCGCAGTAGAGGCAGGCTAGCAAGTGGCAAAGATCGATACATGGATTTGCTAGATCGGGCCTGATTAGTGTGTAGCGATTGTATTGTACTGAGAGCTTGATATGATCAGCTTTGTATGATGATTGTTACATGATCTCTATGACATATATTATATATAGATAGTTGGGGTTATTAGCTTCAGGATTTCCCGTTAAAACACTGTGTTCATATGTTTGAATTTTTATGGTTTCAATGTGTGCATGCAATTGATTTAATTTCCGCAAGTAATGATCAATAGTAGAAGAGATTTTGTATTGTGAATGAATTCAAATAGCGTGTGATCAGGAGAATCTTGGATGTATAACGCATTAGTTATATAATTTCTACATGTTATCAAAGCTATATTGATCATTAGAGCAATTGCAAAGCATTGAAGCAGTTGAGTTTTGTGCTAGTGGAATTCGAATTTGCAACAGTGTTTTCTTGGTGTCAAAGTTGAGATGTCTTTCAACGGATTGCGATTGGAGTATGTCCTTGAGGGAAACTCGAATTATATTGCATGGAAGGATAGGATGGAGGCGGTGCTAGAGGATAATGGGTTGAAGGAGTTCATAGATGCAGAAATTCCAAAACCTGCTTCTAGCGATGTTGCCACACTTGACGCATGGCAAAAGAAGATAGCAAAATGTCAAAGGATTCTATTGGAAGGTGTGAAGGATCACATAGTGTCCAACCTTCATGGTAAAGCTTCTCCATTCTTGATGTGGAAAGCTTTGACAGACTTGTTCCAAAGCAAGAGCGACCAGAGGAAGTTAGCGCTCAAGGATAAGCTCAGGAAAATAAAAATGGAGAAAGGTGACAGTATACCCAAGTACCTCACGAAGTTTTTCCAATGCAGGGATGAGCTGGGAAGTGTGGGGGTTACTGTAGATGAAGAGGAATTGGTGAGCTTGGCTCTCCTTGGGCTTCCGAAGAGTTGGCATTCATATGAGGACTGTGTCAATGGTTGGGAGAAACTGCCGAGATGGGAGCGACTCTGGTTGGATCTTGTGCAAGAGGAGATAAGGCGGAGTACCAGGGATGGATCTTCATCAAAGAATGAAGATGAAGAAAATTTTGCTTTGGCTGCCAAAGCAAGGAAGGGGAAGGGAAAGAAAAATCCTTCTCAATCCAGTGCGAAAGGCAAGAAGCAGGACATGTCCAAGGTGAAGTGCTTTCACTGTCACCAACACGGACATTACGCCACTAATTGTCCACGAAGAAGAAAAATAAGCGATTCTTGGATACTTGTTGGAGGCCTTAGCCTTACTCCACATTTTTATTTGAGATTTTTGTGATTACCTGCTTAGTCTCAAGTGTGATGGGATCGATGTGGTTTTCAGTGGTACGTCTTTCCATTTGACCAGGAGACAAAGATTTGTTCCCAGTCTGGATGAGAAGATGTGGAGTGCACATCGAGATGGGCGATGATGGTAGGCCTATAGTGCAATGGTGCATCAGGACATTTTCCTTTGAAGTGTGACAAGCCTTTCATCTTGAAGGATGTCATGCATGTTCAGGAATTCTGAAAGAATCGATCTCGTGGTCTTTGTTGGAAGACAAGGGATATGATGTTGTCTTTAAGCGAGGGAAAGGCTCTGATAAGGCAGTGAAACCAGGAGGATAGGGTTCAGTTAGAACCTTTATCAATTGCGAGTAGATGGTTGCTGTGTGAGGCAAGCGAGAAGGATTGGTGAGCCGGGATGAGGGCGAATTGTGGCACAGGAGATTGGGCCATCTTCACCATGGCGCTTTGAAAATTTTGCAGCAGATTTCTACCGGGCTTCCCAAAGGTACACTTGCGCAGTCAGATCAGTGCAAGGGATGTACTTTGGGAAAATTTGTGAAAGCCACCTTTCATGAGAAGGATAGTTGCGCCACGACGATCCTTGAGAGAATTCACACAGACGTGTGTGGACCTTTCTCAGTAGCTTCGACAGCAAAGCACAGGTATTATGTGATATTTGTTGATGAATTTTCTCGTAAGTGCTGGATCTTCTTCATGCAGAAGAAGAGCGAGACATTCTCAAAGTTCTGTGAGTTCAAGGCACTGGTGGAGAAAGAGTCGGGGAAGTAGGTGAAGGCTCTTAGGAGTGATAATGGTGGTGAATTCATCTATGGCGAATTCAAATACTTTTGCAGCGCAGAAGGAATTTGAAGAGAGCTCATAATGCCTCATAACCCACAGCAGAATGGGGTCACAGAGCGAAAGAATAAAACGATCATGGGTGGTGCACAGGGGATGTTGCATGATCGGAGGGCCTTTACATACACTTGTGGGCTGGAAGCTTGCAACCTTTGGTTTATGTGCAAAACCGTTGTCCTCATAGGTACTTGCAGCACGGTACGCAGAAGAGGCGTTTTCTGGTAAGAAGCCTGATATTTCTCATTTGAAGATTTTTGGCTCACCTGTTTACATTCATGTGATGAAGGATGCCAGGAAGAATCTGGAGCCAACCGCAGAGGTTGGGATATTTGTGGGGTACACAGAAACACCCCACAACCATCATGTGTATTTTCCAGACAGTCGAAAGACTGTTGTGCGATGGGATATCAAATTTCATGAGGAGAAAGCCATGAAGTGTTCGCTTGAGAGGGAGCCACACTTGCATGCAGATGAGGAGCTATTAGTTCCTAAGGATGAGCCTCAAGATGTGGATCAGCCACAAGAGGAGGTTCATGAAGTGGAAGAAATCACTCATGCAGCGCCAACCATTAGAGGGTGAAAGCGCACTACAGAAGCTGAGCGACTGAATCAAGATGCAGAGAAGATTGTAGGAGCACCTACATCACAACGCAGACAGAGACAGTCACTTGACCGATATAATGGATACATGGCTCTGATGAGCAAGTGTATCGTGACAGAACCATCCTCTTTCGAGGAAGCTGTGGAGGACCCTACATGGGTAGATGCCATGGTGGAAGAGTATGATTCGATTGTCAAAAATAGTGCATGGGAGATTGTCCCAAGGCCAGAAGGGAAATTAGTGGTAGGTTTGATATGGATCTACAAAGTGAAGCAAGCTGCTGACGGGAGCGTCGAGAAGTACAAGGCAAGATTTGTTTCCCGGGGCTTCTCACAGATTGAGGGGATCGACTATGAGGAAACCTTTGCACCTGTCGCAAGGTATTCTTCCATACGGAGCATCCTAGCTCTCTCAGCGCAGATGGGATGGCACATTCATCAGATGGATGTGAAGACTGCATTCCTCAACAGAGTCATTGAGGAGGAGGTGTACATAGAGCGACCCGAAGGTTTCGAGATCTTCAGCAGTGAGTCGCATGTGTGCAGGCTCAAAAGAGCGCTGTATGGGTTGAAACAAGCACCTCATGCTTGGTACACACGGATATACAGTTATTTCACCAGTCTTGGATTCACCAAGAGTGAGGCAGATCCGAACCTATACCAGATTGTGGTGGAGGGTAAGTTGCTGATCATTGTACTTTATGTAGATGATTTGATTTTGATGGGTGATGAACAGTTGATACTCTCATGCAAGCGATCTTGCAAAGAGAAGGGGTTTGGGATGAAGGACTTGGGCCTCCTTCATTATTTCCTAGGATTGGAAATTTGGCAGCGCAGTGATGGATTGTTTGTGTCTCAAGGCAAGTATGCCCGGGAGATACTGGAGAAGTTCAACATGCAAGGCTGCAAGCCTATCGACACTCCTATTCCTGGTGGTTGGAGGAAAGAGTATGCTACATCAGCAGAGGTAGTGGATGCCACTGTTTATCAACAGTTGGTTTGTTCGCTCATGTATCTAGTCAATACATGACCGGACATATGCTATGTTGTTAACCAGCTTTCACATGCTATGGTTAAGCCTACCAAGCTCTTTTGGAAGGCGGGGAAGCATGTATTGAGATTTCTCAGAGGCACATCGGGATATGGATCTTGGTACAGACGGGAGGATGAGTTGAGGTGGCATGGCTTCACGGACCGGTATCATCGTATCAGAGATTGTGTGCAGCAGAAGATCATGTTACTTTCTTACATTCCTACGGAGGATCAGGATGCTGATATCTTGACGAAGGCGCTCACCAGGAGAAAATTCGAATACCATAGAGGCAGGATCGGGGTGGCAGATAATCCCTATCTTGTTGAGAGGGAGTGTTGAGATTGCAAAAATATGATGAGCTTAGTGAAAAGAGTCGCCTTCACTAAGTGGGCCCGCAGGCTATTTTTGGCACAAGTCTATTTTTAGACTATGTCGATCATATTCTATGAGTTGCAGGATGCTATTTGTGGATGGTTGGTCAAGTTGGAAAAATAGATGGACTTCTATTTTTAGACATATTGGGCAGAATCTATTTTTAGATTGCCAGTTTAAAAATAGATATATCGAATATTATTAGTTCTTAATAATATTTGGACTATAAACATTAACTTATTCTCTTGGAGCACTTCAGTTAAGTGCACAGATGTGGCACGGGAGCTGACAAAAGGAATTACGCTATTCCTTAGGGTTAAGTGGAGCTATTGCATGGAGACTTCAGTTAGAACTCATGTGACAGAGTTTGGTTGAGTTGTAGAAGTAGTTGGTGGAGTTGTGTTCAGTTTAACTCAGTTAGACACAGTTGAGCTAGTTGTATCTAGTCTAACTGATTGATACACTAGTGAGAGTGGTGTGAATTAATTAATAATTAATTCACTAAATACTAACTCATTAATCAACTGAAGAATACATCAGTTAACTACAATGCATGGACAGTTTCAGTGGAGACCAGTGGAGAGGTAGGTGAAAGAGCAGGTTGACTATCAGTTGTGACTATAGTGATGCATTGATTGCATCCAACACAGAGTAGAGTTGCCAATGAGGATTGCGTGAGAAAGTTTGAACCAATTCGAGTTCATTCAGAGCCATTCTTCAGCAGGGATTGTGTAGTAGAGGCAGGCTAGCAGGTGGCAAAGATCGGTGCATGGATTTGCTAGATCAGGCATGATTAGTGTGTAGCAATTGTATTGTACTGAGAGCTTGATATGATCAGCTTTGTATGAGGATTGTTACATGATCTCTATGACATGTATTATATACAGATAGTTGGGGTTTTTAGCTTCAGGCTTTCCCGTTAAAACACTGTGTTCATATGTGTGAATTTTTATGGTTTCAATGTGTGCATGCAATTGTTTTAATTTCCGCAAGTAATGATCAATAGTAGAAGAGATTTTGTATTGTGCATGAAGCCAAATAGTGTGTGATCAAGAGAATCTTGGATGTATAATGCATTAGTTATATAATTTCTACATTCGACCCATCCCATTATGCAATTGTGTGTAGAAAATTATTTCTAAGGTGAGAGCCAAGAGGATCAAGTCCATCCTATCTAAATCCATCTCCATTAAGAAATTTGGGTTTTTGGACAAGACACAGATACTTGAGGTGATAGGAGTATCCCAAGAAGGCTTGCACAATAAAGGGGGCAGTGATCAAACTTGATCTATCAAAGGCGTCTGACCGAGTCAATTGCTTGTTTATGCGCCTCCTACTTACTCATGTGGGATTTGAGATACCTTTCATCAATTGGATAACAAGTTGCATGATTAGTGTCTCTTTTTTTGTTCTCATTAATGGAGTTACCTCTCCTTTTTTCAAAGCGGAAATGGGGCTTAAACAGGGATTCCCTCTATCTCCCCTTCTTTTCCTAATTTTTGCAGAAGGCTTAAATAGAATGGTGGATGCAACCAAGAGGAGAGGTGACTTTCAAGGTTTAAGTGTAGAACTAGAATTCTCTCCAAACATCGTGGTGTCCCTCTCTTCAAAGAGGATCCTAACCCTTTCAGTCAGTTCATAGAAAGCCTTCTTGTATGATTCCTCTTCTGAAAGACCTTCAGTCTCTCCAAAACCTGACATGATGGCTATGGATTCAAGCTCAGCTTTTGGTGCAACCTATACCTCCTCAATCCCATCTCTTGAGATAAAACTTGAGGTTCTTCAAGTGCAGCTGTGAGTGGAAATTTGGGTGGATATGGTGCCCTTGTGGCTATCCTTCTTCTAGTCCTAACCTCAGGACTTGCAACCAACAATTTCCCTTCACCTCTCTGCAACTTTAACCTTGTAAGCATCACAAATTTGCAACCATTAAAACCCTATTTGCACAAAAAATCAAGCAACTATCAAGCAAATAACCTTAGCAACCTTTGCTCTGATACCAACTTGATCTAAATTTTAATGTTAGTTTTGTTGTGCTAATTTCATCATCAGATTTATATTAAAAATGTTAATCTTTTCTTCATGTACATGGGCTTATTGAAGTGTTTATGATTTTTAAACAAGTAAATGTATGGATATTATGTTAAATTATTGAACATAAAAAAACATTAAAACATAATGTTGAACAACAAAATATACAACAAACCATCACAATTGATCCATTAACACAGTGTTTTGATGAAGGAGTTCACTCCTCCTGGGCTACATATCCTTGGTCCAGCTTCCATAGCTTGGGCCTCTATATTAGCTCAAATGTGAAAAAAGTGTTGTTTAAATTCATCTACTGCTCCTAAAACTTGCTTCAATGTGTTCCAAACATGCCAATCTTCTAGGAATGACTCTTCCTGAGCCAAAATTGGTTGAAAATTGCTCCAGATATGCTTCATTTAATTTTTCCCTAGAATTCTCCTCCAAAACTAGAGAGAACTCCAGTTAATCTCGCCACAAATGGAGCTCCGCTAAAATTTGCGGCTCCACAAAAATTCCCGCCAAATGTTAAGCACAATTAATTAACAGATAAACATGAATTAGTGGGAGTTTAGCCGCACTAATGACGCTGTTAGTGGAGCGCTTTCTGCCATGGCTATGCATATGGTTTAATTAAATGTGGTTCCACTCCATGTAACAAGGAGCACCACTTGACACATTGGTATGGTGGTAGAGTTGTTGGTGGGAGGTCAGGGGGTCGGACCCTGACCTCCGTCCCTCCATACATTGTTTTGCAAACATTTTAATAAACACGCATATGTATAGTTTAAAACCTTAGGTTAAATTCAACCATAGGTTAAATAAATGTGCCCATAATATATAATTTAAATTTGACCATTCGGCCTTCCACCTTGGTCCACTAGAGGGGGCACGTGGCAACCCTTGGAGGCACCACGTGTCCACCTCTGGTTGGCCTGTCCAACCATATATAAAAAAATTTCAAATTCGACCATAGGAGAACATATATAAAATAATTCCACCTTCCCAATCCAAACTGGCGAATCCTCTAGTGACACTTGTCACAGTGTCATTGGGAAAAACTAAAGAATATTCCCATAATATACCTTTTATGCTGACTGGGCTGCCATGTCATCATTCTGTCCTGTTTTGCAAATTTTTTAGCTGTTTAGGAAAACGAATAGTAGGCTCTATCTTCTTCATCCAAATTTTGTTTTCGACGAAAAGAATTATGTCAGATTCCTGGCGACGAGCTCTTCACTGTCGTTCAGTTTCCAATCAATTCTGAGCACTTTCATTTTTGAGCTTTTACATTGAGCACGTGATCAAGAACAAAAACATAGATTGATAGAGGTAGAGAGGTATGAGGAGTGACAAGGGAGATATGGAGATAAACTGAAGGAAATGGGAGAGGAAGGAGGAACAATGAAAGAGGGAGAGAGAGGGAGAGGAGTGAGAGAGGTAAAGAAGGGTAAGAGAGGGAGACATAAATATGGAGGTGGGAGGGAGAGGAGAGAGGGAGGGAGATAGTGAAAGGATTGGAGGGTAGAGATAGAGAGATGGGAGAAGATAGAGGGAGGTAGGAGAGAAAGGGAGAGAGACGAAGGACAAGAGAGAGGACATGAGGGAGAGGGTGAGAGAGGAGGGACATAGAGATGGAGTTAGAGGGGGAGAGAGGGAGGGAATAATAAATAGATAGAGAGAGAGAAGTGGAGAGAGAGATGGAGTGAAAAGGGAGAGATGGAGAGAGAGTGTGTATGTTTAGGGGTGAGATAAAGAAGGAGAGATGGAGAAAGGGATGGACATAATAACATAGTTGGAGAGAGCTAGAAAGAGATTGAAGAGGGAAGAGAGAGGATTGGAGGGTAGAGAGAGAGAGAGTAGAGAAAGGGAGAGAGAGGTAGGATGAGAGAGAGGAAGAGAGTTATGGGGGAAGAGAGTGGACTGGAGGGGAGAGAGAGGAAGGACGAGAGAGACGAAGAGAGTGATGGAGGAAGAGGGAGGGAGGTAGGAGAGAAATGGAGAGAGAGAAAGAGAGAGGGAGGGATAGAGAGATGGAGTTGGATGGGGAGAGAGGGAGGGAAGAATAAAGACACATATAGTAAGAAGTGGAGAGAGGGAGGGAGTGACAAGGTAGAGATGGAGAGAGTGTGTGTATGTTTGAGGGTGAGATAATGAGATAAAGGAGAGATGAAGAGAAGGGGTAGAGAAGGAGAGAGAGAGGAATATAGTAACAGAGTTGGAGGGTGAAGAGAGAGAGGATGTGAGAGAGTGGAGAGAGGTAGGGAAAAAGAGATGGAGATGGAAGGGGAGAGAGAGGGAGGTAAGAAGAAAGACATAGAGAGAGAAAGGTGGAGAGAGAGAGGGGGAGTGATAAGGAAGATGGAGAGAGAGCGAGAGAGGACAATATGAGGGAACAAAGATAGAAGTGGGGGAGAGAGAGAGAAAAAGGAGGAGGGAGTGATATATATATAGATTGGAGAAAGAGAGTGTATGTTTTGGGGGTTTTATAGAGAGACGGAGGGAGATAGATATATATATGGAGGTGAAGAGATGGAAGAAGAGAGAGATGGAGACAAAGAGGGAGGGACATAGAGATTGATATATATATATATATATATATATATATATATATATATATATATATATATATATGGAGTGAGACAACGTGTTATTTTGGGGATGTGAGATAGAGAGACAAAGAAGGAGAGATGAAGGGAGATATAGATATAGATGGAGGGGGGAGAGAGGGAAGAAGATTTCCTAAACTAGATGCATTGATTTAAGTGTAGATGGTGATTTCTATTCTTATTTGATTTCTTGCACTAGATGCATTGATTTTAGTGTAGATGTTGATTTCTAATGATATTCGATTACTTGCACTGGATGCATTGATTTCAATGTAGATTATTTCTAATCCTATTTCATTGCTTGCACTAAATTCATTGATTTCACTATAGATGGTGATTTCTAATCCTATATGATTGCTTGCACTATATGCATTAATTTCAATGTAGATGTTGATTTCAAATGATATTTGATTGATTGCACTAGATGCATTGATTCTAATGTAGATGTTGATTTCTAATCATATTTGATTGCTTGCACTAAATGCATTGATTTCAATGTAGATGGTAATTGCTAATCCTATTTGATTACTTGCACTCGATGCATTGATTTCAGTGTAGATGTTGGTTTCTAATCCTATTTTCTTACTTTCACTAGATGCATTAATTTTAATGTAGATGTTGATTTCTAATTATATTTGATTTCTTGCACTAGATGCATTGATTTCAATGTAGATGATTTCTAATCCTATTTGATTTCTTGCACTAAATTCATTGATTTAAGTGTAGATGGTGATTTCTAATCCTAATCGATTGCTTGCACTAGATGCATTGACTTCAGTGTAGATGATGGTTTCTATTCCTATTTTCTATCTTGCACTAGAAGTAGTTATTTAAGTGTAGATGTTGATTTCTAATCTTATTTGATTACTTGCATTAGATGCATTGATTTCAGTGTAGATGTTGTTTTCTAATATTATTTGATTGCTTGCATTACATGCATTGATTTCAGTGTAGATGTTGATTTATGATTTGATTTAATTGGATGTATGATGGTACATTAATTTTAAAGTGATTGGATTAACAATGTGCATTGATTTCAGTGTAAGCACAAAAAATTATTAACAATGTACATTGATTTTTGACAATGTCTCAAGCTAGAGATTTAAATGGTTTAGGATTTCAACTATCATTTTCATAAAATTGATATGAAAAGATAACAAAACTAACAAGTGTGGCAATAAGATGACAAAACTAACAAGGGTGACAATAAGAATAGTACAATAAAATAGTTTGATATTGATCACAGTAAAGACTATTTGTAATTTACTACATTCTTATTATTCACATTTTCTATCATAACACTATTACATTGTCACTTTGCATTCAATTTTTTTTATTTCATCATTAAAGTTATTAACAATATTTATTATCTCAACAAACGGAGGTAAGCTGAGAGGGATCAAATCTCTCAAGGTGCAAACCTTTTCTCAAGTTTTCTTCAAGTTTTGCACTCAAAAAAGAGGTTTGCACTTGAGATTTGATCCCCTTGATAGATCGGGAGTTAAGATGGATCTAGGCCAATTTATCTCAAATGTAGTTATGTCCATTTTACTTTTCATTTTAATTAAAAAAATGTCTTGTATCTAGGCTTACTCTAACTTATAGAAGAAATGACATTAGGCTTACCATTTTCACCAGATCCAACGATACAATTTCAAGCAATATTTTGACTTTTTTCTGTTTAAAATACATTTTTGAATGCATAAATGGATTCACCACCTGAAAATCTTGAGGATTAAAGTTAAATGCAAGTTTTAAAAAATCTCCATCAGATTTTGATTCAAATTAACAAAGAAAGTCTACAAAATATATATATATTATAAGATCAGTGAATTAATGTTTATTATTAATTAATGTTTTCAATATTTACTAACCATTTAATTTATATAACTACACTAATTAAATTACTACCCACTTCATACTTATAAATTTATAAATATTTATATTACTTAAAAAATATTTATTTAATTAACTTCCCTCCCTAAAACTTGATGCCTAATTTTCACTAAAACTTATAAAAAATAACTCAGCATTCCAAAATCCAGAACTGTCCAAAAGACATCTTCGAAGTGTAATCAACTTATAGAGAGTAATTATTTTTCAAATAGAGTACCAGAAATCCATAACGCTTTATTAAAATCCAAGTAAAAAATAAAATAAAACCATCATCCTACTTGTTTCCTTAAAATCCAAATAAAACATAAACAAAATATCATACTTCGAACTTTCTATCAGTACTAATTGCCAATGTAAACAGATAAATTCCCCACAAAGACCTGGCTTGTATATACAACGAAACTGGGAAAACAAACCAGCTCTCTCTGAATGGAAAGATTTTATATATATCACATCAACCACCATGATCATAATTGTTTTTAAAAATTTAAATCTTCATTATGTTCAAAAGATTTTGTCATAATTAATTTATACAAAGATTAAATCTTTGTTAGGTTCAATAGACTGTTTCATTTGAAAAAGTCTCAAGGTACTTGGAACCTTAAACAAAACTTCAAATCTTCCTAAATCTATATTTCAAGAACAACAATCTCTCTGAGCATAACCCAATTCAGCCACTAGGTGCCTAAACATATGCCTTATTTTTGCAGGCATAATCAGCTGGCATGATTAGGCAGATACCATAAAAGGAATTAGTAGTTGAGTTTAAAACAGTAGCTCTAGGGCCTGTAAATATCAAATTTGAAGAACAAATTTTAGTTAAATAACAAATCCAACCCAAAGCAACAATGTACTTGCATTGTTTACATGGTTGGGAACGTGGGATGAATAATGTAAAAGCTGCAGTGATTAATAGAAAAATATTTAGCATCCATTATATGAAAATTTTGTTAAGAAATTCCCTTCATAAAAAATATCCACCCAAAGTTTTTGTAATCTGCCTTGATTGCCAGGATTTCAGGATTCCCTAGAATGAGACCTGGTTATATTTGATTGTAAATTGTATTTTTTTTTTAATATTTAAATCATAAGAGTGGTATGATATGATTGTATATTAAGTTTCCTTATTCTATTTTTTAATTGACTTATTTTAGAAATTTTTAACTACTTAATATTCACATATATTTAAAAATATATTAATAATAAATAACTATTTTAATTTGCATCATAAAATGTGATTTGTAAAGTATTTTAATATCAATTATATATCATTTTTTAAAATTATTTAAAATTCAAAAAAAAAATTTAAGCTTTTATAGTTAAAAAATTTATTTTATCTTTTATATATACTTTATTTAGCATTTACAAATACAATTTAAACCATAAAAAATACTAGTTTTAGAAATCTTTAACTAACTTATTTTGGTTTCAGAAAATTTTAACTAATTTTGAAAATTGTTAATTCTATATATTTTAGAAATTTGTTTATTGTATATCTTAGAACTATGGCTTCATATGTTTCTAGTTGATTTTGTCTCTCCTGATAAATCAACATGGTATCAGACCAGGTGTAAGACTTTTTCACAAAACAGAAGAGAGCAGATAGTCCAGAGTAGACGGATCAGAGAGTAAGGTCGAGGGAGCAGTGAGTCTCCATTGATCTGCAGGGTGAGCCACACGATCAGACAGCCCAAATACTCATGTCAAAAAAAAGCAGGCGTTGTTTAGTGAGGTTGTAAATTTGTTTGGAAGTTAGAAAATTGTTAAAATTTGGTAGTTTTTTTAAAAAGAAATCTGATAGCAGGAATGTTCGTAGTGGAAATAGATTTAGCATAATCAAAAAAATTTGGGTCACTTAAAATTGAAACTTGACAACTGTAAATTAAATTTCTCAAAATTTTTATCAAACTTCTCCATATTTCTATCAAATTTGATCAAAATCTTATTAAAATTTCTATTATTTCCTGAAAAAAACAACCAGAGCCCACCGGTGGTTGAAGGAATAGACAAGTTTTTTTTTTTCAGAAAGAAAAAAACGCTGTTTTATATTATGAAAAATAAAAACAGTGCATAATACATCATAAGAAAGTGAAGTGAGTAATCACTTCCAAAATATGCAACATTGCTCCTAAAACCAAAAATAATGTGATCTGGCAAAACATACCCATCACAAGAGACTCGAAATCAAGCATAGAGTCGATGATAATGTCTAAAGCCAATTGGAAAAGAAATGGACGATCAACCAAATCCGTAGATGTGAACCCACAACATTCACGACAAGCAAAAACCACTTCAACGATAAGCCAGGCGTCCCACGGCATTTACCGCAGCAGCATATGAAATAGGGCATATAGATGAACCATAAAAGACATGATAGAATCATATACAGCCATCTGCAAAAAAAGGGAATGAAGGAAACCGACCCCAAAAATGGGACAAAATAAGAACAGAGGAGGGCTAGTGGTGGCCAGTGGTGTAGATTCATCAGATTTAGTAACAATTCATGTCAGAATATATACTGCAACCAAAGGGAATCCGCGCCCACCGGTTTTTGAGGGAATAGACAGGTTACACCGGTGGACCAATCTCACATAATTGGAATAACATAGCATGGGAGAGAATGAAAGAAACCGTACCCGCAAATGGGATAAAATAGCAAGAGAGGTACTCAGGCAAGGTAGGAATTTCAAATCTCAACCCCTTCTGTTATTCTAATGCCTGTTTTAATTATTTTAAGTCAAATTTTGACCGTTTGAAAAAAAATTACCTGTAGATTTATTAGACTAAGTAACATGTCTGACAAGAATTTCTAATCAGCTAGCTTTTGGGACAAAATAGCAAGAGAGGGACTCGGGGAGCCCATTAGCGTAGATTCATCAGACTAAGTAATATGTTTGACAATAATTTTTAATCAGCCAGCTTTTGTATGGAAATTTCTGCAATATTTTAATAAAATTTGGAAGAGAATTTTGTAAATAGAAGTTATAGCTATCAAATTTCAAGATTTTGAGTGCTCCGGAGGTTTTTGATGCTACTGAATCTATTTCCACCATAGAAAATGTGATTCAAGCACTACTACTGCAAGATTTCTTAAAAAAAAATTGCCCAAATTCCTGCCACTTTTAGCCATCCCAACAATTCCTCAGCCTCAATAAACAACTCCTTACATTTATTAGCAAAACTGACAAGAACTTAAATGTTTAGACTTTCAAATTGGATTATCAGATTTATTAAAAAGTCCAGAGGTTTTTGATGGTTCCAAATCTATTTCCACCATGGAAAATGTGATTCAAACACTACTACTGCAAGACTTCTTAAAAAAAAATTGCCCAAATTCCCGCCACTTTTAGCCATCCCAACAATTCCTCAGCCTCAATAAACAACTCCTTACATTTATTAGCAAGTCTGACAAGAACTTAAATGTTTAAACTTTCAAATTGGATAAATCAGATTTATTAAAAAGTCTCACCAAAAACTGAAGGTTGAAAATTGCAAAGTGCAGTTTGGAAAGTTGTAGTTCAATTTAAATGCTTTTATATCATTTTTAGTGAAATTTTGTTTAAAATGGGATAAAGATTTAATAGAATTTAATAAAATAACAAATTTGAATAGTAAAATTTATAATATTTTAAAAAAATTAAAACATTAAATTTATCTATATATTTTTTATAATATTTAAAAAAATTAAAACATTAAATTTATCTATACATTTTTAAAAACACACATTTTAAGTAATACAACATCTTAATTTCACTTAAATTTGTATACCCAAATTGTAATGTACATTAAAAAAAATGATCCTTTTACCATAAGGAAAATGACTCTAATCAAATGTATCATATTAAAGTTAATTAACGACACCCATGAGTGGTCTAACCCATATTACCATATTTAAACTATGGATTATTTGGAAACTCTAATCCTTACTCGCTATATGATTGCATTTTACTTTACAAATACAAACCCATTTACCATGGATTACTTTGACACTTCATACCCATATAATAAGGTCTCTATATGATTTTGTTTTACCGTTGCCAAACTTACTATTATAATGTCGTATTGAATGTTTGCTATCCCACCAAATACAACCACCGCATCGGTGATTCCATCGAGAAAATAGCTGGCACATCTGGGAGTTAAAGATAGTAGGTACAAGCATTAACTCTTACAACAACTGTAAGATTTTCGATAAATATTTGTTGTTTCCGATGGTACTAGTTTTGATCTTCACCATCGGTTCTTGGTAGATCAAGGGTCCACATTTTTGGCAGGAATTTGTCTTGGTTATCCACGCCACCCCTAATTTACTCTGCCTTTTATCCCTTTGTCTTCGTCAAGAAGCTTCAACCATTCCGAGGGTATGTTCTGTGGCTTCATTCGAGCTCCATTGCTTCTGTTTTGAGGGTTTTGTCACCTCGGCGGCAGCCATGAGTTTCAGCTTGTTTGGTGAGATTAAAGGACCTGTATCACCTCATAACTCTGCTTCATGTTGGAGGATAGGTTTTGCAATGCACATAGAATAATCTTCTATGGTGTTTGTCTTCAATCCACCATGGTCATGCTTCCAAGATCCTGTGGGCTTCACCACTATACTGTCGGGTAAAATAAAACACTTTCATTTGCTTTCATGGTTTTCTTGTTTGTTTTACCGAATCTGAGTTTTATATCTATTCACGGTTTATAATACTATGTGCTATTCATTATGCTATCATGTTTACCAGTTCGCTGATCAAGAGGGATGAAGAAACTTCTTTCTCAGGTTAAATTTCTCACTAATTCCACATATGTATTGTTTTCCGTTAGCCTTATTTATTGTTAGCTATTTGACACATCAATTGTTTACTCACAGAAATTCTATTTCGTGTTTGTTGGTGCTCGCAGGTTAGTCTCCCTGCTGTTAATCAAGGTAGGGCCTTCTACATCAAGTTTGGAGTCACTTACCAGATTTCCCATGATTCCTGCTAATAATAATTTCATATTTCTCTTACAGGTATGTAGAAATTATATACAAGATGCATGTATATATCCAGATTCTCCTAATCTAACAATATTTATCTTCTTGCTAAATACAAAATCCTTCCACTATTAATCTTTTGTGGAAATTTAAAATCAATTGCAAACACATGAAGCAATAAAAACAATTGCACATAACACAGTTGTTTAATAGGAAAGCCTGGAGCTAAAAACCCCAACTATCATATATTATGTATCATGGAGATCATGTAACAATCTCATACAAAGCTTAGTACATCAAGCTCTCAGTACAATCAATCGTCACACACTAATCAGAAGAAATCCGCAAATCCATGCACTGATTTCTTGCCACCTAATAGCTTGCCTCCACTTCGCAATCCCTACTGAAGAATAGCTTTGAATGAATTCAAATCTACCTTGCTTGCACTGCGCAATCCTCATTGGCAACTCCAATGTGTGTGTGGTGCAATCAATGCATCACTATAGTCACAACAGATAGTCCATCTTCCCTTTCACCTATTTCTCCACTAGGTCATCACTGGAACTGACATGCACTGTAGTTAACTATTGTATTGTTCAGTTGATGAATGAGTTATTATTTGTGAATTAATTAACTAATTAATTCACTCCACTCTCACTAGTGTATCATTCAGTTAGAGTAGATACAACTAGCTCAAATGAGTTTAACTCCATTAACTGAGTTAAACTGAATAACAACTCCATGAACTACTCTTCCAACTCTGTCATAACTTTTCCACTTCGGTTCTAACTGAGTCCTCCATGCATGAACCACTAGTAAACCCTAGGAATTGCGTAATTCCTTCAGCCCATTGATTTGCCAAATCGGCCTGCTGAAATTAAGTACTCCAAGAGAATAAGTTGTTGTTTATTGTTGGATTATTATTAAGAGCTAATAATAATTGACAATTCTATTTTTAGATCGACAATCTATAAATAGACTTCGCCTAATATTCTAAAAATAAATTTTCATCTATTTTTCCAACTTGATCAACCATCCAAAAATAGCATCCTGTAACTTCTGAAATATGATCACCATGTCTAAAAATAGACATAGTCTCAAAAAGACTTGCACCTAAAAATAGCCTCTAGGGCCCACTTAGTGAAGGTAATTTGATTTTCACTTCAAAGCTTCATCATCTTGTTGAATCTCAACACTCCCTCTCAACAACATAAGGATTATCCTTCACACCCACGAATCCTGCCTCTATGGTATTGAATTTTCTCTCACGGTAGGTACTTGTAAAATTCGAAATAATGCGCATCTTTGATCTTAGTAGAATATGCGAAAAGAACATGATCTTCCGCTGCACACAATCTCTAATATGATGATACCGAATATCAATATGTTTAGATCTATCATGAAACACAGGATTAATCGAGAGTTTAATGCAACTCTGATTATCACAATGTATCACTATAGGATCTAAATGTGAACCAAACAAATCGACCAGGATCTTCCTCATCTAGATAGCCTCACATGCAGCTTGACTTGCTACCATGTATTCTGCTTCTGCTGAACTGAGTGCCACAGATCTTTGTTTCTTGTTGTACCAAGAAACTATTGTAGATCCAATACTGAAAACCCCTCCTGATGTGCTCTTTCTGTCCATTGGGCTTCCTGCCCAATTTGCATCCGTGAAGCCATGCAACTTCACCTCATCTGTATGTCTGTACCATAAGCCATACTCAGATGTGCCCCTGAGATACCTCAGGACATGCTTTCCCGCCTTCCAAAAGAGCTTGGTAGGCTTAACCATCGCTTGTGAAAGCTGGTTCACCGCATAGCATATGTCTGGTCTTGTATTAACTAAATACATGAGCGATCCCACCAACTGTCGATAAATAGTGGCATCCACTACCTCTGCCGATGTAGCATCCTCTTTCCTCCAATTTCCTGGAAGAGGAGTGTCGATAGGCTTGCATCCTTGCATGTGAAACTTCTCAAGTATCTCCTGAGTATACTTGCCTTGAGACACAAATAGTTCACCTTCCCGCTGCCATATTTCCAATCCAAGGAAATAATGAAGGAGGCCCAAATCCTTCATCTCAAACTCCTTTGCAAGATCTGCCTTGCATGAGTGTATCAACTGCTCATCACTCGTTAGTATTAAATCATCAATATAAAGAACAATGATTAAAAGCTTACCCTCCACCACAATTTGGTACAGGTTTGCATCCGCCTCACTCTTGGTGAAGCCAAGTCCAGTGAAATAGTTGTCGATCCGTGTGTACCAAACACGTGGTGCTTGCTTCAGCCCATACAACGCTCTTTTGAGCCTGCACACATGCAACTCGCTGCTGAAGATCTCAAATCCTTTAGGCTGATCAATGTACACCTCTTCCTCAATGATCCCATTAAGGAACGTAGTGTTCACATCCATCTGATGAATGTGCCAACCCATCTACGTTGAGAGAGCAAGGATGGTCCTTATGGAAGAATACCGTGCAATAGGTGTAAATGTTTCTTCATAATCAATCCCCTCGATCTGTGAGGAGCCCTAGGCAACAAATATTGCCTTATACTTCTCGATGCTCCCATCAGTAGCTTGCTTTACCTTGTATATCCATCTTGATCCTACAACTGATTTACCCACCAGCCTTAGAACAATATCCCAAGCATTTTTTCTGACAATGGAGTCATACTCCTCCACCATGGCATCTACCCATGTGGGCTCTTGCACTGCTTCTTCAAAAGAAGATGGCTCTGTCATGATACACTTGCTTATAAGAGCCATGTATCCAGTAAATTGGTCAGGTGGTTGTCTCTGTCTGCGCTGTGATGTAAGGACACGTACATTCTATGCCGCATCAAGATTCAGTCTCTCAGCTTCTATGGTACGCTTTTTGTCTTGTCTGATGTTTGGTTCTGCATGAGTGGAATCCTCCACTCCATGAATCTCCTCTTGTGGTTGTTCCACATCTAGAGGCTCACTTTTGGGAAAAAGAAGTTCCTCCTCTGCATGCAAGTGTAGCTCCCTCTCAAGCAACAACTTCATGGCTTTCACCTCATTGAATTTTATATCCCGTCGCACCACAGTCATTCGATTGTCTGGAAAATACACACGATAATTATGGGATGTTTCTGTGTACCCCACAAATATCCCAACTTCTGAAGTCGGCTCCAGCTTCTTCCTGGCATCCTTTGTCACATGAATGTAAACAGATGAGCCAAAAATCTTCAAATGAGAAATATTAAGCTTCTTACCAGTAAAAGCTTCTTCAGGTGTACTCTTGCCAAGTACTCTATGAGGACAACTGTTTTTCACATCACCCGCAGTGTTGCATGCTTCCGCCCACAAGTGCATCGGTAGGCCCTGGTCATGCAACATAGCTCGTGCAACACCCATGATCATTCTATTCTTCTTCTCCGCGAACCCATTCTGCTGTGGGCTATGAGGCACTATGAGTTCTCTTCGAACTCCTTCTTTGTTGCAGAAGTCTTTGAATTTGCCCGAGATATATTCACCACCATTATCGCTCCATAGAGCCTTCACTTACTTCCTCGACTCCTTCTCCACCAATGCTTTAAACTCACAAAACTTTGAGAATGTTTCACTCTTCTTCTGCATGAAGAAGATCCAACATCTATGAGAATAGTCATCATCAAATATAACATAATACCTATGTTTTTCTGTTGAAGCAACTGAGAAAGGTCCACACACGTCTGTGTGAATTCTCTCCAGGATCACCGAAGCACGGTTCTCCTTCTCATGAAAGGTGGTATTCAAAAACTTACCCATAGTACATCCCTTGCATTGATCTGACTATGAAGAGTACCCTTGGGAATTACAGTAGAAATCTACTGCAAATTCTTCAAAGCGCCATGGTGAAGATGGCCCAATATTCTGTGCCATAATTCGCCCTCATCCCGGCTCACCACTTCTTCTGCTTTGCCCATCATTGTAGCGCAGCCATCTACCTCCAGCTTGTAGAGATTCTTAACTTGAATCCCTATCCTCTTGTTTTGCCCCGTTGTTTTGTGTCGAAGGAAAGCTTTTCCCTCGCTGAAAACAACATCATAACCTCTGTCTTCCAACATTGCGACCGAGACCAAGTTCTACTTCAGACATAGAACATACATAACATCTTTCAACAGAAATGGATTACTTGACTCCCTCTCAAAGGTAATGGCCCCAATGCCGGTTGCACTGTATCGACCATCGTCAACCATATCTATATACATTTGGAGGTCCTTCTCCTCTAAGTCACTAAACAACTCCTTGTTTCCCGTCATATGGAAAGGCACACCACTATCAAGATACCACACCAATCCCATTGAGCTTGAAACCAAGCATGCGATCAAAGAGAAAACAAGTTCAAATTGCGAGGCTAAGGCCTCTCCAGCTGCAGCTCCAGTAGCCTTCTTGTTCTTCTTTTTCTTTGGGCAATTAGTGGCGAAATGCCCATGTTCATGATAGTGAAAACACTTCACCTTGGACAAATCCTGCTTCTTGCCTTTAGCTTCGGATTTTGAAGGAAATTTCTTCCCCTTCCCTTTCCTTGCTTTGGCAGCCAAAGTGAAATTCTCTTCATCTTCATTCTTCGATGAAGAGCTATCCCTGGTACTTCGCCTTATCTCCTCCTGCACAAGATCCGACCAAAGTCGCTCCCATCCCAACAGTTTCTCTCGTCCATTGACAGAGTCTTCGTAGCTATGCCAACTCTTCGAAAGCCCAAGGAGAGCCAAGCTCACCAAGTCTTCATCATCAACAGTGATCCCCACACTTCCCATTTCATCCCTACAGTGGACAAACTTCGTGAGATATTTTGGAATACTATCGCCCTTCAACATTTTTATTTTTCTGAGCTTATGTTTCAGCGCCAACTTCCTCTGGTCGCTGCTGCTTTGGAAAAAATCTGTCAAAGCCTTCCACATTGCAAATGGAGTGGCTTTCCCGTGAAGGATGGACACAATATGGTCCTTCACACCTTCCAATAGAATCCTTCTTGTCTTTTCTATCTTCTTTTGCCATGCGTCAAGTAATGCAACATCGCTAGATCTCGACTTAGGAACATCGTTATCGATGAACTCCTTCAGTCCATTATCTTCTAGCACCACCTCCATCCTATTCTTCCAGGTTGTGTAATTCGAGCTGCCATCAAGGGCATACTCCAATCACAACCCATTGAAATACATTTCAATGTATACTCAATTGTCGCACCAAGAATTTTCTGCAACAAATTCAAATTGTCCACCAGTACAAACTCAACAATTCTTCACAATTGCAATCTTCAAAAATTAACACTGCTCTGATACCATGTAGAAATTATATACAAGATGCATGTATATATCCAAACTCTCCTGATCTAACAATATTTATCTTCTTGCTAAATACATAATCCTTCCATTGTTAATCTTTTGTGGAAATTTAAAATCAATTGCAAACACATGAAGCAATAAAAACAATCGCACATAACACAGTTGTTTAACGGGAAAGCCTGAAGCTGAAAACCCCAACTATCATATATTATGTATCATGGAGATCATGTAATAATCTCATACAAAGCTTAGTACATCAAGCTCTTAGTACAATCAATCGTCACACACTAATAAGAAGAAATATGCAAATCCATGCACTGATTTCTTGCCACCTGTTAGCCTGCCTCCATTGCGCAATCCCTGCTGAAGAATAGCTCTGAATGAATTCGAATCTACCTTGCTTGCACCGCGCAATCCTCATTGGCAACTCCAATGTGTGTGTGGTGCAATCAATGCATCACTATAGTCACAACAGATAGTCCATCTTGCCCTTTCACCTATCTCTCCATTGGGTCTCCACTGGAACTGACATGCACTGTAGTTAACTGCTGTATTGTTCAGTTTATTGATGAGTTATTATTTGTGAATTAATTAACTAATTAATTCACTCCACTCTCACTAATGTATCATTCAGTTAGACTAGATACAACTAGCTCAACCGAGTTTAACTCCATTAACTGAGTTAAACTGAATAACAACTCCATGAACTACTCTTCCAACTCTATCATAACTTTGCCACTTCAGTTATAATTGATTCCTCCATGCATGAACCACCAGTAAACCCTAGGAATTGCATAATTCCTTCAGCCCACTGATTTTCCAAATCTGTACACTGAAATTAAGTGCTCTAAGAGAATAAGTTTATGTTTATTGTCGGATTATTATTAAGAGCTAATAATAAACGACACTTCTATTTTTAGGTCGACGATATATAAATAGACTTCGCCCAATATTCTAAAAATAGAATTTCATCTATTTTTCCAACTTGACCAACTATCCACAAATAACATCCTGCAACTTCTGAAATATGATCACCATGTCTAAAAATAGACTTGCACCTAAAAATAGCCTGCGGGCCCACTTAGTGAAGGCGACTGATTTTCACTAAGCTTCATCATCTTGTTGAATCTCAACATTCAACAAGGTATTCTTAAGGAACTCACTTCCTAATCGAAGTATTTTCATTGGGTTTTGTTAAGGGTTAAACTATCAGACCTTATATGTTAAATCCAAGTTAATGTATAATAGATAATCCTCTTATCTGGAAGGTTTTAAACATTAATTCCGACCAGTTCCTTAGGCCTTGGTTTAAATCATTCTCTCACCTCTTTTGCTGCAATTTTATCTGTATTAGGTGGTTATCCTTTCTGTATTGTAACTCTGGAACTCATTATTTTCTCCATGCCTAGGTTTAGCTGCTACTGTAATATTTAATTTGAGTCCTCTTATTACCATTCATGTGTATTTATGAATTTTAAACTCTTATTCATACTGCTTTGATATTTAATCTTTCGGTTTACATTTCTTGCTTAACTTATACGGAGAGGTGTTCTCAAGCTCTTAAAATCAGTACAGTTAAATGGGTTACTCTATTTAATTCATCATACCTTCGTTCTTTTCGGTTGATGTATTATATACTGTTTTGCTTTTGTCATATAAATCTCTATTTATTATTATTATTAAATAATAGCATAACTCGAGTCTCTGACTGGTATGCTTGTTTTGTCCAATTCAGTAAATCTGTATATAAATGGTTTTCACTATTTTATTAATAAATGTTTAGTGATGCTCTAACACCCTAAACATGTTTATGAAAGCATATTCATACAGAATTAATTTCTTCGTATAATACTCGTATATTATTTTTTTGAGTACTGAGATGTATGGTTCATATACTGATAACAAGCTTGTTCTACATTGTTCCACTTAATATATTCTTCCCGCACATGTTCTTATTTCATTAACTGTGACCGGCAAGGGTAGGTGACCGGACCACCCACATATCTGTCCAAGTATAGCCAGAGAGGAATGAACGATGTATTCTAGGTTCTTTTTCCATTACCTAGAATTCGGGCAGTGAGGTTATTTTTTGTTACTTTCCTCACTTTTGACACAGCTCAATAGTAACTATTCCATATTTATATATATACACAGTAAAATCAATATCTAATTTACATTTATAAATAGAAACAATATATCTCTATTTTCAATTCTAAAGTAACTTCAATATAGTATTCAAGAAATTTTCAGGGTTCTGTTACTCAAATCATAACTAGATTCCAGTTCACCACTTAACCAAAGGTAAATCAGATACTTATATGTACAAAAGAAAACAATATTGCTGATGTTCCTCCCAACCTTCAAGAGCGGCAATGATGTCCTGCTCTTCCCCGTGCTTTCACTGTAAGGTACAGGTCGATAGTAGATTTTCTATTGTGATCTCAGGACTCCAAGTCTAGTTAATGCCAGAAAACTTCAGGAATTACTGAGTGTTTTTCCAATTGTCCAAACTACCTTCCAGTTCCACATTTACCATCAACTTTTTACTTTTTATGGATTTACTTTCCATAACTGATTTTTATTATTCACAATTAATCACTAATGAAAATAACTTTTCAGCAAAAGATTAATAGTTCCAGTCTTTTCTTCAAAAAAATAATTAAAATGTCTTTTACCTAGTTAACAACTAGTTATCATTAAATGCAACTATCACAAAAAAAAATTAAAACATTAAATCTATCTACACATTTTAAGTAATACAACATCTTAATTTCACTCAAAATTGTATACCCAAATCCTTCTGGGCTCTTGATAGCTTTGGAATTAAGATGGATCTCTTTATTTCAAATGTAATCATGTCATTTTTACTTTTCTCTTAGATCTAGTTTTCATCAATTTTTTATTTATGACATTGATTTCTTATTGTTTATTGTTATTTTTTTTACATGTTTTTTGAAATGTATATATAGGCTTACACTAAATTATAGAAGAAATGACATTTTCACCAGATCCAACCATACACAAGCAAGATTTTGACAAAACCTATTAAACTTAAACTCAAGTTTTAAAAAATCTCTATCAGATTTTGATTCAAATTAACAATCTACACTATATATATAAGCAATATCAGATATATTATAAAATCAACTAATTAATGCTTATTATGAATTAATATTTCTCAATATTTACTAACCATTCAATTTATGTAACCCAACTAATTAAATTACTTACCACTTCATAAATATAAATTTATAAATATTATATTATTTTAAAAAAATATCTATTTAATTAAATTTAATCCCTACACGTTGATACTAATTTTCACTAAAACTTACGAAAAATGACTCGCATTGCAAAATCGAGAACTATCCAAAAGACATCTTCGAAGTGTAATCGACTAATAGAGAGTAATTAATTTTCAATTAGAGAACCATAAATCCATAATAACGTTCTATTAAAATCCAAATAAAATCATCATCCTAAGTGTTTCATTAATAAAAAATAAAATAAAACAGATAAATTTCCCCACAAAGACCTAGCTTGTATATACAACGAAACTGGGAAAGCAAGCAACCTCTCTTTGAATGGAAATATTTTATATATATATCACATCAACCACCATAATCATAATTGCTTTTAAAAAATTAAATCTTCATTATGTTCAAAAGATTTTGTCATAATTAATTTATACAAATTAAATCTTTGTTTTTTTTTTTTTTTTTTCTAAGTAAAACTATTCTATTAACATAGAAAAATATTTACAGCAGGCCAAAGCCTGAACATTGCCCTATGCAGTGGCATTTGAATAAAAAACTCCTGAGGAACACTGCCCTGTAGTAGGGAAACCAGTGAAGAGCAGTATTCAAGAAAAAAGATCACAAAGCTGATAACAAACTGAAAGGTAGGTAAAACATTGACATAACAAGCTGATAACATAGACATTTAGAAAAACAAGGACAGGCTCAGTATTAAGGGCCGAGCCAGTGCACAAAAAGCAATAGGAGAGGGTGGGACTACTCATCGGGAGCTTCTTCAACGACCCTGCACTAGAATTCATCAGGGTTCCCATCGGCATCGTACAGGTCCGAAATTGAATGGATCACCTTCCCGACAGACGAAGGAACCATCCCTCCGCTCTCGTGACCAGCAGCGTTCCGCTCCGAGCTCATTAGACCACCAACAGTTTGCACCTCGCTCGCTTGACCACCAGCTTTCAGCATCCCGCTCGCTTGACCATCAGGCTCAGAGATTTCCATCTTCTGCCCCTGCTGGGCAGAGCTGCCAAATCCATGCAAGTTCAAATTATCATTGTGCAACAACCCTTCCCGCATGCCAGAGGACGACACCAGGCCAGAAATGGGATCCACGCTCTGAGGTTCTTCATGAAAGGCCACCGTGATGGAGGCGGTGACCCGAGGTTGGCTGAGAGAACAAATGAAGGAGAAATGCGCAGTGTGAGTCTGTGCAGGGAGAGGAGAAGGCATGGGGGAGCCCAGGCAGCGACCAAAGCGAAGCCTACGACCACCAGGAGCTCTAGATTGACAGTTCTCATGAGAAGAGGATGAAGAGGAGGTGCTTGGAGCAGGGGAAGGACGTCGTAGCCAGCCTCGAGAGGAACCTCTGCGACATCGCATTCGATGCCGGAGGCGCAGCATGAGAACAGATGCAATGGGGAAATCAGGAAGTGGAGGAATATCCTGCCTGGGGGCGGAGGCCAACGCGTGAGGATGCAACGAGAAAGACGCAAGCATACAATTACCAGCGAGAGAGAGGTGAAAATTGTTACCGAGATCAAGACAGCAGTTCAAACTGCTTCTCTTACTAGTGGAAGTGCGCTGGCAAGAGATACCGTCATCCGGAGAACAGCTCTGTGCAAAAGGCATGGGAACATCCTCCATATCAATGAAATTCTCCATAATATCTCCTATGTGCCGAAGAATCTAGAGCCAAGGACCAGCATTAAATTGATCAGAGGGCCGAATCATTGCGCAGTGCATCAAATCGTTTCGAGAGTCGAACATGGGATTGTTACCAGTGCCAGGCATAAATGCCATAACACACCAAACAACCAAAATTAAATTGCCTTCGTCCTCGAGCTCGCGGGGTGGCAGGTGTCGCGCCATCTTTCTCCACCCCCATCCCATCAACTTAAACGCTCGTCTCTCCACCCGCATCCGAGGACAAATGAAATCTTTGTTAGGTTCAATAGACTATTTCATTTGAAATAGTCTCTAACTTACAGGGAACCTTAAACAAAACTTCAAATCTTCCTAAATATTTATTTCAAGAACAATCATCTCTCTGGGCATAACCCAATTCAGCCACTAGGTGCCTAAACACATGCCTTATTTTTGCAGGCATAATCAGCTGACACTTCTGGATTAAGTATGCATGGCATCAATCTAATCCTAATCTGTAAAAATTTAACATTGAATATGAATAGGCAGAGACCATAAAATGAATTAGTAGTTGAGTTTAAAACAGTAGCTCTAGGGCCTGTAAATTTCAAATGTGAAGAACAGATGTGAGTTAAATAACAGACGTGAGTTAAATTTCAAATGTGAAGAACAGATGTACTTGCATTGTTTACATTGTTGGGGACGTGGGGATGAATAATATAAAAGCTGCAGTGATCAATAGAAAATATTCAGCATCCATGATATGAAAATTTTGTTAAGAAATTCCCTTCATAAAAAAATGTTCCCTCCTGCCCAAGGTTTTTGTAATCTGCCTTGATTGTCAGGATTTCTGGATTTCCCAGAACAAGCGATGGTTATATTGGATTGTAAATTGTAACTTTTTTAATATTTAAATCATAATAGTGCTATGTTTGTATATTAACTTTCCCCACTCTATTTTTTAATTGGTTTATTTTAGAAATTTTTAACTGATTTATTTTAGCACTAAATTTCTAAAAGTTATTATTTTAGATATTTTTGATAAATTATTAGTTTTATATATTTTAGAAAGTTGTTTAACTGACTTATTGAGCCCAAAGGTTTATTCTACAACTTAGTTGTAGGAGGGGATGTGCAAGTTTGTCCATCTTTCCTTTCCCCTTTAAAAAAAAAAAAAAAAATTATGTTTTTGACCATCTTTCTGCTCCCCTTTAAAATAAAAATTATGTTCTAAATAGAAAAATAATGTCGACTATAACAAAAAAAATAAAAAATTGTAAAGCAATTAAAAGTAAAAAAATGTGGAGAAAATAGAGGCATTTCCCTCGGCTCTATTTTTTTTTCCTAGGCTATAAATCGCAGGATATTACGATTCTTCCACAACACCGTCACAAGGTTGGTATGAAACAGGGTTCTGATCTCAAGTGGTTTATATGAAAACCCGATCGGTCGGAATCTTACTGTATTGGATGTTTAGGCGGATTTTACAAGTTGTAAGATGGAATGATGCTAAATGGTCCGGAACTAGTGTGTAGTATAGGAAATACAGAAGTCATTTCATTAGTGGTTTAGTTTATTGTATTTGACTAATGATGTTTTGTATCAATCTTGGGCTTTGGGGGGTATATATGTGAGTATATTCCGGTTATTTAGAATGTTATCAGAATATGAGGAGCTGTTTCTGATCATTTTGATGTTATGGTCTGCAATCATCATATTGAAGGCCATGTTGGAACTTGTTTATGAAACAAATGTTAAACGCAGAGAGTCAAAAAACTAATCTTGAATCCTCTTTGGACTCGGATTCCCTGTTTTCCAGATATCATATATGCTGGTATGAGTTATGGCAGAGAGGGACTGAACTATTTGTTGTTTCTAGACCTTGCAAAAATTTTGGTTTCAGATTTTTATCCCGATGGTGGACATGTCCTGGATGCTACTGCTGTTGTTGTGATCTATCTTTCTGAAAATGAATGGTTTCTTTTGGGATAGCTCGAAGGTGGTTGGCCAATTTTTACGGGAGTCCTACTAAGTTTTGAACTATTCTTTGAAACGGTAATATGTACTGACTGGAGCGGGGGGAATTCCATTTTACAGACTAATTGTTGTGGTAGGTTTGTCAGTATTTACAACATCGGCAGCATATATAGTGTATCCCCATTTTTGGATGGTTGACTGGGATTTTCGAAAACATTTGATGGCACCTATTTATAACGTGGTCTGATTGCTGACGTTCATGGATGTCTTTCTTTTGTCCCGGAGATTTGGTAGGACGTAGATGAGTACAAGCACCTCTCTCCACATTACTTGTATCGGGATGTTGATGGTTCAGGGCCATTATGATAGGCCTGGTGATTTCTGAATGCCCTGACAATGGCTCCTCTCGAGGCTGAATTTGGATATGGGGATCTGAATATCCAGGTTGTTCTCACCGTGGGTGACAACACTCATTTATGTGTGATGCGCTGGACTCTGACTATCCATTGTAATATTATATCATTTATCCTCCCTTTTATGTATTCTTCATCCACGCGTTATTGATGCATGAACTTTCCAACAAGGTTAAGGGCCTCCTTGGATCGGGTTTATTCTCTCGAGGGTCTCGGTGGATGCTGACATCGGCAGTGCTTCTGACATTCTCTTGGCAGGGTCCTTTATTCCTTTTCTCAAGATGATGGACGATACCAATATTCACTTACCTGATATCAATGCTCTGAGAGAACATACTATCACTATTTATACGGTGAGCAATTTCAAACATATCCTAGAGGATGATGAATCCCTTATTGCACAGTCTGTTGTTGCGCCAAAGTCATTTCGTGTTGGAGCGCAGTGGGTCTCCAAGGTGAACGGGGGTTTTGGAAGATCTGGGAGTACAGAAGGCAGGCGACGCAGACAGAAGAACCGTTGCTACAAGCCTGCTATGGAGATTAGGGAGGTGATTATGGAATATGACGACCTCTGGAGCAAGGTGGCGAGCTTACAGAAGCAGGCTTTGATTAGTCGATGGATGTTCGCTAATGGAAAGGAGATTGATATGGTGGAATGGGCTAAGGTACACTAGAGTCCTATTCTCGGATATGCACCCAAGATTAGTATGTTATTAAACAAGTGGTTCAGTGTTCACTTCCTGAAAGCGGAGGATACTGCAGAGATTTTACAACGAACATGGGTTCTCGACAAGAGCTTTTTGCAGTTGGTTCCTTGGTATCTGGGTTTCAACCTAGTGATGGAAGCTCCCAAGAGCAAGGTTGTATGGGTAAAATTTCCTGGCCTTCCTTTGGAATATTGGACATTGAAAGCTCTACGGGCAATTGGAGACTCTATTAGGGTCACTAAGTATATTGATCCTTGCATCATTGGCACTACTGATAAGAGGATTGCCTGGTTGCTGGTGGAGATAAAATTCTAGGGTGGATTGTCAGGGGATATAGACCTGATTTGGGTTTTCGCAGACACTAGCAACGGGTTGACTATTGGGGTTTACCATTCCGGTGTTTGATCTGTCATCGTACAGGCCACTTGAAAAATAGTTTCCCTATGCGACTGCAAGCATCCCATTCTGTCATGGAGGCAAAAGCTGGTTCGGGTGGGATTTGTGATGCTGTGGCCACGGGGGAGGACTGTTGAAGATTGCAACAAGAAACAGTGAAGGAGGCATCCTGAAACATCATTCCTGATCCTAGTTGGAAAGTGATCACCTAAACTAGGTGGGGGCCACACAGGTGATTTTTGTCGCAAAGTCTATTTTTAGACATATGGATAATGTTCTATAAGTTGCGGGATGCTATTTGTGGATGGTTGGTCAAGTTGGAAAAATAGATGGATTTCTATTTTTAGATATATTGGGCGTAATCTATTTTTAGATTGCCAGTCTAAAAAAAGATATGTCGAATATTATTAGCTCTTAATAATATTTGGACTCTAAACATTATCTTATTCTCTTGGAGCACTTCAGTTAAGTGCACAAATGTAAACAAAATTAAAGCTAGGGCGAAATTATGCTATTTCGAGGCTTCATCGGAGCTACCATGGATATTCGTTGTAACCTGCGAAGGTAGCAGGCAACAACAAAGAAGTAGTTACAGGGAGTTGTATTCATGCACCAAATAGACAATAAAGGGGAGCTATTATATCTAGCCGAATTGAATGATACAATAGTGAGAGTGGTGTGAATTAATTATTAATTAATTCACTAATTATAAACTCATTAATCAACTAAAGAATACATCAGCTAACTTTGGGCATGGACAAGCCATGGGAGACCATATATAGGGATGTACAGGTGAAAGGGAAAGTGTGACTATCAGTTGTGACTATAAGTGATGCATGGTTTGCATCCAACACTTAGTAGAGATGCCTATAAATACTGCGTGAGCAAGGATGGGGTAATACATTCTCATCAAGAGGCATTCTTCAGCAGGGATTGCGTAGTAGAGGCAGGCTATCAAGTGGCAGAGATTGGAGCATGTGTTTTGCTAGATCTAGCTTGATTAGTGTGTAGCAAGTGGAGATTATACTGAGAGCTTGTGAGGAGATTTGTATGATGATTGTTACATGATCTCTATGACATATATAATATACAAATAGTTGGGGGTTTTCAGCTTTAAGCTTTCCCATTACATATTGTGTTCATATGTGTGAATTTTTATGGTTTTAATGTGTGCATGCAATTGATTTTATTTCCGCATGTGATGATCAATGGTAGAAGAGATTCTATATTGTGCATGAAGATAAAATAGTGTGTGATCAGGAGAATCTTGGTGGATAACATATCAGTTATTCAAATTTCTACATGGTATCAAAGCGATATTGATCATTGGAGCAATTGCAAAGCATTGAAGCGGTTGAGTTTTAGGATAAACTCAGGAAAATAAAAATGGTGAAGAATGACACTATTTCGGTATACTTGACAAAGTTTTTCCACTGCAGGGATGAGATTCAGAGTGTAGGAGTTAGTGTGGATGAGGAAGGACAAGTCAAGAAGGTTGGGATTCGAGCAAAGAATCTCTACAGACTTGAAGTAGATGGGATTTCTATGGAGCTTCCTATTGTTGGGAAGTGCAAGAAAGACATGCAATTGATGCTTGAGAGGGAGCAAGTTTTGCATGCAGGTAAGAGTGAACCTCAGGATGTGGAGTAGCCACAAGATGAGGATCATGGAGTGGGAGCAAACACTCATGCAGAGAAATTTTCTAAAGCGATGGCATAGGGAGCAGCAGCTTTAAGGCTTCAGCCAGTAGAGAGGTGGGGCGATACGCACACATGATTAATCCCAAGAGTGAGATTTCCGGCGGTGGATTCGAGATGGTGGATCTCATGAATTGAACTGAAGCGGCGATAGCCTGTAAGTCTTAAGTAGGGGCAGGAGCACTCGATAGGATTGATGCAGATCATGACAAGAGCTGACATCGGAGCTTAAATCGCAGTTGACAAAATAGCCAACAAGTGCAGAGTGCATGGGTGCAAAAGTTCAACAACGTAGTGGTTCCTAAAGACATGTGCAGTTGGTACCAACAGAAGTCGAAGACTTTGATGATAGATGCATTATACTGATTGAGTTGTTTGGAGCCTATTCGGTTTCAGAGGAGTTGCAGAGCATATGCATGGAGTTGCATGGTGCTTGTGAAGGTTGCAGGGCGAATGCATGGAGTTGCATGTCGCATGCAAAGACAATCTTTTCTTATTGAGAGGGAGTGTTGAAGAATGCAATAAGAAACAATGAAGGAGGCATCCTGAAACATCATTCCTGATCCTAGTTGGAAAGTGATCACCTAAACTAGGTGGGGGCCACACAGGTGATTTTTGTCGCAAAGTCTATTTTTAGACACATGGATCATGTTCTATAAGTTGCGGGATGCTATTTGTGGATGGTTGGTCAAGTTGGAAAAATAGATGGATTCTATTTTTAGACATATTGGGCGGAATCTATTTTTATATTGCCAGTCTAAAAATAGATATGTTGAATATTATTAGCTCTTAATAATATTTGGACTCTAAACATTATCTTATTCTCTTGGAGCACTGCAGTTAAGTGCACAAACGTGGCACAACAGCTGATAGAAGGAATTCATTATTCTCGAGAGCCACCGGAGCTGGCGGTGTTGAGACTCATGAACTCGCTAAAAGATACATATATAGTTATGTATAAATAGTTATGAGTTGTGTATTCGCCTTTAACCTTATTTAGACACAATGGAGCGCTGTAACGCAGTCTAATCGATGATACACTGAAGAGGGAAGGTGTGAATTGATTATTAATTAATTCACTAATTATAAACTCATTAATCAACTAAAGAATACATCAGTTAACTTCAGTGCATGGACAGTTTCAGTGGAGACCAGTGCAGAGATAAGTGAAAGGGCAAGTGTGACTATCAGTTGTGACTATAAGTGATGCATGGTTTGCATCCAACACTTAGTAGAGATGCCTATAAAGACTGCGTGAGCAAGGATGGGGCAAGGATGGGACAATACATTCTCATCAAGAGGCTATTCTTCAAAGAAAGACGTTAACAGAGGCAAAAAGAAGGTCGGCAAAGACCTGCAAAGTGGGCATGTGTTTTGCAAGATCAAGCCTGATTAGTGTGTAGCAAGTGGAGATTATACTGAGAGCTTGTGAGGAGCTTTGTATAATGATTGTTACATGATATCTATGACATATATAATATAAAGATAGTTGGGGTTTTCATCTTTAAGCTTTCCCATTACATACTGTGTTCATATGTGTGAATTTTTTTATGGTTTTAATGTGTGCATGCAATTGATTTTATTTCCGCATATAATGATCAATGGTAGAAGAGATTCTGTATTGTGCATGAAGATAAAATAGTGTGTGATCAGGAGAATCTTGGTGGATGACATATTAGTTATTCAAATTTCTACAAGGACCATTCATTACATGCGGAGAAATCGCTCCTTCCGTCTTCGGGTGATGAGGATTTCATTTCGGCAAATGAAAACGAGGTAAATCTAACACATCTTGACCTGGAACTTCCATTTGCAAATGAAATTTGTGTTCCATCATTTAGTAGGGTTAATGCGAAGGCCATGCCATCCGGAAATAAAATTTATGTGCCTTAGACGCATATGAATAATTCTCAAGATTCATCGGGTTCTCATAGGGTAATCGGGATTGACCTGGGGTTATGTTCTGATATGGGGAAGGCCAATAATCATTCCGCCTTTGTGGACGCCGCAAATGAAGTCCAAATGAACCCCACTTATCAAAACTCATCTGATACTCATGAGGAGTATGGGGTTGTTATGGGAGCGCCGATGGTTTTACGAAATGTTCTTTCCCCATCCATTCTTGCTGTTAACAACAATATTGCACAACAGGACCCCACTTCGTCATTGTCTTTGGGTAGGGCGGGCATTACTGAATCGAAGTTGTCCCATATTACCAATATCCCATTTGATGATCTGGACATGCCAAATCCTCCTTTATCCCCTATTACTCCCCGTCATCGTTTAAACCCCGGAGCTACACAGAAACCTTCTGAGGAGCTATATGTGTCCCCCTCGATGCCTCCCCTTGAATGGGCATCACCATCCCCATCCTGCCATGATACTACCCTTGATATCGTGGACTCCCCAAAAAATTCGATTGGTAGTGATAGTGACTCACTACTAGGCAACCCGAACCTGGATCTTGCTGTATTAACGGTTTTTGACAAAAATCCCCCTAAACATGAGATTACTATTTCACCTGAATCTGGGAATAATATTACTGTCTGTAAGTGTACAAAGCAGGCATCACGACATTTCAGGGGGAGACCCAAGTCCAAATCTCTGTTTCGGGATAATTTTGAGGACTTAGTTGATGTTCCCATCTCTGTTGCTGGTGACAGTGGGGCGCTTTGAGCAAGCATACCCCTGTATCCCCCCAAATGACTTCTATTCTATCCATTAACCTCAGGGGTATGGGCGAACCCTCAAAATTACAACGCCTATGTGAGATTCTAAATGTTGTAAGGCCTATTATTATTCTTATCCAGGAAACTTTATGTGACAGACTAAAAGCTATTAGAGGTATGTTATCCATTAGACAGGGTTGGCATGTAGTGGCTGTGGATGCGGCCGGTCATGCGGGAGGCATTATGGCATTATGGGATCCGACCTATGTAAAGTTTATGGCATACAAATTTTTTGGAGGTATCTTGCTTATTGGGAACATCTGTGGGATGAGGGAGCCTATTAATATGCTAAATATATATGCGCCGTGTCAAAACAGATTTGATTTTTGGAAATGTATGGAACTTTCTGGTATCCTTCAGATGCACAACCTTATTTTCATGGGTGACTATAATTCAACTTTTAAATTAGAGAAATCATGGGGCTCCCGAGCAAACCCTGACCTGTTGGTTGGATACATTGGAAGGAGCTTTGAGATGGCTAAGATGATGGATGTATGCCCAAATCTCATTGTACCTACATGGACCAACAGGAGGGCAGGTGAAGAATTTATAGGCAAAAGAATGGATAGGGCCATGGTAAAGGAGAATATGGTGGATCTTATGGGAAACTTCCGGTCACATATCTACGTGTCCGACATTTCGGATCATATGCCCATTATCATGTCATGGCGAACATAAGATAAACAATGTGGAATCCCTTTCAAATTCAATAGAGCATGGCTCCAAGATGAAGAATATAACATGATCATACGCCAACTATGGTCTGAGAATTCTCTTTTGTCGGGTACACAGGGTTGGGCACATTTTCATGCCAAGCTTAAGCGGGTCAAGAGTGCTACAAAGGCATGGGAAATCATCAAGAAGGATAAACTCAGAAATGAGATGAATATGATAAATAAGGGCCTCAGTGAAATGTATATAAATTTTATCAATGCGCCCCATGATGTTGATACTTATAGACAGATGGCCAAATTACAACAGTGAAGGGATGAAATACTTAAGATAGAAGAGATCACATGGAAGCTTAAAAGCAAGATCTCATGGTTCAAGGAGGGGGACTGAAATACAAATTTTTTTCATAAGACTGCAAATGCCCGTAGGAACAAAAATGCTATATGGCATATTGATAAACAGGATGGGTCACACATCTTCACTAAGGAGGAGATCATGGGGGAGGCATTCAGACATTATTCGGCTTTTTACAAAGCTGATAAGGACATATCACATGAAAATCAGGTATGGATTCTCCAGTACATGCCACAGATGTTTGATGAGGAGGTCGTCAGGATGCTAAATGCTCCAATCTCAAAGAAGGAATTTCATGCCACAATCAAATCTTTCACCCACGACAAATGCCCTGGGCTGGATGGATGGCCTGCGGAATTATACTTACACTTTTTTGACATAATGGCAGATGAAATTACGGAGGTCGTGGAGCAGGCTAGGGAAACTGGGCATATTCCGACAAACATGAACTCTACTTTCTTGGTTCTCATCCAAAAATCATCTGATCCCAAGACGTTTTTGGACTTCAGGCCCATTGCATTATAAATTCTTATATATAAGATATCCTCCAAAATCATTGCGAACAAAATGAGAGGAACACTGTCTAAGCACATCTCCAGGGAGTAGTATGGTTTTCTGAAGGGTCAATCCATTCATGATGCTATTGCTATTGCTCAGGAGGCAATGCACTCGATGCATAGGTGCAAGCTAGAAGCCCTCAATATGAAGATTGATCTATATAAAGCTTATGACACTATGGACTGGTCTTACATCTGTGTAATTCTTCTAAATATTGGGCTACCGATCAATATTATAAGGTGGATAATGACTTGCATAACATCTGCGGCTTATGCTGTTATTATAAATGGAGTACAGATGGATTTCTTCACTGCAGAAAGAGGAATCAGACAAGGATGTGCATTATCCCCCCTTATCTTCATTCTGGTCATGGATGGATTTAGCAGGCTGATGCAGATGGTGGTATCCTCACAGTTCATATGAGGGCTTTCTTTTTCAAAGAAGGTGTGTATTACACATTCTTTATTTGTGGATGATCTTTTAATTTTCTGCAAAATCATTCGAAACGATTGGTTTTATATCCATTTCATGCTGATATGGTACGGGAGCGCTACTAGTCTGTGTATAAACAGAGGAAAATCTTTCCTTATATCTGAATATGGTAATGAAGAGGACATAAATTTTATAGCAGAATTTCTTGGTGTTCACAACAAGAAGGTAGATGAAGGCTTCACATATCTGGGCCATCGAATAAAATCAGGTAGATATAGGATAAAGGAATGGCGCTGGCTGGTAGAAAGATTCAAAGATAAGATATGTAAATGGAACCATAGATGGTTGTCACTGGGAGGTAGAATGATTATGATTCAAGCGATACTCACTCAGCTGGTAGTATATTGGGGTCACTTATATTACTTGCCTGAAAATATTGTGCATAAATCAATCAAATTCTGGCTAATTTCCTGTGGAGCGATCTAGGCATGCATAGCAATATACCTCTTGTAAAGTTCCAGTCATTATGCATCCCCAAAAAACATGGGGGATGGGGCATATTAAATATACGGGCTTTCAACTCCGCCCTACTCATAAAATCTTTATGGAGGGCCATCATAAGTAATGGAATTTGGAATGAGATCATTTCTGTGAAGTATTTGCATGGGAAAAATCTATAGGAAATATACTGGGGACACTACAACTTGCCCAGATGTATGTTAGCCATCTGGCTTGGCTTCAAAAAAATCCTCTTCATTTTTTCTGGAAGACTTGTTTGGAAATTCGGCAATGGGCTGAAGATCGTACTGGGGGTTGACAGAATATTTGGTATGAGCGTGGATTCACTACCATTGCCATAGATCATCCATAAGTTATCTCACGGGGGGATTTTTCACTTTTATCAAATTATTCATTATTGGGATCATAGTGCTCCCATCCTGAAATCCGCTTCCACACCTGGTCTCACGGGGAGGGATGCTGAGGACTGGAAGAACTATTCCCAGGATGTACGGGTTGCTAGTTTATGCCATAGGGAGATCAGCGATGTGATCACGTGGGCGGGATCCCTCTCATCGGACGTGGTTGTTGTAAGTGAGACATATGCACACATTATCTCCTTGTCTACTACTGATGAAATAGCCTCAGATTTCTGGCCTTTTTGGGGGCGGGACATCCCTACAAAGATACTACTATTTGGATGGCTGGTCTGGAGAGGAAATATACTAACTTGGGACTCCCTCAAGCGACGAGGATATCAGGGACCGGGGAGGTGTGTTTTGTGTGGTCTGGCAGAAGAGACAATATCACATCTCTTTTTCACATGCCCTGTTATTTTGGGCATATGGAAGCTCTTCAGCCTTCATTTCATCAACCCAACATGGATCCCACAGGACTTCATTGAGGCAGCTCTTTGTTGGGACAAAATTCCTAGTATGTTTCAAACACTACCTTTTTCTGATTTGGGAAGTCTGGTTGGCTAGAAACCAGATTATATTTGATGCTTGGGTGCTTTCTGTGGCACAAATACATTCTGCTATTTTGCGATGGATCAACCATCGGATTATAATGGAGGTCGGCATTGTGGATGGGTCACATAGATTTAGACCACACCCTATCGCCCTACCTGCAATTTTTTTTGATGGAGCTTGCCAGGAAGGTTTGATGGGGTGTGGCGCATGGATTAAGATATTAGGAGAGGAACGTATACACATTTGCTGGCATGGTGGCAATGGAAACAATATCCTGGCTGAGCTCATGGCCCTATGGGGGGGTCTATATGCCGGACATTGCCTGGGCATTTTGGATGCAAACATATTCGGCGATTCCCGGGTCATCATTGAGGCTGTATGTGGGAGATCCGCTCTTCGTCTTCCGGCTACACAAGGATGGCTGTTGCGAACTCAGAGGATATGGGATATGATGAACAAGCCCCCTATTATGCACATATTCAAAGAAATGAACACAAGAGCAGATGGACTATCAAAAAAGGGCATTGACATGACTTTTGGTAACATGTTGGTTCAACAATTCAAGGACGGCCAACGCATTTGGTCAAGTGAAATACCCATTCCATAATATCGTTTTTATACAGCGGCGAGCGAGCGTGCAACAGTAATTTTGGATACAACTGATTTTCATAGTTTTGTTTCTCTGTTTTTCTATATATATATATATATATATATATATATATATATATCTGCAGATCATCAAGGGAATTTTGCCTATAAGCGAGCCAGAGTTTTATTGCTCTCATCTGTTCACTGACGGCAGTGACTGTTTTTTTCTTTTCAAGGATTGAACATGCCTCATGCTGTTTTCTTCATGCATATGGGGTCTTGTTGATAAAATGATGCCAATACCTGCTTGGTTTTGGTTGCGCAATGTATTGCTTTGATTCTTAGACTTATATTTGGCATGTATATCCTGGTATATATGTAATATGGATACAAATGTAGAATGATGTTAAAGTGGACATTTGAAATCTGTTTGTTTGCAGCAATATCAGCAGACAATCGAAGCTTTGTATTAGTCTTGTATATGGGCTTTAATACTGGCTTCGTCTTATGATTGAACATGTACTGTTTTATATGATAAATACAGTGGTTTTTTTCTTCTGAAAAAAAAATGTGGAAGTAAAATGTTTAAATCTTATACTTTTCAAAATATTTCAACGAAAAGTTTAAATAAACTATTAAAACTCTGTATTAACGTCAATATCGCCTTCATATATATCTATATATAACATAAATTGTTAAAATAAAATATTTTAATATTGTATATCAAAAATATTCAATATGAGTTATCAATAAAATATTTTAATACAAATTAATATTCACATATACTTAAAAATATTACATGTTATGTAAAATATTTTAATATATCAATTTTTTTTTTAAATTATGTAAATATTATGAAAAAATTAAGTTTTTATTGTTAAAATGTTTATTTAATTATATATAAGATGCTATATATATACTTTATTTAGCATTCACAAATATAATTTAAACTATGAAACAGTTAGATTCTTAAAATATGGTTTTAGAAATTTTTAATTAAAATAATAGTAAATTTTTAGAAAATTATTACTTTAAACATTCCTGTTTAAGAAAATGTTAATTCTATATATTTTAGAAACTTGTTTCTCGTAAATCTTAGAGCTATGGCTTCATACGTTTCTAATTGATTTTGTCTTTTGTTCTAAATCAACATGTTATATGACCTGGCTTAAGACTTTTCACAAAATGGAAGATATATCCTAAAAAAGAGAGCAGATAACCGAGAGGAATGGAGGTAGAAGTACGAATACGAGAGTTGAAATATGATAAATTATAAGATATTTTAAAATGGAGATAAAGTTACGAATATGAGAGCTGAAACAATTGCATTGTGGGGTTTTTTATGGTTTGCTACACACCTATATATAGAAGATCTGTGGGTGTACAGTGACTTAAAGGTCATTATTGATCACTTGAAAAAAAGAACCAAGCTGAATCCTAGTGCTTTAATGCATTGGATGGAAAGGATAAAAGACCTAATGAGATCTTTCAAAACCATCAATCTCAGTCGTGTATAGAGAGAAAAATATGGAAGCAGATAGGCTGTCTAAAAGAAGTCTAATTGAGAGTTTTGGGGATATGTTCTATGAGCTGCATAATGTCTCAGGTATCAGAGTGAAAGGAAAAGTCTCTTTAAATTAAGAATGCTTGCTGATTTCCTGTTGTGGAATGCTTTAAATTGCAGAGTTTTTCCATGAAGTTTCGAATATAGATAGTTTTTCTCTACAAGCTGATAAGTATGTATTGATAGATGATAGTTCTATGTTTTTGTAAGCTGAAACTGTCTCAGGAACTGAGTGATGAGATACTCTCTTTTTGGGCGTTAGCTGCCTTCTTTTGTGGAACATTTATACTGAAATTTGCTAGGATGTATTGTATATAGTTTTGATTTTGTCTTAAAAGCTGAGAGGGACAAATGGACAGATAATTGTAGATAGCTATTTTGATGCTTTCTAGTTTGTGCCCTAATAACATTATATAATACCAGCTGTATTTTTCTTGCTAAAAAAAGATAGCAGAGAGAAAACAGATCAGAGAGTGAGGTCGAGGGAGCAGTGAGTCTCTATTGATCTGCAGATCTGCCCAGCCGGGTGGGCCACACGATCAGACAGCCCAAATACTCATGTCAAAATGTGTAGTGCAAAAAAGCAGGCTTTTTCTATTGAAGCTGTGTGGAAGTGAGAAAATTGCTAGAATTTGGTAGTTTAAAAAAAAAAAACCTGATTGTTTGAATCTTGATCTTGATTTTGATAGTTAAAATAGATTTAACATCATAAATTTTTTTAAAGCGTACAAAATCTTGAAATTTGATAATAGTAAATTAAATTTCTCAAAATTTTTGCAAGATTTTATCAAAATTTTATTGAAGTTTCTATTATTTCCTAAACAAATTTAGGAAAAGCAACCAAAGCCCACCGTTAGTTAAAGGAATAGACAAGTTATACCGCTTTACCAAACTCACAAAACTGGAATAATAAAAACCATTGAAGGGTTCAATAAGGGAAACCATCCCCAGAAATGGGACAAAGTAGGAACAGAGGAGGGCCAGTGGTGTAGATTCATCGGATTGAGTAACAATTCATGTCAGAATATATACTTCAACAAAAGGGAATCCGGGCCCACCGGTTTTTGAGGGAATAGACAGCTTACACCGGTGGACCAATCTCACAGAATTGGAATAACATAGCATGGGAGAGTCTGAAAGAAACCATACGCGCAAATGGGACAAAATAGCAAGAGAGGGACTCAGGCTGAGGCACCCCATTAGCGTAGATTCATCAGACTTAGTAACGGGGCTATCGTTTCCAGGCAACGTTTTAGCCCGGACTCCGGCAAAGATTTTTAAAAAATCCGGCAAAGATTTCATCAGAATCATGTTTGCAGTTGTTAAACTTAAGTATTTTGAGTGTCCTAAGGGATTTTGGTAGTGCTGAATCCATTTCCAACCTCAAAAATGGATTTCAAACATTGCAAGTACCTGATTTTTTGAATTTAAGTTGCCCGGATTCCAGCAAAAAACTGCCGTCCGGGCTAAAATGTTGCCTGGGTAAACTACTCCCTTAGTAACATGTCTGACAAGAACTTGAAACCTGAAATTTTCAAATCGCAACTATTACATTTATTAGCAAGTCTGACAAGAACTTAAATGTTGAAACTTTCAAATTGGATTATCAGATTTATTAAAAAGTCTCACAGGAACTTAAGGTTGAAAATTGAAAATTGCAGTTTCGAAAGTTGCAGCTCCATTTAAATGTTTTTGTATTATTTTTAGTGAAATTTTATTTAAAATTGGATAAAAATTAATAAAATAGTAAATTTGAATGGTAAATTTATTTATATATTAAAAATAAATAATATAATATTTTAATTTTATTCAAAATTTATATTTAAATTTTAATTAAAAAATTCAAATAGTGATGGGGTGCTTTGTTAAGGCACTTTTTGATGTGAAGTTATTTGTTCAATTTTTTAGCTAAATCAAAGTGATATATTAGACATGATAAAATGTAATCTTGCCAAACTTACACAAAAAAAAACACCAAACTAAAAATGACACATTGTAAAACAAGGCTACAAAGTAGTGACTACCTGCTGCTTAGTTTAATAATAGTAATGTTGCAATGTGATGTTGGAAAATGTCTATGGATAGCTATTACGGCTATTACATGTTGCTTAATGTAATTATAGAGATGTTGCAATTTGAGTTTGAGGATGTTTATGAAGATTTGTTTTGAGATAAAGTATAGTTAAATTAAATTAGAAATAATTGTTGCAATTTGAGTTTGAGCATGTCTATGAGGATTTGCTAAATGTTGCCATTTGAATTAAAGGATGTCTATGAGGATTTTCTTTGTAATAAAGTTGTTGCTTAGTTTAGTTTAAATATAGCTAAATTAAATCTATCTAAATTATAGTAAAACAACTTTTGTGTTGATGATGGTATCCAATTGATAATTATTAGGATGACCTATGAGCATATGCATTTGATGTGTAGATTAGATCTGCTACATATGCTTAGCTTGTTTTTGGCATCAATATAAGTATGACAGAGTAGCTACTACCTGTTGCTTAATGTAAATATAGAAATGTTGCAATTTGAGTTTCAACATGTTTCTGAGAATTTGCTTTCTAATAAAGTTGCTGCTTAATTTAGTTTAAAGTGTTAAGATTTACAATCTAATCAATTTAGGCTTTTTAGTAAATGGTAAATTGAGGTATTTTGTTAATCCAATTCCACCTAATACAAGGAAAAGGCTTGTGAGTCTAAGTAAATATATACTTTGGCACAATTGAGGAATTGGAAACAAGTGCGTAATGTAGCAATTATCTGGAAAAGTTGGTTGATCTGCTTATCAATGATCGATTTTTATAAATTAGTACTAATAATATTTTTATTTCTAACTTAGTACTAATAATATTTTTAGTACTAAAATAAAATAAAAGGTGGAATTTATTTTACAACTTTTTTATTTTTAATTTAATTTTTAAGAAATAATATATATATATATATATATATATATATATATATATATATATATTAATTTTCAATTTAATTAAAAAATATTGTGTTGTATTGTGTCCACAAGTACAGTGTCTTGTTGATGATGGAGACTCCGATGCGTTCATCGCAATCGGAAGTAATTCATATAATCCACAACTTTTTGTTATGGCCCGATGCGATGAGTTCATCGCATGTTATTTCATATAACAATCGCTCTCTACTTAAGCCAAGGTCCACGGGTCCACAAGACCACGCCGCATTGTCATATTGTATCGCAAGTTGAAACGTATCGGGAGTGTTTTGTTTGTAGCCCAATTGGACAGTGAAAGGAAAAAAGTTGAACTGGGGTCCGATTAACAATCGGCATCGGAGTTTTTTATTTGAACCATTTGTTATGCTATAAGTCCGGACCCGATCTATGTTATATGGTGCAGTTAATAGTTGATCGCGGGTTCACGTTTCAATCGGCATCGGAAATTTTTGTATTGGCTGCTTTGTAATATTATGTTTCGGACTCGATGCAGTTTATGAAGCGGATTTAATCTCTTTTCAGGTCCGACGGTATATGCGCAAATGAAATGTTTTAATGTTTTATCACGCGACAAAAGGTTTTACAATGTTTGGTTTGTTATATTGTTTTAAATATATACAAAGCGCATTTGTAATAGGTCCCACAAATTTTAGTTTAGTTTCATTTCATATAGTTTTTGTTTTATGTTTTAATATGCGTGGCATATATAAAGTAAGAAAGCCAAGAGGCTATTGTAACAGATAGTGTAATGTTTTTATTTTGAAAGCACAGCAGAGTGCGAAAGACGGTATGTAATTTTTTTTTACTGTTTATTTTTTTTAAAACAAAAAAAAAACACAGAGTGTGTATTGTTTTTTTCATTATTTTTTAGTGAGCCCGACGGAAAAATACGGTCATGATCCAGCGTGGTCAAATGTTTTGCTCAACGTTACTCATCATTTTCATTAAAAAATAATTGTGATGTATAAGTTTTAAAATCCTGGATATGTTACAAGTTTTGTACTGTAGTAAAAACTCAATTAGTCAGTTACTTATTGTAAGAGCAGATGTAAAAATAATTCAATTAGTCATTCAATGTCAGAGCAGATTTCAGAAATAACTGAATTTTAAAGTGACTATTGGAAACAACCAAAAATGCAAAGAAAGTAGCAGTGTCGTCAGTAGGGACTTAAAATAAAAAATTCATAACATTTTGATCTACAATCAGAAAATAATGCCTTGTCGGATTGGATAAAGGTGACATATTAAGAAGAGTTTTAACGAAAAAATTCTGGTTCAAACAAAAGGTAAATTATGCCGTCCCGTACCATCTAATTTTACATTTCTCACATGTTTCTCCATTGAATTTGAAAACAATCACAGCAAAAAATACTGTAAAATCTCAGCTATTTACCAAATCAAAGAGTCACTACATGCCTGAGCACTAATTTTGACATAATGTACCAGGCCAGGCAATTAATCATCTATATATATATATATAGAAAGACTCTATATTAACATAAGCTGCATTCATGCAGAGATATACCCAAAAAAATAGAAGGAACCCATCCCATACAAAAAAAGAAACTAATACTGTTCAGAAAGGCATATGTGCGTGCAGGCATGCAATTTTGGGAAAAATGCGGGAAGGGGGGTGATGAATCAGATGACTAGTCTGGGGCTAAATAAACTTACACTTTTCCTTAAAACCCATACACTACTTTACTGAAGGCAACTAGCGTATATACGCAGATATCCTTTACAGAACTCGCGTATGTCCAGAGATCTAATTATGTGTTTGAATCTTAACTCAGATCATTGCATTATTCATTCATCAGATATTTCAGAAACAGTAAACAGGTGCAGACAGAACAGAATAATCATCACACATATGCAACACATAAGAACAACAAGATTTTTAGGTGGAAACCCAATTCGAGAGAAAACCACCGCTGCCGTCGCTTCAGCCTTCAAAAATTATTATTAAGAAAACTTCTTACAATCATGTACTAGTGCAGACTCAAACCAGCACGCAGGCACCCACTTGCAGAAGGCTACAACCTTCTCTTGTTTACCAGCCTATCCTGGAAGGGAGCTACAACCCCCTGACTGAAGGCTTCGACCCTCAGCACCACTGCAGACCACGTTTCATCAATTTTCAAACTGGATCAAATAGCTTCAACACAACCCTTCACTTATAAATAATCATATCTTGCTCAATGCTTCAAACAGAACAGTGAGACCACTGTAACCAGAATATCAGATATAACCCAGACTTCAGAATAGATATGCAGAAACACATTCAACCTTCAGCAACCATTAGATCAGAAATCATACGCGCTTTTATTTGATCAGACCCGCGTATATACGCTCTTTCCAGCAGACGAACCCGCGTATACTTCAGTGCATTTTCTAGGGAAAAACCCTAACTGCGCATACGCGCTTTTCCTTCCACAGACCTGCGTATACACGCGCTTTTCATGAAACAAACCTGCGTATAGATCTACAAAAGATAAACTTTGCAGTACAGACCAGATCTATGAACTTACCCAGATTTCTTCAATCTCTTCAACAGGATTGCGCCAGGTCTTCTTCACTTCTTTTCAGATCATCCTTGACATTCACCATTTCTAGATCTAGAGATCTTGAGCCTTCATCATGTTCATAGGTGCATCATAGATTTAGGTCTATCAATTAGGAACAGGGTTCAACCATACAGATATACTTCAGAGTGAAGTATTCATCAAAGCCCAGACACATGCACGCCCTTTTGCACAATGATTTTCTTCTCCTTATATAGGGTTACCCTTCATCAATACCATGAGTCAAAACCACATAACTTCCAATGGTATTCCTGGATGGGATCACATACACAAACCATCGTTCAATACAATGGGTCAATACCATGGTAGTTACCCCTGGTTTTACAAATTTAGAGCGCTTTTTCCCATACGCGACTTGGCACGTTATTTCTCGCGTGCATACACTACTTCGTCTAGAAAAATCCATGTATGCCTTGAGACATACTCTTTTCATCATGTTTCGGCACATACTGACATTCCTTCCATCATTACCTTCTGCATTCATTGTAGATACATCAGATTTACAACATTTAACAAGTTCATCAAGTCAAGAACAACTTCGTCAAGTAGGTTGCCATCATCTTCATCAAGTGGGTTGCCCAAGGACAACACTCTGCATCATATTGCCAACAATCTCCCCCTTTGGACTTGATGGCAACCACGATGGTGTTTGATCACCATAACAGATAGATACATTAAGCACAACCATTATTCATGGTATTCAAACACCATGTCACTCTCCCCCTTTGACATCGAGGGCAAAGGGCGGATCAAAACCACACAACGTTTTTCCCCTCATGTAGACATAAGAGCACTGCAGATCTAATGTGCAATGAAGTTACCATGCTCCCCCTGAGGTCATGCTGAATCTTCAAACATATTTTTCAATGAAGTACATGATTCTATGACCTTCCTATCACCAAGACTCATACTCACATCAAAGATCCAACCAAGCGGATTTATATATGCGACTCAAATACCCAACCAAGTGGGTTTACACATTTTGAGTCAACTACCTAACCAAGTGGGTTTACAAAATTGAACAAGTCCTTACATGACTGAATATTTACAATTTACATCATGGGTCTCAACATGACCTTTTCATCAAATTACAAGTATGACTTTTCACAACCAAAACCAAAAATAACTCAAGAGAGAGATTAAGTTTCAGAACCATCATAATGCCAACAATGCATTATTCTCAGCCAGGCTAATGCTCCCCCTGAAACTGTGCATCCTTTCCATATGACCAAAACTCCTCCTTAGCTTGAGTAACCTGAACACTTTCAATAGCCAATCATCAAGGCATCTTCACCCAATATCAGAGAATGAAACAGAAATATAAGAGCTGAAACATCACCAGAGAAGCCATACAACATCAGAGATACCAAACAGCACCATAGCTTGTGCTGAAGAATGCTGACCCAGAAACTTTGTCAGCAACCACCCATACGCGGTTTTCTGTGTATGAACTCACGTATATACGCGACTGTCTTTAAAGAAACCCACGTATCCAATTTAATCTTCTGAATTTAATCAGATCTGATCTTCTGAGAGGCAGAGACAACACCCAACTTTTGTCTGATATATTCGAACGCTTCCCTGGGTAGAGGTTTGGTAAAAATATCAGCAACTTGTTCTTTGGAGGGAACATACTCCAACTTCACCTTTTGTTCAAGCACTTGTTCACGTAAGAAGTGATACTTGATGGGGATGTGCTTGGTCTTTGAATGCATAACAAGATTCTTTGAGATACTGATGGCACTTTTATTATCACACATAATGGAGATAGGAGAAGTACATTTGATTTGAAAATCTTCCAAGGTTTGCATCATACAAAGGAGTTGAGTGCAACAAGATGCGGCAGCCACAAATTCTGCTTCAGCAGTAGATAAGGCAATAGAACTTTTCTTCTTACTTAACCAAGATACCAACCGGGGCCCCATATAGAATGCACCACCACTTGTGCTTTTCCGATCATCAACATTTCCAGCCCAATCTGCATCAGTGTAAGCATGAAGAGTAAGATCAACATTCTTTGGATACCATAGACCAAAGTCTTGAGTTCCTTGTAGATATTTGAATATTATTTTGACAGCCTGAAGATGAGATTCTTTTGGATTGGCTTGGAATCGTCCAACAATCCCAACTGCATGCATAATATCCGGTCTAGTCCCAGTGAGATACAAAAGACTTCCTATCATAGATCTGTATTCTGGTTGATTCACCGTGGGAGAATCATCATGAGAACTGAGATTACATCCGGTTACCATTGGTGTACTTACAGGTTTGCACTCTTCCATCCCATACTTCTTCAGAATTTGCTTAAGGTATTTTGCTTGAGATAAGAATATACCTTTTGTAGTTTGATGCACTTGTAAGCCAAGAAAAAATGTTAGTTCCCCAAGTAAAGACATTTCAAATTCTTGCTGCATGACAGAAGCAAATTTCTGACTCATAGATTCTTCATTACTTCCAAAAATGATATCATCAACATATATAACCACAATCAATAGTTTATCATTTTCAATTTTTGTGTATAAGTTACTATCAGCAGATCCCTTTGAAAATCCTTGTTGATGAAGATATTTGTCAAGACGATAATACCATGCCCTTGGAGCTTGTTTGAGACCATATCATGCCTTTTTAAGTCTGCAAACAAGATTTTCATCATTTCCCAAAATGAATCCTTCTAGTTGTTCTATATAAACTTCTTCTTCTAGATCACCATTGAGGAAAGCAGATTTGACATCCATTTGATAAACTTTGATTTGTTGAAAACTTGAAAAAGCAAGAAACATTCTTATGGCTTAAAGTCTAGCTACAGGAGAAAAAGTTTCTTCAAAGTCTATACCTTCTTGTTGAGTGTACCCTTTGCAAACCAGTCTAGCTTTGTTTCTTATAACATCCCCATTCTCATTTAGCTTGTTCTTGAATATCCACTTGGTTCCAATGACATTTTTATCATGTGGTCTTGGACCAATTCCCAAGTGTGGTTCTTTCAATTTGATCAAGTTCTTCATTCATGGCCTGAATCCAACATTCATCTTTGCTAGCTTGATTGACATTGTGTGGTTCAATCGTGGATAGAAATGCCAAATAGCTAGGAGATCCCACAAGAGTCCTCCTTGTTTGTACACCTGATTCCTTGTCTCCCAAAATTTGAGATTCGGGATGATTCTTTTGAACATATCTGGATGGAGCCTTTCCAGATAAATCATCTTCAGGTTCTTCATTGGATCCACTGTCTATATCATTTCTATTTGATGTAGAAGGACAAAAGTCACCATCATCTTCTTCTTTTGTTTGTCTTTCTTCTTTAGGGACTGCATGAGACTCATCAATAACAACATCAATACATTCAACAATCTTTTGAAGCCTTTTATTGTAACATTTGTATGCCCTGCTTGTAGATGAGTAACCAAGAAGTAATCCTTCATCTGATCTAGGTTCAAACTTGCCAAGCTTTTCATCATTATTTTTGATAAATCATTTACTTCCAAAAACTCTAAAATGTTTCACAGAGGGAGAATTACCATACTAGAGTTCATATGGAGTTTTGTCACTATTTACCCGAACATGTGCCTTGTTAAGAATATTTGCTGCTATGTGAGTTGCTTCTCCCCAAAAAATGTCAGGTGTTCCGGAATCATCAAGCATAGCTCTAGCCATTTGTTGAATTGTTCTATTCATTATTTCTGCTACGCCATTTTGTTGTGGAGTGCCTGCTACAGAAAACTGTCTTTTTATGCCATGTTGTTCACAAAATTCAAAGAATTCATTTGATGTATATTCTCCTCCTCGATTAGATCTAAGACACTTGATTTTTAGATCTAATTCATTTTCAACCAGCGCTTTGAAGATCTGAAATTTTTCAAATGCTTCATCTTTGTGTTTGATCAACCCAATCCAACACATTCTAGAGATATCATCAATGAATAAGATATAGTATTCTTCACCACGTGGTGACTTTTTCCTCATAGGTCCACATATGTCAGTATGAATGAGTTCAAGAGGCTTACTTGACGATCCTTCCTTGGCATTGAATTTCACTCTGGTTTGCTTACCGAATTGACAGGATTTGCATATGATACTTTTAGGTAGAGAAATATTGGGAAGACCACGAACAACATTAAGTTTGCTTGATTTGTTGATTTGAGAGAAGCTTAGATGCCCCAACCTTCTATGCCATAGCCAGTTTTCTGAAGATTTTCTCAAGTAACATTGTTCTTTGCAATTCTTCAATACATACAGGTTGCTTGGAGTTCTTTTTCCTTTTATAATTGTTTTACATGTATCAAGATCACGAACCACACATTCTTTTGAACTAAAGACAACTTCAGTTCCTTGATCACACATTTGACTTACACTTAACAGATTATGCCTTAATCCATCCACATACATGACATCATTAGCCTTCACCTTTTCTTTTAGGAACACAGACCCTTTTCCTTTAATTACAACAGGAGTATCATTTCCAAAAGTAACTTTCTTTTCCTTTTCTAGAGCACTATATGCACGAAGTTTGTGTTTATCACCTGTCATGTGTCTCGAGCATCCACTATCAATGTACCATTGATTTTATTCCCCTTCTACAAATAACGCTATGCCACAATTTTCAACCTGTGATTCCTTCTTTTTCCATATTTTGGATTTTGAAGGAAGATGCTCTTTTGGCTGAACTTTTCTCCTGCATTCAAATTCTTCATGCCCATAGTTATTGCAATAAGCACATTCAAATTCATTTAGAAGAGGAGAAAAGTTGTTATAGGTATTCTTCTTTGTTTCAATATCAACCCTTTTCTTTCTTGCTTCTCTTGTCATGATGGTTTTATATGCAACACATTGAGTAGCTTTATGGCCAAAATTGTGACATGAGAAACATTGTCCATTGAAGAAGAAATTTCTGCGATCATGAAATATTCTACTTGAATTTACCTGTTGATTGGGGCTTCTTTGAAAGATATTCCTATTAGTGTTCCTTGCATTAAGATGATCATGCTTTACCTGTAAAGATTCTTTATTCCCTTGCTGAGTGGCAGCATTTTGTAAACCAGCTGTAGCTGCTTTTAGATAATTTGGTGCTGAAGCTTGAGAATATTCTCCAATATATCCAAGACCTGTCTTTATAAGAGGAGAACGCTGTACCTTGGTAATCTCATCTAAGGTTTCAGATCCTTTAGCAAATCTGAAATTCAGAGTCTTTGCTTTCTCAAATTCTTTTCTTACACTTACCACTTCACATTCTAATTTCTCATTATGTTTCTTTGCCTCTTCAACCTGCTTTTCCAGAGTCTCGATGGTTATTTTCCTTTCTTCTAAGAGAATTCTGCTTTGTTCTAAGCGTATTTTGAGTTGATTGTTCTCTTCAAGAAAATCGTTGTCCTCTAGAGCATCCACAAAAGTATCATTTTATTCTTTAGATTCAAAAGCCATGAGAAGTCTAAGATCTTGTTCACATTCTTCCTCACTATCAGATACCCCATCACTGTCATCATGAGTATAGTAACTTCTTCTAGTGCTAGACCGGTTCTTATTTCTAGCTACTTCCTTTCCTTTTGCAGGTGTTTCTTTGTGAGGACACTTAGCAACATAATGACCAACTCTTCCACAATTAAAACATTTGAAAGGAAGCTTACCTCTAAACCGTCCTGTACCAAGTTGAAGTTTCTTTACAAAATTTGCCTCATCTTCTTCTGAAATATATCCTGATCCTTCTGCTTCTTGTACTTCTTTCCCTTTTGTAGAAGCTCTAAAAACAACTTCTTTGACTTTAGATGGTCCTCCTCTTCTCATTTCATATGCAGTCAGTATGCCATGAAGTTGCACCACAGTAAGATTTTGAAGATCCTGTTTTTCTTCAAGAGTAGAGACTTTTGACTCAAATTTTGCCGTTAGCGATCTCAAAATTTTCTCAACCAAAGTAGTTTCGGTTATTGTTTCTCCCAGATTTTTCATACGATTTACAACATCATCAAGACGTAAAAAGAAACTGGCAATACTCTCATAACTATGCATCTTTAAATTTTCATATTCAATTCTGAGAGTTTGGAGTTTTGCACTTTTTACCTTTGCATCACCTTCATAACTCAGAATGATTTTGTCCCATATTTCTTTTGCTGTATTCAGCTGCATGACTTTGACAAATTCTAATTTTGTTAGACTTCCTGTTATAGCATTGACCTCTTTTGCATTTGATTCATAATTCTTCCTTTCAATTGGATCTGTTGGTGTAGCAGCTGGATATTGATATCCTTGTTCAACAATGGCCCATACATCTACTCCCATAGACTGAAGAAAGGATCTCATCCTCATTTTCCAGAAGATTAAATTGCTTCCATTGAAGAGTGGAGGCTTGATAGATGTTGTTCCTTCTTGATAGCTCATCTTGCTTGATCTTCCTTCTAGCGGTCCTTCTAGCGGCTAAGCTTTTTCAGAAGGACCTGCTCTGATACCAATTGTTGGGAAAAATACTGAGAGGGGGGGCGGGGGTGAATCAGTATTTAGTGCAGACAATCAAATTTTTACTTTTTCCTTTCTAAAAACCCATACGCTACTTTACTGAAGGAAACTAGCGTATATACGTGGATATCAATTAAAGAACTCACGTATGTCCAGAGATCTAATTGTGTGTTTGAGTCTTAACTCAGATCATTGCATTATTCATTCATCAGATATTTCAGAAACAGTAAACAGGTGCAGACAAAACAAAATAATCATCACACATATGCAACACACATGAACACTGGGATTTTTAGGTGGAAACCCAATTCGGGAGAAAACCACCGCTGCCGTTGCTTCAACCTTCAAAATTTATTATTAAGAAAACTTCTTACAATCATGTACTGGTGCAATCTCAAACCCAAGCCATGTGAGCACCCATCACGAGAGGCTACAACCCTTCTCTAGTTTGACCTATCTGGAGCTACGACCCCCTGACTGAAGGCTTCGACCCTCAGCACCACTGCAGACCACGTTTCATCAATTTTCAAACTGGATCAAATAGCTTCAACACAACCCTTCACTTATCAATAATCATATCTTGCTCAATGCTTCAAACAGAACAGTGAGACCACTGTAACCAGAATATCAGATATAACCCAAACTTCAGAATAGATATGCAGAAACACATTCAACCTTCAGCAACCATTAGATCAGAAATCATACGCGCTTTTATTTAATCAGACCCGCGTATATACGCGCTTTCCAGAAGACGAACCCGCGTATACTTCAGTGCATTTTCCAGGGAAAAAACCTAACTGCGCATATGCACTTTTCCTTCCACAGACCCGCGTATACACGCGCTTTTCATGAAACGAACCCGCGTATAGATCTATAAAAGATAAACTTTGCAGTACAGACCAGATCTATAAACTTACCCAGATTTCTTCAATCTCTTCAACAGTATTGCGCCAGGTCTTCTTCACTTCTTTTCATATCATCCTTGACATTCACCATTTCTAGATCTAGAGATCTTGAGCCTTCATCATGTTCATAGGTGCATCATAGATTCAGATCTATCAATTAGGAACAGGGTTCAACCATACAGATATACTTCAGAGTGAAGTATTCATCAAAGCCCAGACACATGCACACCCTTGCACAATGAATTTCTTCTCCTTATATAGGGTTACCCTTTATCAATACCATGAGCCAAAACCACATCACTTCCAATGGTATTCCTAGACGGGATCTCATAGACAATCCAGCGCTTAATACAATGGGTCAAAACCATGGTATTTACCCCTTGTTTTACATATTTAGAGCGCATTTGAGCATACGCGACTTGTGACGTTAATTCCCGTGTGCATACGCTACTTCGCCTAGACAAACCCGCGTATGCCTTGAGACACACACTTTTCATCAATGTTCTGGCACATATTGAAATTCCTTTCATCATTACCTTATGTATTGATTGTAGATACATCAGATTTACATTAATTAGCAAGCTCATCAAGTCAAGAACAACTTCGTCAAGTAGGTTGCCATCATCTTCATCAAGTGGGTTGCCGTCAAGGACAACACTCTGCATCATATTGCCAACACGCAAAGTACCAGAGTCATAGTAAAATCTCAATATAAGTAGAGCACCAGCGATCATAAAGTATCAAAAGAGCAAAAAAAAGTGGAGCACTAGTATACGATAATGGCCCAATAACAAAGACCAGAAGTATGATGTAAACCAAAGTCATATTCAGTGAAGTAGAACAAAACCCTGTGCCTGTGGTAGTACATGATGCCAAAATCTTTCTCAACTCCTAGCTTTTACAGTCGATCAGCCACAGAGTTTTTCTTCCTGTAGACATGAAAATGTCAGTGTGGCTAAAATAGTCACCCAAATCTCTGATCCTGTTCAGCCAATGTATCAGATATGGAAAATCTAGTCAATTTGTTTTATCAAGAACTCAAATGATACGAGTAGTTGATTGTTGGATATGTTTGAACCTGCGTTGAACCCTCTGGTTATTGGAGCAATATCGGTTGAGACAGAAAGCTTGCTCGCTGAGCGATATCTGTGATGTGTCCTCGTGGTCATCTAGGCGGAGAAGACAAGATTGGAGGAAAGGCGGAACTGGAAAAAGCATGAACAGTTATGTGGCCAAGCCTCATATGAAGTCGTTTGATCGAGATATTAAAAAATCACAGGTATAGTTAAGTTGCCAGTTCAAGAAATTAGTGCAGAGTAAGTTTGCCAAATACAAAACAATTAAATACAACAAAGACAAAAACCATAATTCTACTATTTAAGGAGACTTGTATTCTTGGCTTGAAATATTGTTCAAACCATTTGTGGCATCTGCACTATACGTGCATAGTTTATTGATTATATATATTATCTCATGGAATCGAAGATTTAGTGAAAATTCTTAAACAAATACTTATCAAAAGCTAAGACTGGAGTGTTTGAATATTAATGTAGAAAAAGTACTTAACAAAGTAAATATCAATGATCCAATAATGCGTAAAGTGCAGGTGAAGAAGAATCATATTGTAAAGCAAATTATAACAAAGGCGAAGAGCAGGGAAGATAAGACTAACTTAAGTCTTAGTACAGTGTTTAGACATAGAATTTGGTGCATTGCTATTAACAGTGAATATAGGAATCTACAAAAAAAAAAAAAATGAACTTATAAGCTAAGGAAGCATAAAATTAGAAATGGCGATTTACTATTTCTGTTACAATAACAATATTGCCCAAATTGAAAGATGCTGTTCAAATTTGATACATAAGAATATATGAAAAATTAATGTTGTTGCTTCGTTTGCAGAGGCGGCTACTTGTAGTGCACATCTTATGGACAAATAATCTTAGCGCCTCTCCCTCTTTTACAGAGATGAATTAATGTTACAAATGTCAATTATGATTTTTGCAAAACCAATAAACAACAAGACAGAAGACTGGAAGTAGTCCAGGGATCATGTCTGCACAAATATTTTTTCCAGGAAATTTTTAAATAGATTTATAACATTTATATATATAAAGAAATATTGTAAAACGAAGCACACATAAGCAATAGCAAATTTAAAAGAGAATATCATATGACAAAAGAAATTAACAGTGAATAGATAGAAATACTGTATCCATTTTGAGACTTTCAAATGAAATCTGATACTCCAATCCCACAATTCCATTGCAAAATCAATTCCAGATGTGACCCTTTATAAAATAATATAGAATTAAATGTGGTACAAAAATGTAATCTCCAAGTCAAAAAATATTACAAATTAAGGACCCCTTTCTAAATGCATGAAAGGGGTTTAAATATTTACTCAATAAAACAAAATAACTAAAACTATTCCTAACATATATTAAGTCTGAAAGTATCTGTGAATAGGTAGAAGAAACACTATAAGTATAACTAGTACAATCTTGTACAAAAATTGAGAAGAACTTTGCACTGATTTCTGGATTACTATGTGATTCTGTTGTAGCCAATGTTTGAAGAAGTGCTGGTGCTGCAAAGAAAAGGGAAAAATTAGTACAAATTTTGCTATTTTGGATAGCATAATTTAAATTGCATATATCTGATTTTTTGTTGAAAGATGAAGAGTAATTATAAGTATACCTAGCCTTGGTAGGGCTTTCATTGCTGTCAACAGATTGGATCTCGTTGTCTTTGTTGATTGTAAATGTACCATTGATTTTGAAATCACGTAGCATATACATTGTTGCTGGTTTCCTTTTAACATAGTCTTGAAAAGACATATGCTCTAGGTTGGGAAGTAACTGTTTCAAGAGGAATTTGCTTCGGATGCAACATTTCAAATTAGTGTTGTTGGACTTGATTATGCAATTAAGACACTATGAATAGGAAAAGGACGAATTTTTATTGCACTTTAGGCAATCAACTGTATTCTCTTCTATGATTGTAGAGGCTGGTATTGGTGAATTTCATTCAGCGCAAACTGGTTCATATGGCGTAGAGTAAATGCTTGCAATTGTCAATGTTCCTTTTATCTGTTCATAGAGGAGGACAAGTAGTATATGTCAAAATAGAAACAAATGAAGAAACAATTGCATATTGAGTAGTAGAGGTACTGTTTCATTTGTACTTACAGAGAATGTTGGAGGGTTCAATTTCCTGAGTTCTTCTGCTGCTTCTGCATTCAGTTTTGTGATGAATGTAGCTTGCGTTATTCGAAGTGTTCTATCCTTCAGTTATTTCCTGTTTGTTATGTTTTTGAATAACATAATTGGAAGATGGCCTTTTTCAATTCTTGTTCAATTTCATCATAGAGTGGTGCAAATGTTTCAAATAACTGCAACTGCAAAAGAACACAGAAAGTTTTTTTTTTTTTTTTTTGAAACTGAATTGAAATGTAGGATGGAACTAGCAATATAGAAACATTGCAAAGTAATTTATGTTACCGTTGCTCTATTTTCATCGAAATTTCCATCTTTAATTTGCAATGTATATTGGAAACCAACTTTCCGTGTAGTTGTGACAACTGCTGCAATTGTTCCAATTGGATATGTTTCTGTATTTGTTGTAAGCTGTTTTACTGTTGTATGTGGAATGAATTTGTATTCTTTGGAAATTGTTGGTATGCTCTGTACGGTGCTTAGTTCAGTTAGTAGCAGAATCCAATCACAATCACCGCGGTCATAATTTGTTTTGGGAAGAACTTTAAAATTTGTAATAGATATTGCTTTTCCTGGTGATATTTTTTGTCCATGTTGTTCAATAAGCTCAGTTGGTATGGAAAATGTGATTGTCATGATTCCTTCGGCATCTGTCAAATCTGCATGTAGTATTTGTCGTGCTTTGTGGACTTTATCAAGATATGTGCTATAGATAACCATAACATCTCCATTGAACATTTTTCCAGTTTTGCGAATGTTTAGTTCTTCAATGGTGACTGGAACTAAATATGTTGCTTTCGATCTGTGTATTGATGATGTTGATGTGGAAAAAGAAACAATTAGAAGTAAAATATATTGGTGATAAATATGAATGCTATGTCAATGGCACGTATAAGAATTTGTTTCAAGTTTACTTACTTGTCTGATTCAGTTGCACTTGATATTTGTTGTTCTTTGTCTATTCTAGCTTGTTGTCCAGAACTGCGAGATGAAAAAGATGCAACATCACTGAATGGTGCGCTTGAACGCAATCACGAAGTGTTTGGTAAATTTTAATAACTAAAAATAAAAATAAAAGAGTAAGTTGGGCGTTATAAGCAAATCTGGATGTGTTTCTTGATCAAGCTCACTTTCCAATGTTGTTACTTATTATGGGTAGTTGGCAGTTTAGACAATAAATATGTTGATCAAGATATATGTCATTTGAGCTTGTTGTACTACCCAACGAAAAAATAACATAGAAACACCATAGGACAAAAGAAACCAAAAAAAAAAAGGTATAGATAAAATTTCAAAGATAATAGGGATATTAAGAGAAATAATGATGAGACTGGAAACATTTTGTTCAAATTGCAGAATGTGAATTAAGATGCATATGGATTATGAAATAATTTAGTTTGATGTAGCTGAAATAGAGTTATAATTTTGGAAGCAATTTAATTTGTATTTGATATTATCTTTATTGCAATTTAGAGGTTGACAAGAAGCAACATGGGAAATTAGAGGAGATCTTAGTGAAAAAGGGTTCAAATGTAAGGTGAATAGGAAGATTTACAAGTTTCTAGAGGAAGGGTGAGGAAAAGGAATTAAGGGTTGACAAGAAAAGAAGAACAAGAAGACTGGGATTCATAGAATTATGCATGTAACAGTTTTGATGTAAATAAGAAATTGGTGATGATTGTCAAGTTTAAGCATGGAACATTATTGAGATGATGAAAAGGAAAACAAATTGGGTCGTAGTGCTAAAATACTGTAGAGAATAAGATTCAGTATTATGTGGTGTTTATTGTTAGATAACTTCAAAGTGGTTATATATAGTTTGCAATTTGCAATGGGGCGTGTCTCATTTTTGCATGTAAATATTACAATGGGTTGGAAGAAAAATTCAAGAATTAAAATGAATTCTGTGATGCTTGAGAAATAAATCATTGATGCATAGTATAATTCTATATGAAGAACAGTGCTATAGAAGTCAGCACTAGTAATATAAGAATAGGTCTTGCAATAGTTTTGTAGAAAGAAATAAACAGTTAAACATAGAGATATCTCTATACATATGCATTGAAGGGTAAGTAAGTTTAGTGTAGCAAGCAAACCTGGATGTGTTTATTTCTTTTGGTGACTTGTCTTTTCCTATTTGACTCATTGTAGAAAGCTATAGTAATCTACAAGAGATACAATTAGAAGTCAAAGTCATAGTTGTTAAAAGGCTATTATGCAACTTTCAAAGACTTTTTTTAGAAACAAATGAAAGGTATGTTTGGTAATAATACTCACTATTGATTTCATTTGTATAATAAGGACATGAGTATGCAAATATGATACTATTGACTAGAAAAAAACATTAGACTACTTTCATTCGCATTGTGTTTGTGTTGCATTTTTGTCTTCAATGATGAGACAAATAGTATCATGGTCGCTCATAATAGTATCTGGATCTTGATTTTCTGATATATTATGAGCTCTTGCTAATAATCTGTAAAAACCTTGTCCTCTAACAATCTTTGCTGGTTTAATGTCAATACCATATTCTTGCAAGGCTGTTACCCAATTAGCCTTTTTTTCTCCTACTTCTCTTTGAATTAGTAACTGTCTTTCTATGAAGCATATTGTTGTCTTCAAGATGCTACTATGCTATAGTGCATATCTATCTGTACATACATATTCGTAATTACAACTATGTTGTTTACAACTAGGAAGATTAGCTTTAGTAATCAAGACATATACAATCTGTATTTCATGCTTTCTATTGTATACAAAAGTGAATTATTTCTAGAATACATAGCTTGTATGTGAGATTCATGTTTTCAGAGACAATAATCAACATTGCATCTTCTTTGTTTTGCAGTGATACTTTTGAAATACAGAGAGATGCAAAGTAGGAACTAGTTACTTGCAACTTTGCTTCTCTTATTTCACTATTTTGAAATCAAAGATACAATATAATAGTAAAATTAGTATTTTGTGCTAGTAAACATTATGATAGAGATATATTCAATAAATCAAAAAATATTATAGAAGCTCTTCTCATCTTTGAGGAAAAAAATTCTAAGATACATAGTACTTAGTAAACAAATCACCATACGAATCTGAAGGATAAATACATGGAAAAAATTGGTTGAAATCATAGACATTGAAAACTACTATGTAGCAAAAAAACATTGCATAGATACTAATATTGATATCGTTTTAATGAACCATAGTCTCTTTAGACTAAATCAATTTGCATATACTCCTGGAGATTGTTTGTTCAATGCATTTGAAGTGCTTCTGCACTTTCGTTACTCGTCTATTGAACTGTGCAATGGAATAATAGACCATTTTCTCAATTGTCTACAGCAAAATGACACAGAGGCAAAAGAATCATACCAATATGAACTAGATCCTGTCATGTTATATCAACTTCATGGAATTCACGATGTTGACACATACCTTCGTAGAACATCATTTTGCTTCCAATTGACATCGATCATATTCAATGTAAATATACAAATATGGCTATTTACTAGTAAAACCATTGTGAATTACTACCAATCAAAAACAAATTTCAACCAAACGTACAACATATTATAATTTGAAACAAGTACATCACACATTCATTATGAACCATTACTATCAAATCAAAATACAAATCGGTGCAATATGCAACATAGAATAGTACAAATGCACAAAAACACCAACAATAGAATAAACTTGTGCAAATTGAAACAAATGATACGTACAAATGACCCAAATAAAATTGGACAAAATAGAAATAAAATAGCAGATAAAAATTGTTCATCACGAAAAAGTACTCCAATAGAAATTTACAAATGAAAAATTGAACACACACCAAAAACCAAATGTCCAATATGTAAAACATTGCAATTTCAAAAGAACATCTCAAGCATTGGACTTGAATTACAAAAAATGTACATAAACATATCTGAAAAATAGAAGACATTGCATTTAAATATCATTTGTAAATCTTGCAAAACAACACCTGCAAATGCAAAGTTGCCTCACTTTGCAACACTTGAACAAATAAGACGTAACAAGCCATTCAAAACTGTAACAAGACTTTCAGAGCTTGAGGAAAGACTTGTTGCATTGAGAATTTCCTTTGCACAAATAAGACAGTGTGGGAAGAAGCGATCACAAATGGGCTTAACTGGTTCAATGATCAATGTACCTGTCCAGATGGACATTGTCCAAAAAGCATTGCCACAATCCATAAACAATACGATCATAATTGCTAGTACATTAAAATGGCAACTAGAATACAAGAATGCATATCAAACAGGAAAAGTGCGTGTGCATATTGTCATGAGAGCACTTAAAGAACTATGTTCTCGAAATTTGTATAAAACTGAAAACATTTCCATTAATAGAAATTGAAATCATATACTTTAATTGGACAATAAAGGTAATAAATCCGACAATGACAACATTGATAGCAAAAGTGAAACTAATATCATTTCAGAAAGTGAAAGGCCAACTGAAACCTTGGTACATGGATTCATAGCTTCACCACGAATTCATGATTTACAAGACAAGATTATTGAAATCGAACCAGTTGAGGGACAACGACCACTTGTGATATTCAAAGACAAACATGCAGAAGAAATGAGTTTCCCAACACTATTCTTTGGAAATCCACGTGACGATGATATATTACAAAGATTTCGTTACCAAGAAATATTAAAATGGGAACTAATGCATTGCAGTGGTCACTTATCCTATCACATGACAAATTTGTTCTTCAAGACAATGCAAATACTCATTGAAAAGGTCATGTCATGCATCTCAGTACGAATAAGACAAGGAAAATTACAAGGAAGAAAGTTCTTAACAAAAGATGTTAAGTACAAGCCCAACTTAGAAAAGTTACTAAAAAGTCACATTGGATACATAGATTTCAAACACATAAGAATTTCTCTTGATTACCATCAACAAATGCAGAAACATATAATTGGTAATCAATAGATGCAAAAACATATATTTGCAATGATATGACAACTAGGTCCTCCAATTTTATTTCTTACATTTACAAGTGCAGAGCATCTTTGGACACTACTAGTACAAACTCTTATTAAATTACATAGCAATAGAAATAAAGAGAAACACATTGAAACAATTGAGGAATGCAACATTGATTATCTTGTCAGAAATCACCCAGTAACATGTACACGTTACTATAGACATCAGACAAGTGCATTGAAGCAATTGATCTGTCAAGATAGCACATTTTTTGGCAAAATATTAGATTACCACTTTGCAACTGAGTTCCAAAATAGAGGTAGTGCACATGAACATGCTCTTATATGGATAGCAAATGCTCCAGTATATGGAATTAATACTAACTTAGAAATTGAAACCTTCTTGGATAACTATATAACTTGTAGCACAAATCACCTTGATCCAGAACTCGCAAAGATACATGAACATCATCATACCAAAAGCTATAAAAAAAGAAAAGCATCACAGTGTAGATACAAATTTCCAATGCTACCAATGAAAAGAACAAGGATTCTTGAACCAATTACTTCGGTACATGGCTCAATAAATGAATTTTTTTTGTCCTTGCAAAGCACCTTAGAGCAAAAACACTATGAAAAATCAACTTGTCATGAAGATTTCTTAGATGAATTCCATTTAACAGAAACTGCTTACATTGAATTAATACAAAGTACATTAACACAACCAATCATATTTTTGCAACGAAAACCATCAGAAATATGGAATAATAACTTTGCATACAATATGCCACACCTATGGAATGCAAATACAGACGCTCAATATGTTTTAAATGCATATGCTGTAGCTTCATATTGCACTTCATATATGACCAAAGTTGACAGATCTATGACAAATGCATTCAAAAGGATACGAAAAGAACATGAAAAGAGCGAAATTGATGCTATTCAAATGATACGGTCTCTAGGCAATGCTTTTCTTAACCTTCAACAAATTTTAGCTCAACGAGCATTCCACATAGCTCTATCACTACCATTGAATCATAGTTCAAGAGAATGCAACTTTATAAACACAACACCAATAGACGAACGCAAATTTATACTTAAACCAACTACTCTTCTGAAAAAAATTCCTGACAACTCTAAAGATGTTATGTGCAATTCTATAATTGATGTGCTCTCAGCTCCTTTTCCGTTTGGAATGGTGGCCCCGACTGGATTTGTAGGAACAGTTTCCTAGTAATTTGAATGGGTTGGTAATGGAATGATTGGATGGGGGAAATGGGACTAAATGACTTGAAATGAAAGTACTAGCTTATCTAATTTAAATACCGATAAAGAAATTCTAAAACTAGCCCGGGTATCATATGTGAATACAACTTAAAATTATTTCAATTGAACAATAACCATAAAAATGTATTATAGCTTACTTGAAATGTGCAACAACGAATAAACATAACTCTGTTTAAGAAATTAAACAGAGTTATATTAGCATATTGTATTCATCATTGTATATCATTTACATACACTTATGAAAGATAAATATTTCTAATATACTAAAAAATGATATATATAAAGAAATATTGTAAAACGAAGCACACATAAACAATAGCAAATTTAAAAGAGAATATCATATGACAAAAGAAATTAACAGTGAATAGATAGAAATACCGTATCCATCTTGAGACTTTCAAATGAAATCTGATACACTTATCCAACAATTCCAATGCAAAATCAACTACAAGGTACAGAAATGCAACTCCAAAAAAATAATTCCGCACAGAATCACCAGATGTGATCCTTTATAAAAGAATATAGAAGTAAATGCAGTACAAAAATGTAATTTCCAAGTCAAAAAATATTACAAATTAAGGACCCCTTTCTAAATGCATGAAAGGGGTTTAAATAGGTACTCAATAAAAAAAAATAACTAAAACTATTCCTACAATCTATCTAAAATAAAATATCTTAAACTAAAATGCGAGCTTGTAGTAGACTGGCTCATTAATCATCGATTGAGGTGGATGAACGAAGGTGGCAGAAATTGAGCATATCTTGGACTTCTGTTGGCTGACTCATTTTTGAATGTAACTGTCCAGTGTATGTAGCATCAAAGAATTCAGGAATGATACATTGAATAGCATTCGAAAGGAATTTGATAGCCATCTGTTGGCTGTGTGGCTTGATCAGATAAGACCACATATTATCCCATGAAATTCCTTGAAGTTTGCTAATTTTTTTTATTTTTATCGATTATCTCTTGCTTCCACCTAGAATCAACTTCTTTTACTTTAGGTAACTCGCCTGGAGTACAATCTGAGATCAAATTCGTAGCGTACAGGCTGTCATTAATCAATTGTGTTGTATTATTCATTAAACTTTTAGCCCTTGATATGGCTCTTTATGATTTCATTAACTGCTGTTCCCATTCCATAAATAGAATTTCCTTGTGTCTCTCTTCAATTCTAGGAAGGTTAGCTTTTCTTCCTTCTTCTGTATCCTGCCATGAAAGAAACTCAGAAATTTTATCATCTACATCTTCAATTTCTTGCCTAACAGTGACTGATTTATCTATCAAAGATGATGTAATTTCGTACAAAGGCTGAATTTGTGTCAACTTTAAACAAAATTCATTTAACTGTTGAGATATTAGTTTGTTCATTTCAAGAGCTTCAGTAATGAATTGATCTAGCTTGGGATACTCCTTGAACTTGTCCATTTCTGATTGGAACATTTTTTCTTGTTCAACCTTTTAATTTCTCTCATTTTATAAAAGATTTTGTAGCTTTTCTACTTCTTCTGTCAACTGCTGTTGTTTGCCTAAGGCTTGTTCATCAATCTTTTTCTTTTCAAGCTTGAGTTTCTCTTCTAGTTGTTTAGCTCTGAGTTCTGCATCCTGTACCCACTGTTCCAACTGAATAATCTTTTGCTGATCACCTGCAACCTGTTCTTCAAAAATAGCAATTTGCATATCCTTTTGTTTTACTAGCTGTGAAACTTCGCAAGCTTTATCTATAGTGGCAGTACTATAGGCACCAACATACTGAGACAATTTGGTGAGATCCTCAGATGGATCCACCTCAGCATTTTTATAAACAACATTTAGCAATTCTCCCTGTGATGCCAAAAGAGCATCTTGATCTGTTCTCCTCCTTTTCCTTTGTTTTCTTACCACATCCCTATGTTTGGGACTGTAGAATATATCTAAAGGAGGGATTTCTTCTATCTTTAGCATAATTTCTCCAGTAGGGTTTTCAGGAATGATTTCCACATCTTGATCTTTGGGATCGTCAACTTGAGGATTGTTTTGCAATCCTATTTGCTGTGCAAATTGTTGATATTGATTTAGAAAATGAGAAGAAACAACCAATTCAGTATCTACTTGTCCTCCAAGTTGAGAACCTGCATCATTCTTGGGTGCCTGTTCAATATTTTTACTTTCTGTACTTCCTTTTTCAATATGTACCTGGGCATCAGTGCCAGTGTTCCCTTTTTTTGTTTGCACTAAAGGCTTCTGTATATCTTTTTGAGAAGCTTTTTCTGTTTTGGAACTGTCGGCTTTACTGCTGTCATCCTTTTTCCCTAAAACAGGATCAGCTCCTTCTACTTCTTTACCAGAAGTACTTCCTACTTGTTGTGATGCTTTCTCCTGTGTGGGAGCTCTCAACTGATCAAGAGGCATAGTAAGTAACCTTTGGCTTCTATACAACAATTTTTTTTTCAAGTCCTCGGCCTGTAACTTGGAATTGGATGAATCAAAGACTTGGGATATATCATCCATGGAAACAAATAAATCATCAGAAATGTCTGGTTCATGCTCGAATCGGGCAATCGAAACAGAGGTAGTAAAATTATGCGCCACTTTCCTTGGGTCGTATTGTCTTCCAGGAATTGTTGAAAACTTAAGATTAGAAATCTTACCAACTTCTTTCTCAGCATGAGCAAAACTATTAAGAGTATAGTCACCACAGTTAAAAGGGAAGGTAGGCCACATAAGCTTTTTATTGCTTTTCAAAATTCTAGACATTCCTTCAACTGTTAGTTGATAGGAAATATCCTGAGCTAGCAGCTTATCTGGAACATATAGGGGAAGGATATGTGGCTAAAAAATACTCCCAAAAATTATGATATAAGTGAATTTTTCTTCTCCGAACCAATCTCCGATAGCAGACAAATCAGTCTTGGCTTTATTGGACAGTCTAGGAGGGAAATGACCAAAAATGGTTTGGTAGATTGGAATTAGAAAACCATGGCAGACTCTGTAAACATGAACTTTGAAATGTTGTTTCCATAAGAAACTATGATACACATGAATAGGAATAGGTTCTTTTGGAGTCCATTTCCAACCTAGCATGGGGAACTCAGAATTGAAATAGACAGCGTCCAAAATATAACCACAAAAATGGAAAGGGGAATAATTCCCTGAATTCTTATCTTTTCTATACTCTAGAATTCGATTAGCTATCTTATCCGACAAAATGACAGCCCAATCCATAATTTCAGAATTAAGAGCAGAATGAATTAACGGGACCATTTGAATAGAAAATATAGTACAGTTGTCGTTTCCGAGCAACCTACACATCATTGCTACGGCATAACAATATGGAGGTGTGAGAGACTCCACAGAGTACATACCTGATGCCTCTTGCTTATGTTTCTCAGGGTTATTCCTCCATTCTTTGATTGGCTCTGCCTGGTTTGGATGTTCTGCAGCATATTCTTTAAGTAATTCTTTGTTTTAAATATTTTGTGGATTGGGAAGATGGTACATTGCTTTAATATCTTCTGCCCTGAATGACCCGAACACTGATCCAGAAGCAGAAACAAAAGTCCTATTTTGAATGGTCACATTTTCAATGACCCATCTGATAACATCATAGTAGGGAAAAATACTCGCTTGGGTAGCAACTTGGTGTAAAAATGAATTTTCCAATGCACTAACTTGAGATTCAGAGTCAGAGTCTGAATCTTCTTCATCAGGAACAGTTGCTTTGGGCACAACAACCCTAGGTTTCTCTTTTTCAAGAAAATTGTATACATTCTCCCATGTCATCTTCCCCAGTCCTTGACAGGAGGTGTCTGTGACTAGCTTGAGCTTTGCCGGTTTTTCCTTGGGCGGCATATTTAGAACAGGAGCATTTGCAACAAAAGTAGATTTATAATTTCTGCTTCTCTTTGACATTTCAGAGTCGGGAAAACTCTCTCTGATTCTGCGAATGAAAGGATTCAAAATTTTTTTCTGCAATTCAAATGAATGCTTTCAGCCGAAATAAAACACAATAATGATAATAGCTACAAAGATTTTAATTACCATTTAATCTCCCTGTATTTTCAACATAAACGCTCTCCAAGGGGTGACATTCGTGTATAATTGAGAACAAAATAACCCATGATCCTCCATCTGATTTTGAATTAATATTGTCGTACAATCAGAAATAAGCAAATCCTTGTAATAAATGTTAAAATTCACTTTTGATCTTTTGCGATGCGATGGATAAATATAAAGGAAAAATAACAATCGCATCGCAAGTTCTTTTGTTTGGACTCATTGCAATCGTAAGTCTCAGATCCGATAAGTTTAATAAGGCGGATTTTATTTCCACATCGCATAACAATTTGGGCATATGTTTTCTTTGCTACTGTTGAATGATGCAACGCGATTCGCCCAATCGCTTTTGCAAATCGCAAGTTCCTATGTCTTTGGCCGATTGCAATGGCAAGTCTCAGACTCGATAAGTTTTACTAGGCAAATTTATTTTCCATATTTGGTTTAAGTTTTTTCACGTTCAGTGGGGTCCATAGTTGCAAAAGGTTCATTTGATATGTCGTACTTTATGACGCAATGGAAAACTTTGATAAGTTTTCTTTTGTAATACTTTTACCTGTTTTATTATGTATAGTTTAAAAAATACATATCCCAATCTACTTTATTGTTTGAACAAAATCACTATAGATTTATTATTTTATTTTTTTCCATATTAATTAAAAAAGATATAACTTTAATTTTATATTTAATTCTTTGTTTTTCAAATTTATTATTTTATTTTTAACTATGCAATCTCTTGTTCATAATTAATCTTTGTGCTCAGCCTACCTGCTTACACTCTCTGTCCATATACGAACTGTATTAATTTTTATTTTTTAAATCTACGCACTCTAAGCCAGAACTTCAAATACATATAAATCACAGTTCATAAACACATCGGCTCCGTTATCGCCATCGAGACTTTTATTAACATGTTCCGCTGTTATGATTTTCTCCGTTGCGATTCGTGAGGATCCAAAAAAGTTAATAAATTCTTCTGTCCATTCGATTTATTATAATCTATGTATTTTCCAATGGTTTAAAAACCAAAACCAAACCTGCTTATCAAATCCGCTGAATAATATGCATCGGGTCTGCTTTAAAACAATACAGACTACGCATATAATATGCTCTCATATTCTAACCCCAACCCTAACCTTTGAAAAGTTTGGGTGCCACAGCTTTATAAACCTTTCTTTTCTATTTTCCGATGCGATTAGTCGCAACTCAATGCTTACGATTGCGATTAATGCATTTGCCAATGTTCCAATGCGATGCCCCTCCTCCGATACGATTGATGCATTCGCAAATGTTCCGATGCGATTAATGCCTTTTAAGCCGCAATTTGAAACACATATAAATCACAGTCCATAGACACATCGACTCCGCAATCGCCATCACCACTTTTATTAACATGTTCCGCTGTTATGATTTTCTCCGATGCGATTCGTGAGGGTCCCACAAGGTTAATAAATTCTACTGTCCATTCGATTTATTATATTATTTTATTTTTTACTATATCAATTAAAAAAAATATACGATTCATGAGGGTCCCACAAAGTTAATAAATTCTTCTGTCCATTCGATTTACTATAATCTATGCATCCGCCAATGGTTTAAAAACCAACACCAAACCTACTTATCAAATCCACTGAATAATATGCATCGGGCCTGCTTTAAAACAATGTAGAATACACATATAATATTATCTGTCAAAGACCATAAATGGTCACTGATACAGAGAAAACGACTCTCTCTATGTATGTGCGTTCTATCTGACACACCATAATGGGCGTCTCGTACGGGGAAACTGCATTCAGCACTGTCTCATTATTTTGCTTAATGCGACTCTAGATAAAGTACAAGACCTGCAGGATAAATATGAATATTTTTGTAACGACAGTACAAATAATGGTGATAAAATCTAGGCATTTTACAATAAGAAGTGAAATTTTTTGGCCAATTAGATAACAGATAATTCAAATTAAAATAATTAAAATAAATAAACAATAATAAATCTTATAGTGAACCATGGAAAAAATAATTTTTTTTTGAAAACAAACGTCTAATCAAGGTGAATTAATGTCACAATTAGGAAAAACCTGATGCGTAGTATCCTGCCAGCGACAGGTACAATAAGGTTTGTTTTGTGGGCATGTTACAAATTTAACACCTGGGTTGCGGTGAAATCCTCCCAAAAGAAACATCCGAAAACATAATAATGATATAAACATCCGAAAACATAATAATGCTATGTGGACACAAGAGTTGGACTTGCATTTTATAAATAATTTTAGGAATGTTTAAAAGAATAATTTGGTATGTGTATCTTTAATGATAAGTAAAGGATATTAAATAAAATATACAGCTAGATGTTTATTTTTATTATTTTATAAAAATAAACAAATGTAATTTATATATAATTTAAAGTATTTTTATCTTTATAGAAATTATTGAAAATTTCTAAATCTTAATAGTAACTGGAAGAGTAATTGGGATGTGGGGGTGATGGGGAGCATTTAAGATTTCGAAGGAGGTTAGGGTTTGCAAGAAGATCATGTCGCTAATAATCTCGAGAAGGAGCAATGGAACTGTTGCAAGCTCCTAGGGTGTGCAGGGTAGTAGGTCGTGCTTTTTGCCTTTCAAGGAACGAGAAGTATCTTAAACTTTTCACTGTTTTACAAAGTATTCTACTGTAACCTTACTGGAAAATTCCTGGCGACTACTTTGGGCTGAGGTGGCACTCTAGGGGTGAAGCTCCTTCTAAATGGACCCAGTAGATTATAGAACAAAAATCCTTGTCATAGGGTCTATTTTTCTTTTTTGGTGCATTTTGGGGTTTCGAGAGCTGAAAGGGAGGACATTCAATGTCATTGTTGGAAATCTAGGCCCCAGCTAGAAGAACATACCAGATCTAGCATGACATGTTATCGAACATCTAGTGGAAGCAACAACAAACCCAAAAGCGAAAGAAAGGAATTAGAATCGTAGTTGTAGTGAAGCTTTTATGTTCGTTAACCTTCCACAACATCTGGTACTCTCATCCTCCCAGCAGGGACATACTATTGAATTTTTAAAGGCCAAGACCGAGAGGGAGGAGCGATTTGAGGCTTATAAGGAAGTAAAAAACAGGGTCGAAAAATCACAGGAGAGTTGAAAGAAAAGCACCAAGAAAAAGAAAAAGGAACGGGTTCTAAAAAGTGAAAGCAAGTCAATGAAATACCATCTCTATGTCGAGGATGACGTAGAGATGAAATAGGCTGTAAAATTGGCCGAGAATTCGATAGTTGGTAGAACAAGAAGAATGTTATTTGGGATCAAAGCATTGGAGGCCTGGAGAGATGCAAATATAAATGAAAAATGTCTCATCCCCTCCTGAGGTAAGGTGTCTTAAGAAAGGGTGGATACACCTAATTTTCAAAAATCAGGAGGATGTCAATCTGATAGTCAAAGAGGTATGGTTTATCGACTCATCCCCAGTGATCTTTAAAATTTGGACTCCTTTATTTGATGCTCATCAAGAAAAAATGGGCGTGATGCCAAGATGGGTTTGATTGTCGAGGTTGTCGGCGCATATGTTGAATACACAAAGAATTATTAATATAGAAAACACTTTGGGGAAATTTCTTGGGAGGACTACTCCTTTAGGTAGACTAAGGAGTGTTCAGTTGCTAAAATCTTGGTTGGCTTGGATATGAGGGTGAAACTTTACCAGACCATAACATCGGGAAGGAGAAGGAATGGCTAGTGGATCTGGATTATGAATGGATTCCCTTCAGGTGCAATAGGTGTCATAAACATGGTCATCTTTGGGGAAGTTTTAATTGTATTTTAACCCTAAAAAGGTTCAATCGAGCCCCAATAAAAAGCAGAGGAAGAAAGTGGGGTGGGGATTTTAGGGACTAGAGGACAAACAAAGGAGTTAGTGGTGCAGTTACGATGAAGATAAGTGCATGCATTCAAACTAAGGAAGGGGTGATAATCAGGGAATTGGAACAAGAGGTACAAATGCCAAATGTAGAGGAGACGTTTCCATCGCTCGATTTGAACTAGAATACAGTAATTGAAGATAATGGAGTAGGTGTGGCTGCGGACACTCAACTAGAGGTAGTTATGGATGTGGACATGGACATACATCCGGAAAATAGCGCTGACATGAAGGGTACTCCTCTCTTAACTCCTCATGTTTCTTTCCTCTCTTTCCATGTTTCTGATGAGAGAAAGAATTGGGATAAGTTACTAAATGAACATAAGGTTGCAAATATACAAACATTTGTCAACTCACTATCTTTGTAACAAGTGACTTGTCCTCTCCCGGGGGCCTCTATGTATTTTCCATCCCCAATTACCTCTCTAGACTCTAAAGCCTTAGAAGGGAAATATATAAACCCTATTTGATACAACCTAAGATATATGTAGACTAAGTCGTCACATGAGGTATTAGAGGGGGTTTAGGCCATATCCTTGGTCTTACGGGCCTAGGAAGGGGAGAAGAAGGAAATGAAACATCTCTCTAGCGCAGGCTAGAGCAAGGGAGGAGTTAGCAGCTAGAAAAAAATCTTCAATGGATAGGGTAATTAGAGATTTAAAGGCCTAATGTGTAGTGTCCCAATGATATTCCTATCATTTAATTACAAATGGTTAGCAAGTAACCCCAAAAAACTTGCTTTTAAAATATTTTTTCACACTTAAGGACCTGAGGTGATATTTATTTAGGAAACTTGTGGGGAGTAAAATTGCATTTCAACATATCTAGAATGAATACTTCCTTTCTGGAGGTTTATTGGTATAGATGTTAGGGGCGGATTGGAGGGGGGGCGAGGATGGTATTAGGTTGGGATGCCCGTAAGATTCATATGCAGTGTGTGTCAAGTATTCCCTTGGGCCTGGGAATGGAAGGAATCTCTGAGGAACTAGGAGTGACTTTTACATTTTTAAATATATATGGCCCAAAAGAAGAACGAGTTGGATTCTATTTGGACCTTCTAAGGAAGTCATTTATAGGGAGAGAAAACCTAATCTTGGGTGGGGATCTTAATTTCTCAATGGGTGTTGTTGAATCATGGGGGGGGTGGGGGGTGGGGGCGGGGGAGGGGACCCCGACCATATGTTCTCTCTAATTTCTTCTCCCACCACCTAGCTAACTCCGATTTTATTGATTTGAAACCAATAAAAATAAAGTCTACATGGAGGAATTGTAGAGTGGGAGAAGCTAGAGTGGAAAAATGCGTAGAGAGGTTTTTGTTGGTGGAGACCCTGGTCCAAATATATGGTTTACTTAGTTAATGGATTGGGGTAGGAGGTGAGTTAGATCACTCCCCAATTCTATTAGAAATCAAATGGCGGACACATATGTGAGTAGGCTCGTTTAAAATGAATTTATGGTGGCTATAGGATGAAGGCTTCAGAAATATTTTCAATATAAAATTGAGACATTTTGATGGAAGCTCAGGTAGGTCAGAAAATTAAACAATTTGAATAAAACCTTAAACATATTCAAAAAATGACAAAAGAGTGGGCAACTCAAAGATGCTCCAGGGAGGAGGAAGACTTACTAAACATAGAAAGACAACTGGAAGAGTTAGAAAATTCAAGTGATGAAGGGTTCTGTGATCATGCCACTAGGGAGGATATGGAAAGTTTAATCTCAAGAAGAAAGAAAATATTGGCAGATAGGGAGGCTAAATAGACGTTGAAGAGTAGGGTCATTTGACTAGAAAAAGGAGATGAAAACACAAAGTTGCTTCAAGCCTATGCAAAGAGTCATAAGTTGGAAAACATAATATAGGAAATGAAGGCTCATTTGGGCAAGGAGATTATAGAATTCGAAGGTCTAGTTGCAATGGGTAGAGATCATTTCAGAATAATTTTTAAATCACCTGAAGGGACTTCAATTGCAGAAATTATAAGGGTTGCAAAATTCTTCCCCCGTTTTGTGGATGAAAAAGAAAATCGTGCTCTAATGGAAGGAGTTTCAGAAGAGCTAAAATCAATCCTGAATAGATTCTAGAAAGATAAAATCCCAAGGTCAGATGAATGGACCATTGAATTTTTCATTGAAATTTATGACCCCATAAGGAGAGATCTACTAGAAGTGGTAAATGGATCAAGAGAGGAGGGTCACATTCTTCTACCTTGAATTCAACCTTCATAGCTTTAATTCCTAGGACAGTTATATGGAAAGAACCTTCTTAAATTGTTTATGTTATGAGCCTCCAAATTGTGGATTATGAGAGTGGATTTGAGACATTGATGACCATAACTGTCCTAACAATCTCTCTCTCTCTCTCTCTCTCTCTATATATATATATATATATATATATATATATATTGTATATCAATGTATCAATTCTGATTCAACTAATAAGAGATAATATATCAGAGTGTTTTCATTGGCTCTCCATTATTGTATCCTTGTATCTTTACATATCCTTGTTATGTGATTGGATGTTGTTTGTACCACTGGTAACTATACTCACTCTTCCCTAGATTACAACATTGGCTCCATTTTTGGTAGTTAGAACTCGAGTCACAAAAATATGCAAGCATAAATGTTAACATTGGAAGAGATCAAGTTATGGTGGGATACAAAATTCAATAATTATATGAAGAACTATGCATGGAGAAATCAAATAACAATACCAGAAGCATGAGACAATTTTTCATAGAAGCACATGAATGATTTATTGAAGGTGCCCTGATAGAGATCAAGAAATTCATCGACCAAGTCGCACATGAAAAAACCTCATAACAAAATTGATGCACGAATTCTGTTGAAACTATCAAATGACGGTCGAACAAATATGCATGAGTGGGTTGAATCAATTTTGGACGAGTTTTGCGAAGAAAAAGCAATAGAAGATTGAACTTCTGTCAAACGTGTTAAGGACAGATTCTTTGATGAATTTCAAAACACCTTATTTTTCACGATTCATACCATTTTGCACAAGTTTCTTCTTGAGAATAGCACACGACATATTGTCAAGTACCAACCTTCATTACAGACTCCAACCAATACCAATTGGTGAAAGAAGCAAACAAGCTAGCAGAACTTCCTTCATGTCCAGTGCAAAGACACAAAAGAAGTGTGAGATTAATTTTTAACCAAATAGACATGGTTGTTGGGTACTTCCCCGCGAACCAACTCCAAGTCGGGTCACCATGGTGGGGGGTAATATATCGTGAGAAAAAAATAGCAAAAAAGGAAAAAAGAGTAAAGTTGGAAAAGTACATATAAATCATAAAAATGGAAGCAAGAAGGTCGACTTATAGAAAGAAGAAATAAGAAATTAATTGACAGTATAGCAATCGAAAATATAAGCAGTTGACCAACATACAAAAAATTGCAAGGGACAAGAGAAAACAATGAAGAGAAGAAATAAAAGAGCAAGAATACCAACAAAAAAGAATGATGAATCAAGAATGTGGGAGAGAAGATGCACAATAATCCTCAAATGAGTTGAGAGGCGTAGCACCGCCTGCTCTGACATAGAATAATGGTATACTCGTAACACATAGAGAACAAATAGACACATTGAAATTGATTACTCTGGCCCAACGATAAGAAGAACTCTGACTATAACAATAGCAAGTCCCACTATTCAAGAATTCCTTCAACAAACATAACAGAATCATTCATACATACCTACAATTTGGCATAATGAAGAAGAATAAATAAACCGCGAAGAAATTGAAAATATCAATGAAGGTCGACCAAACAATAACAAAAATGAAATAAAACAAGTACTTCTCCAAGTTTGAAATCTCACGATCGTGCTCCCTTGCCACACCTAGTATATGTTGAGGAAGTTGAAAGAAAAAAACCGGTTGATGAAGCATTGCGACCCCAAGAGAGTAATTTCATTGAGTATATAGATACATTGTGCCAAACCGACAAATCAAAATCAGAATACATTTTTGACAAAGAAGAAAATAACACGCCTCAAAACATTCGTCCCACCGTCGATCCTGCTGGAAAGAACCAACCAATTCAGGCTATAACATCGGGAATGTTGATACCTAAAATAAGAGAAATGGGATTGAACAATATACCCCTCTATGAAGGTGATGAAGATTTGAAAAAGCATTGGTTTTTCTATGAAAAATTATGGTCCGTGAATGATATTACTAATGAAGAAAAACATATGGTGCAATTTGCTACATCCTTAAGGAAATGTGCTTTGACATGGTTTATGAATCTAATAGAGAAGCAACAAAAATTGAAGAAAGAAATTAAGAATAAATTATTTACATTCATTAAGGCCCAATATGTTAAGCACTTGGTAGCTCAAAAATTAAAATAAATTAAACAACAACCAGATGAATTAGTACAAGAATACGATAAATGATTTAAAGACTAATTGAGCCAGATTCCATATGTTATCGACAAAAATATCTTAGTACAACGGTATGTGGCTAGTCTCCTCCAGAAGATTTGTGGCCTAGTTAGAATGCATGAAGTCACAACTTGTGAAGAAGCGCTTAAACTATCACAACGTATGGAGCAAGACGATGAAGGCCAGTTGATTATCTCACTGGATGACACAAAATCAGAGAGAAACTTGAAAAACTACATAATTCTTTGTTGGCATTGACATTACAAATGAAAATAATATAGTGCACTAATTGTTGTATGTAAGGAAATACTAAAGATAATTGTAAATATGGAGATTATTCCAATCAGGATGCCTGACAGATATAGTTTGTTGATAAGTGTAGCAAGAAAGTCTCAATTTGAATTTTCCTTGGTCAAATTGAGAAAATTCAAATTTCCACAGCAAAAAATAACTTGGAGGAAGTTAACTTGTGTGACATGGATCTTGTCACTAAGTTAGCTTAGTAAATTTGATTTAGAGGGCTTGGAATTCAGTTAAGCATGTGTGATTAATAATTTGTAGCATGGCAAGGTTAGTTATTTCCAATTGTATTTAGTTAAACTAGTTCCAACTATTGATAGAACTAGTGGAAGGTCAGTTGTGTAGTGGGACAACAGTCTAACACAAATATCATCCATTTAACTAATCAATCAACCAAAAATAACTCATGCATGCAAGCAAATCAAATTACTCAAGTTTTGGTGGAGATTCCAAGGCAATGTACACTTTATTGAGTGTACAGTTTATAGAATTGGTCAAGTGATCAATCCTTGGGAATTGTGCAATAAAATAGGGGGAAAATAGGGGTTTATTTCCTTAGGAATTGTGCAAGGAAATATGAGCGAGTGTAGGTAGTGTGAGTGTAGCAGTGCAAGTGCAGGCAACGCGAGTGTGGGAAACGCAAGTGCGGGCAACACGAGTGTAGGAAGCACAAGTGCGGAAAACATGAGTGCAGGCTCAGTATTTTCCAAAGTAGTCTCAGGAGGCTAGAGAAGGCATAAAGTGGCTAAGTGTTCGCCAGAGGTCCTCGGTTAGTAGAGAGAACAATTATTCACTTGTAGGTTGAGCTCAGAGCGAGTAACAAATTGTAATACATTATCTATTCATCTGATTAATGCAAAAAGGTATTAAGGGGTTTTTAGCAGTTAATTTCCCCTATAAACATCTGTGTACCTATGTATTTGATCATGCATGTTTGCGCATGTTGTTCTAAATTGTGAATTAATTTCCATAGAATAGTAGAGTAGAATTGTGTATCTTGATTTAGATTAAATTTCTTGATCAATTTCAATTCTATCACCAAATTTCTACATGGTATCAGAGCCTTGAAATCAAATTAGAACCAATCCTTGAATTCCTCATGTACAGTGATCATTGAATGAGTTGTTAGGAGGCATATTTATAGAGCCCTATTTTAGGGCAGATCCAGAAGACCCTATGTGAAGAATTCTTAATGGAGCTAGAAGGTTGATAGTGGGAAGATTAGTGAGCCAATGTTTAGTGTCACAAAAATGATTTTTGATAATTGATATTGGAAGATTGAAGAGCATGGAGATTTCCCATAGGGAGATCGAGACTCAGAGGGAGAAACCCTATGGAAGCTAGAACTTCAGGATCTGAGGGAGATCAAACTCGTTATTGCAGTAGTTGCAACAAATGTTTGGAAGTAGCAATAGAGCAGTACAAAAAGTATGATTATATAAAATTTCTCCATGCATGCAACTATACCTCTAGGAGTGCGTGGGGCGATGTAGATCCCTAGCCCCAGAATTATAGAAATTTGGGAAAGATCCATTGAGGTGTTATCCTCATGGATCCTTACCTTGCTACAGGGGCCCGCAATATTCAATAGCAAGAGGATTAGTGTTAGTCATATATTGATGAGTGCAGAGGAGTGTTGACAATAGAGCAGGAGGCTCAATAACAGAGTCAATAGTAACATAGTTTTCCAAGTAGACAGTTGCAAACACAATTGATTCAATTTTGTTTTTATACTTCACAGTTAGAGTTGTTGCAGTGCAAAAAAAACAATGAGAGGTAGTGCTACAATACATTCCACATGTGCAGAATAGGGGTGGTTGATAATCCCTTTCTTGCTAAGAGGGATTTTTGAGAAGTGTAGCAAGAAAGTCTCAATTTGACTTTTCCTTGGTCAAATTGAGAAAATTCAAATGTCCACATCAACAGACAACTTGGAGGCAATTAAATTGTGTGGCATGGATCTTGTCACTTAGTTAACTCAATAAATTTTAGTTAGAGGGCTTGGAGTTCAATTAATCATGTGTGATTTCTAATTTGTAGAAATCAAGGTCAATTATTTCCAGTTGTATTCAGTTAAACTAGTTCCAACTGTTGATAGAATAGGTGGAAGGTTAGTTGTGCAGTGGGACAACATTCTAGTTCAGGGACCATCCATTTAACTGACCAATCAATAAAAATTAGGTCATGCATGCAAGGAATTCAAATTTCTCAAGTTGTGGTGGAGATTCTAGGGCAGTGTACAATAGATTGAGTGTACATTTTATTATATTGGTCAAGTGATCAATCCTTGGGAATTGTGAAAGAAAATATGGTGGAAATAGGGGCCTATTTCCTCAATAATTATGCAAGGATATAGGAGCGAGCTCAAGCAGTGCGAGTTCCGACAGCGTGAGTGTAGGCAACGCGAGTGTGTGCAGAACAAGTGTAGGCTCAGTGTTTTCCAGAGCAGTCTCAAGAGGTTGTAGGAGGCATAAAGTGGTTTTGTTGGTTAGAGGTCCTTAGTTAGTAGAGAGAACAATTATTCACTTGCAGGTTGAGCTCACAACAAGAAAGAAATTTTAAAACATTCTTTATTCATCTGATTAATGAAAAACGAGCTTAAGGGGTTTTTAGCATTTTTTCCCCTAAAAACATATGTGTACCTATGTATTTGATCATGCATGTTTGCGCATGTTATTCTAAATTGTGAATTAACTTCTGCAGAGAAATAGAGTAGAATTGTGTCTCTTGATTTAGATTAAATTTCTTGAGTTGTTGCAATTCTATCACCAAATTTCTACACAGTTTGATGTATATTGTGATATTTTTCAAATCACTTCAAATCACTCAACCAAATACTGCTAATATAACCTTCAAAATTACAAGCTGAAATGATGTTCCATTTGCAAAGATAATACACATTCCACACAAGAATGTTCGCTTAATGGAAAAAATAAACCAAAGTATCATGTTATTTATCATACACAAACCACAGATAAATTTAGCGAGCCACGATCATATGATGGACAAGGAGGTGGTCGAGGAGGTTATGGTGGTCGCCGGGGAGGATATAAAGATAGAGGTTGTGGTCATGGTTGAGGTCGAGGGAGATTCTATTGTTATACATGTGGGAAAGAGGGGCATGTAGCTGCAGATTTCCATTTAAAGGATAAGACTAATATGTGTTTCTGCAACATGTGTGGATTGGGGGATCACTCCTTGGAGGATTTCCCCAATATTATTGAAAAATATTTTCAATAAGAAAATTGTTAATTTTCTACATACCTTTCTGAAACAAGAAATTTTGAATTCCAAAAGTCTCCATGTAATTAAAAGTTCAAGTTTCGGAAAATAAAACAGTAATCAAAATCGTCAAGTCATTCGACCGATAAAAAAACACAAACAAATATCCAGATATGCAGGAACAAAATGGGAAAATGTTAAAAGCATTGGAATTCTTTATGAAGGAAATTGGTCAGAAAAATTGTCTAAGGATCTCACTCTGGAAGAATTCTTAGAACATTTAAAATAAAAGCAACTCGATGGTCGCTTGGTAGAACTCTTAAATATGATAAAAAAAATTAATGAAAACATAGAAAAATGAAAAAAATTTCAACAAATATCTCATGGGAAAAAAATGGAATACCATGACCCACAAGTTGATTTAGAAATAAATGGGTACATGGTCAAACAAGTTGTTGTCGATTTTCGTTCACAAGAAAATATTCTTCCACGAGAAACATGGATCAATATTGGACAACCACATCTTCACAATATGTCAAAATACCTTAAAATTTCCAACTAGAGATTTATTAAACCTATCGGGACACTAAATAAAGTGCAAAATTCAATAATGGGAATCCTGACGATGGTCAATTTTGAAGTCATCAACCTAGTCGATGGAATAATCACATACTCTACATTAGTTGGCTGACATTAAGGACACGGAATGAAAGTGACAATATATTTGGAGAAAGATAGAATTAAGCTCAAAGGAAACAAAAAGAAAATCATCATTCCTTTAGATCCCCAAGAAGGGAGATCTTGGGTCAAAGCCTGCGAGGAAGAAACTGAAACGAGAAGACTCTACTAGATACTGTATGAAGACTGTGATAATGTTGAACCAAATGATTTTTGTGTTCATTTTTGATAGGTTCACCACTCTCCATTGGACAGAACTCTGACATGGAGCTCTATGAATGGCAAGTTAAGAATTACGAATCCAGAGCTAAAGAATGTTGGTCAATACAAATCATTCCGATGTCAAATATCCTACCGTGCTACTCCATTAAAGCTAAACACCATCTCTACTTTTGATGGACTTAAAGACATGATTCTAGCAATGCCATTTGATTTAAAGAACAAGAATAACTTGTTAATAATTTAGAACAAGTAACAAAGTCTCTCAGTGAACAGGGAAGAATGCAAAGCTTAGTACAAAATTTCACGGGTCAACCAATGATATGGTGGGATACACATTCATATTGTCTTCAAACATGGATAACTGAAATGAAATATTTCATTAAACATTTTGGAGGAAACAAACTCTCACCACAGGCAAATATTCCCATTTTTAGTGTTGGACAGGACCCTGTTATTCACATTCAAAATTGTGAGTCGGATTGGAGAAGGACCGGGTATAGATATGAACAAGTTTGGCCTCATATGTTCCCAAGCACTCTAGATGAATTGTCAAATAAATGGTACAAAGTAGAAGAAGTGTGAGGATTGCAATGGAAATAGTTAAGAGAAATTTCATCAAAGACTTTGAATTTAAACCAAAGGAACTAGAGTTAAATGACACAGTTCAAAAAATCAAATAATTCATAAAAGAAAAACTAGTTGACCATCAGAAGCCACCAATTGATGCTTCATCGACCTAAAATTATGTTTCATGCACCCAAAATCAGAAAATGGCCAACCACATAGAAATTTAAGAAACGCTTATCGATGGTCAAAGAGTTTGTTTAAATAAAAATCACCTAGAAAACCATAAAAGAATACAATCAATATACAAACTCGACAAACAAGAAATTGAGAAACCAAATAAATTAGATTTTCCACCAGCCTATTAATAAGTAAAAGTCAGAGAGAAGCAACTTGATGAATCAAAACCACCCAGCTGGATGGATGCAGAAATAAAAAAACGTGAATTCAACGTATTGAACGACGACCGATCGAAAGTTTCCTGACTTAGTGATCAGTAGTCAGAAAAAAAAAAATTACAGAACTTTTTTACTTGCTTAAAGAGTATCAGGATGTATTCTCCTACGATTACAAATATCTAAAATGATTTGTCAAATAAATAGGAGAAATGAAAATTAACCTCATTCCTTGAGAAAATCTGATAAAAAACAGACCATGCAAGTTTGTGCACAAGTATAAACCTATCATTAAAAAATAAATAGAAGGGATTCTTGCCACACACATCATCTATCCAATAGAAACATCGAAATGGGAATTTCCCATGGTCGTGCAACCTAAAAAGCATGACCCAACTAGATCGTGTATTTGTGTCGACTACCATAGGAAAAAAATTAACAATTACTGATCCATTCCCTACTCCATTTTCTGATGAAATTATAAACGAAGTTGTGGGGCATGAATGTTACTCGTTCACGAATGGTTTCTCAAGGTACAATCAAGTACCTATTGTGGAAGAAGACTGAGAAAAAATGACATTTGTTACTGAGTTCAGTTCTTTCACCTACAGAATAATTCTTTATGGGTTGAAAAACACACCAATAATATTCTCAAGAATTATTTTCAAAGCTTTTAAAGAGTATATTTATAAAAAAATGGAAGTCTATTTCGACAACTGGACATTCTACACACAATTGAAAGACCACATCCAATGGTTAAGATTAATTCTTGAAATATGCCTATAGATTTTTTCCTCTTTGGATATTAGAAAGTACATCTTTTCAACACCAATTGGAATACCGTTATTGCAAGTAGTCTTGAAGGATGGAATTAAAGTCAATGTGGAAAAGATGAAGGTAATTTTAGATTTCAATACCCCTATCAATAAGAAACAAATCAAAATATTTTTTGGACATACCGGGTACTACAAACTATTCATTAGCCATTACTCTGACATTACATTTCCAATAGATGAGATTTTAAATAAAGATGTTCCATTTTTTGGTCTAACAACTTCAATGAGTCATTGAATCTACTACAGAAGAAGTTAATTGAAGCTCTCATCCTCAAGTTCTCTGACTAGTCAAAACAATTTTATGTACATGTTGATGCATCAAATGTAGAATTCAGAATAGTTCTGGCACATCATGTGATCCGAGTGGATATTGGTGGTCACCCGCCTATTCCACCTGGACCCCCACCATTGTTTCTTTCAATTTTTCAGTTTCCTAAATTGTAGCACAATTTACTATTTTTTCCAGTTTTTGGGGTCCTGAACTTCCGAAGCCGTTTTGAGGCCCTAAACGACATTTTTTGGGGGAAACCAAATCTAGGAAAATATGAGTCAAAGACTCAATGTTAATTGTTAACAATTCTAGTCCTCGTATAGATCTTTCTAACGAGGTATCATGTGTGTTAAAAAAAGATAATGTGCCAAATTTACGACCCTAGGAAATTGATGTACCAATTTACGCCAAAGGGGCCCATAAGTTTGGCATTTCATCTCCTAGGGTAAGGTTTTCAGATGTTTAGGGTTTCCCATTGTTTCACAATAATAAATAGGGCCTTGAGCCTCATTCTCTTATAGTTCTTGATACGATATAGGTGAGTACTACTAACCATCATGTAATAGAGTAAGATCTTTTAAAGCGACTATGACTTATACGGGTTAAATGAGCATGTTAGTCTAGCATACACATATCCCCAAATGAATTGTACATAATCAAGAAGAACAAGACACACAAGAAAGACAACCAAATTGGTAACGGAGTTCACCCCTCCATCTCCTTGAAGCTCACATCTCTGGATCCCCATACCAGTGGAATCTGAATCCTCATTTCATCACAATCAGCTACATACATTCAGCTCTGTTTGAGGCAGTAATAGCTGTACTCTAAAACTGACTAGGATTTTCTATCATTTTCTTCTCCCCCTACTGTTTAGGCTCATCATGAGTTTATATAGTTTTCCACATAACCACTCAATCCACAATAGTAGGATCTCAAGATATTTTAAGGAAAGACAAACTCCTTGATTCTAGGATCTTAAAACTTACTCAGGAAAATAAAAATGAAGAATCCAGCTTCAAGGATCTCAACCATGCCAAAGCTCAACCTCTAAATAGAAAATAGCAAATTAGTTATGAGTCAATTCTCATAAAACTAATTTCTCAAATGGAAAATAATTGAATATTTTGGTAGAGTCCTTTCCACTCACTTCGACATTATCCACTTCATATTTTAAGCAGAAATAGCCGTATGTCTTATTCATCACTGCCTATCTACCGTCTGCTATGGTGCACAAAGTAAACTTCTTCTACGTGGTGATCCTCACCGGATCAAACCTCCTAACTTTTGATCCAGTATCGACTTCCGATCAACTCAATTGTTTGAAAAATGTGCTCAGAAAGAGCCTTCCATCTGCCCAAAATATTCACCCTCACCGCTCTTCGAATCGGAAGATAATGCCAACACACTGCTTGTTGCAACAAATGCTGAAAAGGCACATTCATAAATTCCTTCTTGTAGTCCTTCAGATGGAATCTGCATCACTTTGCCAAAAGTACAAACTTATGCGTAAGTGCTCTTGTTCTGACACTTTCAGAGTTCATTGGTCAATTTTACATGCAAAATGGCTTAGAGAAAATTGCCTCATTCTTTGAATTCACAAAGAAGCCAGCAAGGCTTAATCGTAAAATATGCCTCTCTCACACTCCCTCACATAAAGTGGCCGAAACAAACCTTTACTGTGCTTTGCATAATCAACTTTACATCATGACCTACCTTGATGGAAACTATAACCTAATACATAATGGCTTAAGTTTACATGGAAATTTTAAATGTTTAATACATGAAAATATGTGCACATAGGAAAAATACCAGTTTTAAAACCCACTTACAGCCAAATCCCGATTACAAAACATATTTTCATAAAAGTGCCCCCTCAATTTCGAGGCATAGGAAAATAATGGGAATATGACATGGGTTTAATAGTATGAAAACTAAAATAAACAAACCCACCATAATTAGAGATAATAGCCATAACACCGTGTCCAAATTTTTAAACCAAAAATTTTAACCAAACCTTAAGCCCCATGCAATAAATAAATTTGCCATTGTCTATATGGTCACATAAACAACATACAGTCACACTTGGCAAAATTAACATGCTAGTGTGACAAATCTGAGTATATCACATGCTGCACCATAGTAGGCTGGAAATGAGAAGAACTGGTGAAAATTTTACAGCTGCCCTTTATTCTAACGAACTCGATGAAAATTCTGTAGAAAATTCTTATTGTTCTTTGCTCGAAATGTATTGTGCGGATATCAAATGGTTGGAATCGAAAGAAATTTGCTGCCTACAACACGTTCTGAAACGGTTGGTTACTAGTATTGAAGAAAGCATTTTGTGTAATTGATCTTGAAAATTACATATACAATAGAAGATTCATATCATGCAATGCATTATGCATGCGAGTGTCTATCTTCATATACAGGAAACACATACATGAATGGACCCAATTTTCAAACACAAAGAGAGATGAAATACACTAACATAGCCGAGGATCTTACGGTTTCCTGTCCTCCTGTAGTTATTGCCACAAAGTTTGAGAGTCATTTCCTACGAGTAGATCTAAAAATAAGGCGACATAAGCATACTCTAACAGCTTTAACATTCAGAAAGAACTACGTGAATCTTACATTCTGACAACAACCGGTCGAAGTGCACCAACCTCAAAAGTGCAATGGCATCAAATAAACACAAAAAGACGTAGACTCAATGTTAAAAATTCTGTCTGACAAACACAAAGTCAGAATCTTTGCTCTTCCTTACGCATTCAACGACAAAACGCGAGGAATCCTCAAGCGCGATGCTCTGCAATCCATGATTTCCGCGCAATACTCCAACGTCGGCAATATACATTCCATAGAACTTAGCCGCATTGTCGTGGGAATGGCCTACTCGGCGGTGAGTCCCCCTCTTGGGAAAATGGAGAGCGCGGGAAGCCTCACGTATTACATTAAAAAAAAAAAGTTCAGTCTTCTCATAACATCTGACGCGAAATTTTGTTTTGCAAATAAAGAGGCAGTTATACGTAATCTGATCGACTTTAGTTGTATTTCTCTCTTGAAGTAACTAAGGCTGCCGGTGAGTCTAAAACACGGCGGAGATGCGGAACACACTCCGCATGATCCCTTTTGAGGAAGATCTCCCAACCCTCCCAACAGCTGTTAATGACAGTTACAACGAAGCATCAAGCTTTATGGTTTTATCGCCAATTGGTTATTGATGCACAGTTAGATGCGATGTATGGTAGGCACAAGTAGAGATGCAGAAAAGTACGGCAGATACTTAGTCATTTCTTGTTGTGGTCGCCGGAGTAGCTTTTCCACGGCCTCGAAACAATCTGCCCCCACAGATCATGTACGGTGACATCCATCCTTAGAATCTTGCTCAACAAGAATCTTGTTGGTCAAGATTATGGATTTCGGTGTGAGCATGATTCTAGCAGATCATGAGATCTGCCATTTATCACAGATACTATGCAGGCGGTTGCCTTCCCAGGAATTCAAGACATCAAGTGAGCGTACGGCAGCTCATGTACTGGCTCTGCGGATGGAAGCCACTTGCTCCCCGCCCTGGGCTTCTGGGTTATAGAGCTATTCGTTATCTGAAGAAGGGCCAATGAGAGTTACGGCCACAGACGACATCTGAGTGCTCGTTCATCCTTTTCGACCAGCCGTCTCATGTGGATCCATGATCACCCCGCCGGATACAAGGACACGCCATTTTGTGACGGCTTGTCCCCCTTATTTGCATTGATGCAGGTTTCATGATGGTATAGTGGTCGTTTGGGAGGGACCTAGGCGATCACAAGGGATTCGGCATTAACGAGCGGATTGATGGTCTCACTCAGAATCATCCATAGGCCCCGTTTTCGTCGCCTTGGTTGGCTCTTATCTTTGTGAAACTTCTTTCACGATGCATTCAAAAAATACATACAAATGATTGTACAAATCAAAGGCGACTACAACAAAAAGGCTTTTTTGGAGCTTTAAAACTGATGTGCAAATTAACTGAGTAGGCTCTTGCATGGACAAACAAACTGTCTCGGCACCGCGAATTTGCCCAGGCAAATCATAGCGCACTCCCAATGGTCAAAGTTTAGGTCTTGGCCTCCCCCAAACTCATGTGACTCTTAACAGATTACACGATATACTGACACCTTGACACGAGACTCATATGATTTATAGGACATGGCATGTGCGGGCGGTTACTAGGTACTTGAGGAGGAAACCCCATGTTTAGTCACTAACAAAACTGGTAATTCCCTTATTCTTATCATTAATAAAACTAGAAACATCATGCGCGGCATGGTGGTGATCATAGTTGCAATATCTTTTATGGGAGGCAATTTTGACGTGATTCCAGAAAATGTAGTTCTCTGTCGAGCTATTCGCATTCTGGTGCCATTATGTGTTGATTAAGTGGATAGTTTGAGTATTTTCTATCAAAGAACGGATGCACTTCTCAGCTCAGAATTTGCAAAAGGCAGAAATAACACAAAACATCTAGAATTTCTCTGACAGAAGCACAAGAATTTCCTTCTATGGCCATTTTGAATGGTGGATGGGGCCCTTCTTCACGAGCTCTTTCACCATATGTCTTCTTGACTTGTGGTGAATTTCGAGGTTCAACTTCAACACTTCTTCTCCCAATGGCTTGATTTTGCAGTGTAGGGTATTAGGCAGTTTCCCATTCTTGTGTCTTCTGATAGGAGGATTTAGAACGTTCTCATTCTTCAGTCTCCCTTCTTGTGGGCACATCTGTCTTCTTAACCCACTCTTTCTTTGTATGATGCTTAACTACACCATGGATTGTAGAAGTCTATGGCAATCCTTCTTATGGCAAAAGTAGAATCTGAATGATTGTCATTACCTTCTTGGCTTGTCCTTAAATTGATGGGGACTAGGTGGCTTGATTCCTTCTTGGAATCGGGGGATGAAGAGATGGATTTTTGTTTTATTCTTTCCAGGCATTCTCCTTCTTCTGTTGTGCTTCAGCTTGCAAATGGTTGTCATGGTACAACCTCCAATGGATTTAGGGTGATTCATAAATACATTGCCATGCCAGAAGTCCACCTCAGTATCACCCACTCTTATTGTGTGCAGGATTTCATGCCAACATTAGTTTCATATTAGGAAGCAGGCAGTGACATCATATATACCTGGTTTGACATGCAACCTCCATGATCTCAGCCTTAATAATTTAGACAATATCTCTCTTTAGCTGTGGCATCTCTTGAGCTCTATGTCAGCTACAATCTAATCTTATGAAGTGCAATTTTCGGCTTGAAGGCTTTCGTTTATCTCTTGCAACTCTTGAGGTCTTTGTTGTCTTCGTTCCTTCCTTTATCTGCAGCGATCACATCTTGACCACTTGATGAATCTGGGTGGTACCACTAGCCATCTCATATCTGATATAAGATCTTCACAGCTATGGCTTATACGGTTTAAATGAGCATGTTAGTCCTTACCTGCATATCAAATGAATTGTACATAATCAGAAGCACAAAATACCCCAAGGAAAAGAACCATTAATTGTGCGGAGTTTCACCTCCATCTCATGAGACCCCACTCTGAATCTAAGACACAGATTGGAATGCGGATCCTGTGTCTATCTTCAATTGGCTTCCCTTTATTATTCCAGCTCTTATGTGCAGAACGTGTAAACTTCAATGCTCTAAATAAACTAGATTTTCTCATTTCTCCCTCTGTTTTAGGCTCCACATCATGAGTTTATATAGTTTTCCCCATGCTCCTCAATCCACAATACATTGGATCTATGAAGATAACACAGAAGACAAACTCCATGATTTGGATCTAAAAACTTACTCAAGGCAAAAATAGGAAAATCCAACTTCAAGGATCTCAAACTAATATAAAGAAAACAAAAACCTCAATGAAACTAATAAAATTAGTTGGCAGGTCAATTCTCACATAAAACTAATTTCTCAAATGGAAAATAAGTAGAACTCTTTGGTGATCATTTCACTCACCTTAAGAACATTATCACTTCCCTGTTGCTAAGCTGGAAATATGCCATTAATACTTATTCCTTACTTTGTCACCTATCATAAAATATAACATGGTACAAAGTAAATATTGAGTGGAGATCCTCTGGATCAGTTCATACAGGCTTTGTAGCTTCACATCTCTTATAGATAAAGATAGAGTGCATAGCTGGTTATTTCCATTCTGTCTATAAGCATATTTAGCCTGTAAGTATTAATAAAATGAAGTCTTTCCTATTGCATCACGTTTATGTATATTTACGTATTTTATTAGTTCTTGCATGATCGAATTTGAATGTTAGTTTTGCTATACTATTTCATCCTACATATTTAAAATTATTTCTTGATCTATGCTTTATGCATAGGTTTCCATGGTGTTTATGGTGTCAAAAATAAAATGGCGGATTTCAAAGCTAAATTCAAGAACAAAATAAAAACAAATCAACAAAACATGCTACTTTAATAAACATCTGGTGGTCATTAACACAATGTTTTGGTGAGGAGTTAACCACCTCTGGGCTACATCTCCTTGGTCCGGCTTTTCATGTGGCTTAGGCCTCTATATTAATTCAAATGAATAAAATGTGTTTACATTCACCTACGGCTCTGAAAACCTGCTTCATGGTTAGAATAATAGCATTCATAATGGCTCTTCTTGCTCTCAATTTAGTCGAATTTTGCCAAAAGATATAGCCAAAACCATTTTTTACAAGTAAATCTCTCCATTAGGAAGAATCACAGATTAGGGCCGCTAGAATTTGGCGGTGCCTAGATGCCAGACCCATGAAAATTTAAGCCAACCTAAGCTGTATTTTAATTAATATTTAAACCTGTTTAACTGTGGATAGGGGTGATTAGCACTATAAGTGCAGATTTACAATAATCCTAGATTAGCAAAGTATTAACGTGTTTAATACACAGATTAGAGAGATTATAATAACACACTTAACACATTAATCACACATTGTATGTTAGTTACAGTGAATGATGGTTGGGTGATATGGGGAGGGGCAGCCCCTCAATTTTACTTATGAAAACCTTTATGATATCAAATATATGTACAGGCTTATATTTATTAGTCCCAAAAGGTAGTGAGCGTATTGGTAACGACGCGCATTGAATGGGGAGACTAAGTAGGAAGTTTAAAGGAAAGCCTAAATGCTGCAATACAATGATAACCCCTATTCCCATGTCCATCTATGTAAAACCTTTGGACTTTAGCACATCATATATTTTAGATCTGGCCATTAATGCCACCAATGCCATGTTATGAGTTAAATTCCAGACTTTGTGTAGTCAATCCCAGGACTTTGGATAGAGTTAGCAAGGAGAGACACGTGGTGGCCCTTGGCTCTATGTGTATCCTCAGTTGGGCCAATCTCACAACTCATATTAAAAAGTGGGAATTCAGCATAAAGGCCATACCTGCTTGTCACTGAGCCAAGTAGCGAATCACTGTGTTGTGCCCCTTCACAATGTCATTGGGCATGAAAATATTACAGAATGCCTTGTATCTTGTGGGTTTCCATGTCACCAACTTGCTGTTACTGACTGTTTAGGAAAAAAAACAACAGGCTCTATCTTCTTCATCCATGCCCATTTTGAGAAGCGTGTTTACTGATTCTGTGGCAGATCTTGTCGTTCAAATTTCCTTTTGATTTCGAGCACTTTCATTTTGATCTCTTACCGACCACTGATCATTCCTCCCACTAGAAGCCTGCAAGTTTAAATCTGCTGTCCCCGTCCATGGATGAGAACTGTTCCTCATCCAGTCTCTATCCCTTGAGAAATTTTCTTGTTTCATCAAATTTAGCTTTCACAGCTTGGCCAATTTCCTTAACTCTTGTGACCTTCTCTTGTTGTTGTGGAAACCGTCATGCTGCAAATTTTCATAGTTTCTCCCAGAACATCAAACTATTCTTACAAAAACCATATTGTTCCTACCTTGGTCATTAATCAAAGGAAACTTAGAAACTGTCTCACCTTGCACACTGTCACCATGGCAATTCTTAACTGATCTTGCTTTGTACTTGCGTCGACTCTTAACCAAGTATCATCGCCATTGCCATGTACTTTTTGGAAACCAATAAAAATAATTTTTGGAACCCATGCCTTCTTTTCCAATTTTCTTTGTCACTTTCTCTTTAACCTTTGCACTCTCTTGCACCGACATCTTATTTCCAACACTACTCAACACTGATGCTGACTGCTGCAAATTTTTTACATCTTGTTCACCTCCTTTCAAAGGAAACCTGTTAGAATCCAGAAACATCTCATTACAAGCATAAGCATATTTTTGAAAAGTTTGATTCAAAACTTCTCTTTGTTTGATCATTAACAATGTCAATTTCTGACTTACATTCAATATCCTCTTCATTTCTCCTCCATGTATAAGAGACAAGCTTGTATTCTTCTTATGTGCTCTAACTATGTACTCAATACCATCTTTAAACAAGTGATACTTATTCTCATGGCAATGAAATACCACTTTCCTATCATACAGATAAGGAATTCCAATTACAATACATGATATCTCAAGCGGCACCACATCAAGTTCAACTTCATCAATAAATTTTGAATTGATGGCGAATCTTAGTATGCACTGCCTTATAACCTGCAAGTTTGCATTATTTCATATCCAACCCAAAGGATATGGTCTTGGATGTCTAATAGTTTCAAGCCATAGCTTCTTAAACAAGTCTTCATAAATCAAGGTAGCTTGTGACCCACTATCAAAAAGTGTATCAATCTTGGCATGTTTAGAGACAACTCTAATATGGAAAATTTATATTCTTGTATCTTCATCATGAGTAACATCTGAACAATTTGAAGAACTAGTGCTTTCAATATGTTTACCTTTCAAACCCATGGTTGTAATCTTTGTCTCATCTCCTGAATCTGACCCTAAGTCATGTTCAACTATAGCAACAATTTTCCCCTCTTCTTTGGCTTCAACTCTGGATGAAGTTGCCAGCAGTGGTCTTCATCATGGCTAGCCTTTGAACAATTTTTGCATGTGAATTTTTCCTTCTCTCTTTTGATAGAGTTATTTCTCTTTCCTCTTCCATAAAACTTTCTCGTTCCTTTACCCTCACTTTCAATTTTCTCATCTATTTTATGTTTCCCTCTTGCTTCTAAGTGCGTGGCTTGAACACAAACTTCATCTATGTTTGTAGGATTAAACATGAGAATAATGTTCCTAAGGTAACTGTCTAAACCCCCAACATACTTTAAATTTTTTTCTTGAGAATATAAATTAATACCCAAAATAAGAGCTCTTCTCCTAAATTCATGAGTATAATCTTGCACATTTTTCCCTTTCAATTGTCTAAATTATTTCCAATCCATAATATCCTTTTGCATGTAAGCTAAGGGATAGAATTTACTTTTAATGGCAACAATAAAACTTGACCAAGACATGGAGATATTACTTTAGTTTTTAATCTCTTCTTGAGTCCTTGCTTCCCACCATACAAGTGCAGATCCTTCCATCCTCAAAGAAGCAAATTGAATCTTTGTGTCATCTTCATGAAGGATATGAATTCTACAATACACCTCCAATTGACATATCCAATTGTCCAATATTTCTACATTTACCTCATTATTATACATTGGAAACTCAAATTTGACATCAAGTTTGAATAAGGGTGGTTTTTTGTGGCTTTTGAGTGAGTGTGAGTGGTTTTTTTGGTGGAAGTGGAAGATGATGCTGATGGAGATGATGAGGATGATGAAGATGGTGGAGATGGAGGTGGCTTTCCTCCACTACCCTTTGAAATCTTTTCTTCATCCTTCTTATCATCTGAAGTTTCTTCTCCATGTGGAGGCTTAGAACCTTCTCCTACCATCCCAACAGTAAATGCATCAAACATAATTGTAACCATCCTCTTTATGTCATTGAAGTCTCTCTTGAAATCATCCTATTTTGAATGACCTTGAGTCTCTCCAACACCTGACATGATTGTTATGGATTCAAGCTCAGATTCTGATGCTTGTACCTCTTCAATCAAATCAGCATCTTGTACAACTTGTACCTCTTCAATCTCAGCTTCTTGAGACAAGAATTGAGGTGCTTCAAGTGCAAATATGAGTGGAACTTTGGGTGAAAATGTTGCTCTTGTAGCTCTCCTTCTTCTATTCCTAATCTCAGGACTTACAACCAACAATTTCCCTTCACCTTTCTGAAAATTTAACCTTGTCAGCATCACAAATTTGCAACCATTAAACTTGCACAAAATTCAAGAAAATATCAAGCAAATAACCTTGCCTTTCAACCAAGCTCTGATACGAACTTGATCTGAGTATGAATGTTAGTTTTGTTGTGCTAATTTCATTTTCAGATATATAATTTATTTGATGATATTATGCTTGTTATAAATAGGTTTCCTTGTTGCTTATGTGTGTCAAACAGGTAATTTAACTAAGTTTTATGAGTAGATTCAAGAGCATAAAGTATGAAATTCAAATTCTGAACAATAGCAACATAAAAAACAACAAACCATCACAATTGATCCATCAACATAGAGTTTTGATGAAGGATTTCACTCCTCCTGGGCTACATCTCCTTGGTCCATCTTCCATGGCTTGGGCCTCTGTATTAGCTCAATAGTGCGAAAATTGATATTTACATGCATAAAATTCTCCTGAAACATACTCCAATGAGTTCATAATGTCAAAATCTATCATAAATGACTATTCATCCACTCAGTTTGGCCTTCAGCTGATCTAGGCACGACCTTCCCTCCTACTGGCCCTAGGCTTCAATTTCATTCAAAGTGACAAAAACACATGTAGAATTTCTCCTCTGCCTCTGCAACTTGTTCCAATGTGTTCAGATCATGTCAATCTACCAGGAAAGACTCTTCATGAGACAAAATTGGTCGAAAATTGCTCAAGATATGGTCAATTTAATTTTTCCCTAGAATCCTCCTCCAAATCTGGAGAAGACTCTAGTTAAGTCCGAAAAATTGTTGATTCCGGCCGAATTTGGTGAAGTCCGTTAAAATCCATCGCTATTTAAATGGAGGATTGATTAGTTTTTAACTGTTCTTTATGGTGGATAAGCAAGTCTTAACTGCGCTTAAACGCATTTCATAAAACACGATTTAATTAGCACTAACCATCCGATTAGTGGATTAAGCCTCAATTAATTAAAAACTCTATTGTTTGGATTTCCACTCTGCGATCGTGGTTATGTGGAAAGGTCATATGGGAGGGGGATGGCCCCCTCCATTCCCATCGTCAGAGAAAATAATCTAATTCAAATGAAAGTTAGACGCGGAGGCTTTACAAGCCCTACCTCGTGGTCTGTTGGTAAGTCGTGGTAAGGGTTGGGGGGAGGGGTTTGGGGGGAGGTCACAGGTTCGACCCTGACCTCCACCCCTATATATATATATATATATATATATATATTCCCATTTTAAAATACGTAATAGTAACATATCTCCTAAACGGATCATAAACATATCTCAGACTTTGCAATAACATTCAATTCGGACCATGGTTTGTATGCAAAATGCGAAATTTGCAATATATATGTTATAACATAGTTTCGGACCTTAGGATATTAATCATGCCACCATATAAAATTGAAATTCAAACTTAGGAGCAGATTCTTCATAATAATAAAAAAAATCGAATTCAACCTTAGGAGGACATTGGGAAATTTCACCTTCTCAAAACCAAACTGGCGAATCTTGTTGTGACACTTGTCACAGTGCCATTAGTAAAAAACTAAAGAATATTCCTTGCATGCTGACTGCGCTGCCATGTCATCAACCTGTCACTGTTCTACAATTTTTTTTTAAAATTTGGTTGTCGTGAACGATGGTCAACAGGTTATAACTTCTTCATCTGGAGTCGGTTTTCGACGAAACAAATTGCATCGGATTCCTGGAGATGAGCCTGTCATTGTTGTTCAGTTTCCAATCAATTTTGAGCACTTTCATTTTTGAGCTTAATACTAGCCTCTGATCATTCAAAGTTTTAAAAACTTAATAAAATTAATATTTTGAGGTTAGGATTTCTTTTATATTTATATATCGTTAATTAATATTTAAATACACATAAAATAATTGTCACCAAAAAATAATTATTTTAAAAGCTTGACAAAAAATACACATTCTGCATATAGATATAATTAAAAAAGTATGTATTTTAAGACATTTTCGCTAAAAGAGACACGTTAAACAAACAAAAATTCTAGAAATTTTGAATATTTTTTTTGGAGAAATAACAAATTTTATATAAAAAAAGACGACATTTCCAAAATAAAAATTCGAGAAAAATGATTTAGATAACATTTTAAGTATTAAAAAAAAAAATTTAAAATAAAACGTACAATTTATAAAAATAATAAAATCATAAACATAAAAAAATACAATTAAGTTATAAAAAAATAAATCATTAAAAATAATAAGATAATAAAGTTACATTGAAAAAAAATAAAACATAAAAAACAAGAAAATAAAAAATATATATATTAAATAAATTAAATAAAACAATTTAAAAACTTAAACAAAACATATATAATTAAAAATAAAAATAAAATGATAATAATAACAATAAACGAATTATTGCATCTCTTAAGTTATTGGTGGCCTAAGGGGTTAAATTTCAGCATACATGCTAGACAACTCCTGAGGCTAACAACAAGCCTCAAAGAATTGACCGATGGTAATTGTTTAGAGACGACTTACGCGGGTGAGCGGTATAGTAACTACGCCCTCCCGGTAGGTGGCTCAGTCTGATAATAAGCAGATTCTCATAATCGTTATTGACTTTAAGCCATTGGTGACGAGGAGGCACTTTTTCGTGGGCGGGCGGAGTTCTTTGCGGCTAAAGCCTCCCATGGCAAGTGGCCCTCGGCCCTGTGACTGGTCGATTCGAAGGGAGTCGGATCAGCTGCCGCCCATGGCAGGCGGCCCCTCAGGCCACCAATGACTTAAAGTCGATTCTGAGAATCAGATCCAATTCTAAGAATCGAATTTGATCCGTTTGTGGCCGCCTATCATGGCCGGGCGGATTTGTAGCCGCTCTGCCCACCCACGGCAGGCGGCCCCTCGGGCCACCAATAGCTCAAATCTGATTCTAAGAATCAGATCCGATTCTCTAAATCGGATTTGAGCCGTTCGTGGTTGCCTGCCGAGGGCAGGCGGCGCTGCTGTAGCTCTGCCCGCCCATGGCAAGCAACCACCAACGACTCAAATTTGATTATGCAATTCATATCTGATTCTCAAAATCGGATTTGAGTCGTTGGTGGCTCGAGGGACCGCCTGCCATGGGCGGGCGAAGTTGTAGCAACTCACTTTGAATACCGTGTCAGCCCCTGAGCCAACGAACTTAAAGCGGGTCTGAGAATACGACTTAGCAGGCATTGTGCTCAAAGCGAATATGAATATATATATATATATATATATATATATATATATATATATATATATATATATATATATATATAATTATTAATCTTTTTAATCAATTTTATTCAATGTTAGTTATTTTTTTTATTTTTTTAATAATTTTTTGTTTTAATGTTTTGTTTTATTTGTTTTTCATGTTTTGTTTTATTTATTTTCCTTATTTATTTAAATATTTTTTATAATTGATTTTTTAATGTTTTCTATTTTTTAGTTTTTTAATGTTTTTTATTTTTATTATTTTGATTTTATTTTTAAGTTTTTTAATTTTTAAAATTTTTAATTTTATTAATTTTTTTTAAATGTGTTTTTTTTTATGTATAATTTATTGATTTATTTTAATGTTTTTTTGTTTGTTTTTTTTTTTAATTATTCAATGAAGTATTAATTTTTTTATTTTTATTTTCTTTCCTAGATTTTTTTTCTTTAATTATGCTTTTTAAAAATAATTTTTTATATTATTATTATTTTATTATTTTGATTTTTTGTATGTTAATTTTGTTTTTTTTTACATTTTTAAGTTTGATTTTTTTTGTTTTGGCTTTTTATATATTTGATTTTTTTTTGTCAATTTTTAATTTTATGTTTTTTTTCTAATATATAATTTTATTTACCTTTTATTGTTATTTTAAACTTTTTTTTGTTTTGTTTTATTCATTGTTTTAATTTTTTTGTTTTTTTGTTTTTATTTTGTTTTTATTTTTCTTTTGAAATTTTAAGGTTTCTCGGAGTCATGATATTTTATCTTTTATTTCATTATTTTAAAATGTTGAAAATCTATCCTGAAGAAAAAAAGTTGTATTCCAGCATCAACACTTTTTGTTTTCAAGGTGTTTTTTGCACAAAAAAAAATTGTTTTCACTGCCATGTTTAAAACACATTGAAAAGTTAGTCCAAAAAACAAAGTTAGTATTCCAACATCAACACTCTTCGTTTTCAAGCTATTTTTCTATGTTTTGGTGGTTTTTTTGCTAGAGTTCTCGTTTTCAGTTTATAGTTCCCATTTCATAGTTTACATTGTTTAATAGACAACAAGTGAAGCTTCTCCACTATCAGCTATGGATCCCAGGAGATTTTGGAGGCAAATTTTGACTCATAAAAGTAAAGAAAGTAATATGATTCCATTAAAGGAATGGAGTTGCTACCTCAAAAATAATTATGAATCCCCTATTGTTGTAGACAACATTCTAAATGTTCATATATATGATGGAGTGGTTTTTTGCTGAAGACATAAAGTTTGGGGTTATGCTGACCACAAATAGGAAATCTAAGGACATTGAAGGCTACCAAGCTGGAATCTTGAAAATTGGAGTGCATATCCTCGTCCCTCATATACACAATATCTTCAATGTAGTAGTGAAACGAGGATTCCTTAAATCGCGAACTCAAAGACTCATTGTATATTTTTTTGGACACTTAATCTGTAAGGTTTGACATGTAAGAAATCCAATAATCACGTAAGTCCAATAAAACTCTTGGAATATGAAACCAAGGGTTACACAATGTATTTATATGTACATATTTGTGAATAATAAATAAATTCATGTGTATCTTTCATATATATGGTTGCACATTCCAACAATGGTATCAAAGCTTACCAAGTCTAGGTGTTTTTTAGACCTTGTCATCTCTACACTCTACCCTGACCTTTGAAATTCGCAGGTATGTCCCTTTGAGACTGATCTGAATGGGGTATGTTAGTATGGTTGTGCTAATTCCTCTTTCAGATTTAGAAAACAATGTTTTATATGTGCTTAAGGGTTCAAGTTCTCTTGCAAATTATTGAGTCTCATGAGTGTTTTTCATGTTAATTTTATGAACAATTTAACATAAAAGAAAGATTGAACAACATAAAATAAAAGTACAATACATCACCATACAACACATCAACACAGGGATTTGATGAAGGAGTTCACCCCTCCTGGGCTACATTTCCTTGGTCCAGCTTCCATGGCTTGGGCCTCTATATTATGCTCAAATTTGAAAAAAAATTGTGTTTACAATGCTTTTCTGCTCCTGAAACCTGCACCAATGAGTTTAGAATGCCCAAAAATGGTGCCTTAGCCTCTTTATGCTCCTGATTTGGTAAAAAACTGACTGAGTTATGACCTCTAACACTTTGTCCACAATTTTCTCCCCTAAATTTAGTTGACTACCACTAATTCGGAGAGGGAAAATTTTAAGCGTGGAAGTTTATCTTAAAGTTTAGAAACCTTGGTGAATCTTACTAGTCCCTAATATGCAAATTGTAAATTTTTTGGCAATAATTTTGTAGAAATATTTATATTTCCAATGATTTTATATTAGTCAATATAATATTTTGGCGATTTTTAAGGTAAAATAATGGTGTACTATAAAATTTTGGGGAATCATTTTACAAAAATAATGGAAATTGGTGAACCTTTTTTTTGAAAACGCATGGAAAATTAGCCCACCTGCGAATATTAGCCCCTAAATTTTTCCCTGAATTCGGGCTAGTTGGCACCAAAATTGCAACTCCGCCGAAATTATTGGATCGCCAAACTAATCTGGTTTAGATAAATTAAACCGTACAGTTAATTAGCGCTAACTGTGCTTAGTGCTAAATCCAGATTAGTGCTTAGTTAATGGTGGTTAGAGGTTAATCATTGCGAATTAATGGTTTAATTTGCGCGCTTAAGGTTAAGCCCTCCGGGTGCTCTGTTGTGGTCTCCAGGCTGCGGTCATGTGCATTGGGGGTTGGGCCCCCTCTTTCCCCGATGACATAACATTTAAATGTTAAATATATGTGGAATACTGATATGTTTAAGGAACAAGAGGTAGTAGAGATGGCGACGCGTGGTGTTGTTGGGGCGGAGGTCCTGTGTTCGACCCTCGCCGGTCCTTTCAGTCCTTTGCAAATATTTTATTGCACTATGAGGAGGGCACGTGGCAGACCCAGGCTGAGCCACATGTCCCCTCCTCATCGGCCTTTTCAAAAACCAATAAAAAATTCCAAAACACCATAACTCCGAACCAACCAGATGTTTCCACTTGGCAGTCACACATTTGACAGAGGAAAATTGACCAAAATTGACCCTGCCTAGTAAGCATGCCACGCTAGCAGTATAGACTGCTAACTGGGCTCCATTTAAACATTTTTTTGCATGTTTAGTAAAGTGATCAAAACTCATTTCTAAAGCCATACCTAGTCCATTTCACGCGAAATGATTTGCGCTGGATTCATAACGATGAGCGCTACGCAATTGTTCAGGTTTCGAGTCATTCTGAGAACTTTGATTTTCTAGCATAATTCTGAGCACTTGATCATTCCTCCACAATGGAAGCCTTTTGGACCCCAAAATCTCTTTCATTACTGAACATGTGGATGAGGGTACAATTCCCTCACCCTTTAAGTCTTAATCCACTGGAATTTTCCTAAATTCAACAATTTGAACTTTTCAAAAAAACTAATCTTTTTCCTTGATTCTGGAGACTATGTCTTGCTGTTGTAGACATTATCATGCTGTAATTTCCCAGAATTTTCAGAGCAACAAGTTTTCCTTGAAGAAACAAACTTGTTCCCACCTTGGTTGTCAATCAAAGGAAACTTGAAAACTGTCTCACCTCAAACACTGTCGACATGGCAATTTTTAGCTTGACTTGCCTTGTACTTGCGTCGAGTTTTGACTAAATGTTTTCGCCATTGCCATGTACCATTTTGAAACCAAAAACAAGTACTTGTGGAACCTATGCCTTCTTTGTCAAATTTTTTTGGCACTTTCTCTTTGACCTTTTCACTCTCTTGCACCGACATCTTGTTTCCATCATTGTTCAACACGGATGTGGACTGCAGAAAATCTTTCACATCTTTTTTACCTCTTTTCAAAGGTAACATGTTAGAACCCTGAAACATCTTATTACAAACATTAGGAACTTCAATGAAATCATCTTGTTCATTTTATGCATCTTTTTGAAAGGTCTCATTCAAAACATCACTATGCTTGAATATTAACAAAGCCAAATTTTGACTTGCATTCACTATTCTCTTCATTTCTCCTGCATGTATAAGAGACAGAAGCCTCTTATTCTTATGTGCTCTAATTATGTACTCAATTCCATCCTTGAACAAGTGGTACTTATTCTCATGGCGATGAAATACCACCCTCCTATCATAAATATAAGGACTTCCCAAAAAAATACCTAAAATCTCAAGCGGAACTACATCAAGTTCAACTTCGTCAAGAAAGTTTGAATTGATTGCAAACCTTAGGATGCACTTCCTTGTTACTTGCCAGTTTTCATTCTTTCATATTGATCCTAAAGGATAAGATCTTTTATGTGTGACAATTCTAAATTTAACCTCTTAACTTAGTCTTGAGAAATCAAATTATCTTGAGAACTAATATCAAATAATGTGTCTATTTTGGTTTGTTTTGAAACAAATCTAATATGAAAGAGTTCAATTCTTGTATCTTCATCTTGACTTACATTATAATAACTTAAATAAGTAGTGCTTTCTATGTTCTTACCTTTAAAACAAATTGTTGTAATCTTGGTTTCATCTCCTGAATCTGAACCTAAGTCATGTTCAATGATTGCAACTGTTTTCTCCTTCTCTTTGGTTTTAAGTTTATTTGGCTTCAACTCTGGATGGAGTTGCCAACAATGGTCTGCATCATGTCCATTTTTCAAACAATTTTTACATATGGGTTTCTCTTTCTCTATTTTAATAGAACCATTTTTCTTTCCTCTTCCATTAAACTTACCCTTTCCTTTACCTTCATAATAAAGGAAACTACCAATTTTCTCATCTACACTATGTTTCCCTCTTGCTTCTAGATGCGTGTCTTGAACACAAACCTCATCTAAGTTTGTGGGATTGAACATGAGAATAATATTTCTAATATAGTTGTGCAAACCCCCAATATAATTTATCAAATTTTATTGAGAAGATAAGTTGACACCCAAAACTAGTGCTCTTCTCCTAAACTATTGTGTATAATTTTGAACACTTTGTCCCTTTAGTCGTCTAAAATTCTGCCAGTCCATAATGGCTTTTTTCATGTAAGCTAGAGGGTAAAATTTCCTTTTAATGACAACAATAAAATTAGACCAGGACATTGAGATCTAACCAGGGTTTTTAATCTCATCTTGTGTCCTTGCTTCCCACCATACAAGTGTTGCACCCTTCATTCTCAAGGAAGAAAATTGAATCTTCATATCATCCTCTTGAATGTTTTGAATTCTGTAATAAACCTCCAATTGATGAATCCAATTATCCAGATTCTCTACATTCACTTTTCCATTATACATTGGGATCTCAAATTTGACATCAAGTTTAAGTAAGGGTGATTTACCAGTTCCTTTTGAAGTATGTGGATAAACAAATTGAAAGGTTGTGGTAGTGGAAGCTGATGAAGAGGAAGGTGTAGATGGTGGTGAGGATGATGGTGGAGTGGATGGTGGTTTCCTACCATCTCCATGGCCTCCTCCTCCTGGAGAACCCTCTCCTCTTGGAGGCCTAGAACTTTCTCCTTGCATCCTTAATTTCCTCTCCTCATAGAGTACCTTTATCATCTTAGTCATATCAAAAAATTCCTTTATGAATGCTCTCTCATCTTATGTCATGGTAGGTTCTCCTTCATGATACATTCTCAATGAAGACTCAACTTCAACTTGAGGATATTCTAGTGTTGAAGACTTTGGAAACCTTGCCCTTCTTCCCCTTGAGCTAACTGCAGGGCTTTCAACCAACTTCCCTTCTCTTCTTTTGAGTTTTAACCTTGTAAGCATGACACAAACTTGCAATCAATTAGATCCCTTATTGCACAAAAAACCTAAAGCTTTGATAACAAAATTGATTTGAATGGGGTATGTGAGTATTGTTGTGCTAATTCCTCTTTCATATTTAGAAAAAATGTTTTATATGTGCTTAAGGGTTCAAGTTCTCTTGCAAATTATTGAGTCTCATGAGTGTTTTTCATGTTAATTTTATGAACAATTTAACATAAAAGAAATATTGAACAACATAAAATAAAAGTACAGTACATCACCATACAACACATCAACACAGGGATTTGATGAAGGAGTTCACCCCTTCCGGGCTACATCTCCTTGGTCCAGCTTCCATGGCTTGGGCCTCTATATTATGTTCAAATTTGAAAAATTATGTGTTTGCAATGCTTTTCTACTCCTGAAACCTGCACAAATGAGTTTAGAATTCCCAAAAATGGCGCCTTAGCCTCTTTCAACTCCTTATTTGGTCAAAAACTTGTTGAGTTATGACCTCTAACAGTTTGTCCACAAATTTCTCCCATAAATTTACTTAACGGCCACTAATTCGGGCTAGTTGGCACCAAAATAGCAACTCCGCCGAAATTATCGGACCGCCAAACTAATTCGGTTTAGATTAATTAAATCACACTAGCACTAATTAAGTGTGGTTAGTGCTAAATCTGTGCTTAGTGCTAAATCTAGATTAGCGCTTAGTTAATGGTGATTAGAGGCTAATGACTGTAGATTAATGGTTTAATCTCCGCACTTAAAGTTAAACCCTCCGGGTGCTCTGTCGTGGTCTCCAGGCTGTGGTCATGTGAATTGGGGGTTGGACCCCCTCTTTCCTTGATGGCATAACATTTAAATTTTAAATATGCGTGGAAGACTGATATGGTTAATGTACAAGAGGTAGCGGAGATGGTGGCGCATGGTGTTAGCAGGGTAGAGGTCCTATGTTCAACCCCCGTAGTTCCTTCCGCTAATTTGCAAATATTTTATTTCACTATGAGAAGGGCACATGGTGGCCCCAAGCTGGGCCACATGCCCCCTCCTCATTGGCCTTTTCGAAAACCAATAAAAAAATTTCAAAACACCATAATTCCAAACTTTGCAACCATATGTTACCACTTGGAAGTCACACATTCGATGGAGGAAAATTTAACAAGATTAACCATGCCCAGTCAACATGCCACGTAAATAGTATGGACTGCTAACTGGGCTCCCTGTCATCATTTTTTTGCCTGTTTAGTAAAGAGATTAGAACTCATTTCTGAAGCCATACAGAGTCAATTTCACGGGAAATGAGTTGCTTCGGATTCAGAACGATGAGCACTATGTGGTTGTTCAGGTTTCAAGTCATTTTGAGAACTTTTATTTTTGAGCATAATTCTGAGCATCTGATTAGAGAATCTGAAATTCTGTCACACAGGCTTGTAATTCTGAATATCCTCTAAGCCAAATTCGAGTTACATTTTCTGTCAGTGCATTTTGTTCTCTGTCTACTCAGACCTTCTCCTCTAATTTTTTCTATCATTCTATGACCTCCAACAAGCTAAGGTAACACATGGTTCCCTACCATCTATGTCTCATTCCCCCCTTAAAAATTTCCCTCTTCTATGTTTTTTAGCTTTGGAACCTGTCTATGTGTTATACCTTTCCATTACTCTCCTTGTGCCCAAGTTATGCAACACTTTAATAGTATTTCACCGGCCTGTAATTGAAAACTACAGAGGAATCTATGTCTGTCTTTTTTTGGGAAAATCTTACCTCTAGACCGAGGACGTCTTTTGACAGAGCGACATCCTTCATCTTTCAGGGTTTTAAAATTCTCCATATGTATAGCGTTATCCATTTCTCTGCTTTGTTGTGGAAGAAACTTATAGAAGAGAAGTAATAATTTGTTCAGGAAAAGGAAAGGGAGGAAGGCATGAAACATCAAATCCAGAGGTTCGTCGATGCCATAGTACTAGTAAAAGCCATGAGAAGATGATTCAGGGGAAGTTTAGACACTTTTCGATTGTGGAAAATGATGAGGCCGTTGCTCTGCCTGATATCATGAGTACCTCTATGATGCCATAAGAAATATGGAGAAGGTCGCAGAGAAGGGAAATGTTATTTCTTCTGCCATCTAAGGAATCCAAAAATAATTTTGAGATGCTCCTAATACTTTTATTGAAATGCTACAGGAAAAAATATTCAGGCCCTCTTTATCAATAGTCATCACGAAAAATGAAAAGATGGAAACAATTTCACCATCTGAATATGTGTATATTCAGTGGATCATCCTCTATGATTTCGGTGCCATCCATACATCAACAATATCTAGAGGTCCATGTCCCACACTAATGAGGGTTCACTTCTAGCACCACCACCCTTACACCTAGAGAACATCAAAACCAGAATTAACCTCAACTACAATCACTATGTAATTTTCAAGCACTATGTCCAATGTGCAAAAATGTTTATGCCATGATGGCATTCAAGTGCTTCAGCTATGAAGCACTATTTCTACATGTCAACACTATATACAATTTTTGTATTTAACTCTTGTATACAATCACCTTGCAGTCTCACTATTTTTTGTACCGTATAAAAATCCTACATGCAAATGTTGTATTGTCTTAATGTTGCTACATTTCTAGTTGCCATTATTCGTATTGCTTAATATATATTCCAAATAACAATTTAACTTGTTCAATTGACATAGTTGTTGTATATCCTTCCTATCACATGATTTCCAAATCATCTGCAATATGTTAAAATAATAATTTTCCTCCAAATCCCTACTAATCTGCTTAACGTATTCATTGTGGTGATTAATCATAGGTTGGACTTCTAGTCGATCTTTATTCATCTCTACTGCCCAAGTTTTACTAAATGTTTTATGACCTATGATAAAACCTTTCCATAACTGGTGACATATCTATTACCATCCCATGATATAACCATGTAAAACATGTTATAATACCTGTTAGGAAACTTTTTGTAGACCCGCTACAACCTGTGTACAAGACCTGTGTCTAGTTCACCTATTGTAAACCTATTATAACCTATTATATATTTGTCATGACCTATCCAAAAACTTGTTAATTCAACATAATACATATCACTTTCATGTGACTGACCATGAGTGGTAATCTTTCATTTCTTATAGGAAACTTGTTATACCACCTGTGTCTTGTATCCTTCTAATAAAATCTGTGCACAATCCCTATACAAGGTACCTACATTTAATTCATGGAAACCTCACTAACTATCATACCTATAGATAATTGGATGTTAGTGAATCACACATTGTCAGTGAATGTGTGTGATTCCCTTGGTTACGTTTGCATCACACAATCCCTTGGTTACGTTTGCAGATATAGTCACAAAATCTAGTACAATTATTTAAATCTAATTTGATATCGAAGTACTAACCCCACTTCTATTTCATCACCCTAGGTTATAGTTTACACTTTCATGTAAAACAAGATAAGTTGTCTACAATTGAATTTGTGACATGATTAAAGCATACAAGGGAATTCAAACTTATCAAATTAATGCTAAACAGGTTTTGGTTTTTTTTTTTGTTGAATTTTTATTGAAGATGTTTAAAGTTATCTACAATATGGCATTTAAAATGATCACACCAAATCTAATCATATGAAATAAATCCAAACTAAAACTATCGTATGGACAACAGGAATTGAGCATGCAAACGACTCGCAAGGGTTCAAAAAACACTGGTTGCAAAAATAATTTACAAAGTTTAAAACTACAAAATTTAAAAGGTTTCCTCAAACTCATAAAGACGTCTAAGCATTGAACAAGCAACAGGAAAGTTATTCCATCATATCATTATCATTTTTATTTGCAGTCCATATACACTTGCCAAAATTTCATCTGCGTTACCAACATAGACATCCAACACATAACATAAACCCTAAAAAATTGATAACTTCGAGCACAATATTTTCCTTGATAGGCATCTATATTTATGCGATACGGTCAACACTTTCCAATTTTCCATAGAAAGAGACATACTAGAAAGCATAAAAAACATAAAATATGAATTTCATTGTGTTCTTCAACTTTTCACAAAGGAAAAAGTCATAACTTTTCATTAATAGATAAGTTACATGTTACATTTGCTGGTAGTTAACACTACTAATCTGGCTTTCGAAAATAAACCATATAGAGCCTACATCTGGCTTCCAAAATAAAACCATAAAACAATGCCGCTGATACAATCATAAATGTCTGCATATAACATCTCATGTAAGTTCGATGCATAACCTACCTAGATAAATAAGAGACAAAGAACAAAAATATAAGTACAATAGGTTCTATAAATAGTCCATGGGAGATAATGAAGAACAAATAACCTTGAAAATCAAAGTTGTTCTATCAAACAAACTCTATGATCCTGGTGCCTCATCCATAAAAAGTCAAGAAAACTCAGACACTCTGTTTCATCGATCTGCCTTCAGAATATGCCATGTGCCCCAAATCAGCTCTGAGGCTTCTTTGGACAGCTTATCAGCCACTTTGTTCTGAGACCTGTAAATATGAGCCACAGAGATGGAGTCAAATAGTAGCATGAGATGGTGAACCTCCCTCAGAAGTGCAGACAGTGTGTGCGCGTGACAATGTGCATGATTATTGAACCAGTTGATCACAAGAAGAGAGTCTCCAAATATTTGTATGGAGTTGCAATGTTTTTCTAGCGTGAAGATCAGAAGAAGTCTAAGGCATTAAAGTTCTGCATATTTATTAGAGCCAGGTCCCAGTCCCATCCTTATTTGATAATGGTGATGATCATTTACATGAAGAATAGCTCCCCCTCCACAGCCCTGTGGATTTTCCGCTCCATCAAAATAAGCCCAAGGTCGGCTACGGTCGATCATTTCAGGGACAACAATCATGGAAGGTTTCTGGTGATTCTCTTCAGGCAAAAGGTTGTAAGTTGCTATGATCGCAGCACAGATGTGATACTCATTGATCGGTTGGCCATTGAATATGAATTTGTTACGGCCAATCCAAACTTCCCAAGTGATGATCAGCGGGAGGTTTCGCAGTTTCGAGGAATTAGCGTTTAGCTGCCACCAAGTCGTCCAGGCATCTTGTAGTGAGTACCCCTTCCAAGGATGTTGGCATCCCAAGCAAACATCAGCCTATGCCCAGATGTCCAAAATTACATTACAGAACAGGAAAAAGTGTGAAGTGTCCTCGCTGTTAGACTGGAAATAGCAGCATCTTGAGGGCCCATGGATGGCATGGCGATGGAGAAAGTCCATGGTGGGTATGCAGTGGTTTAATATACACCAGAATAAGGTTCTGTGTTTATGCGGAGCTTTCAGTTTCCATATGTTCCGCCACCACCAGGGTTTTTGTGGTGGCTCCTTGTGCTGAATAAGCGATAAGTAACCAAGCTTTGGTGCATATTGGCCTTTTGGTGAGCAAGCCCAAATCAGCTGGTCGTCCTATTCCGTGAGACGGATGTTCGAAGCTTTTAATGCCCATATGAAATTATTCCAATCCTGAAGACCATCCCGTGGAATGTCAAGGTTTGCTGCCGGAAACCAACCTTGTCCCTTCCAGGTTGTGTGAACCGGATCCGCGATCTGAGCAAGGAAAGTGATGCCTCTGCGAGTCAGATGCTCCAATAAAACATCTGGTAGCTTATAAAATTCTCCACTACCAGACCATGAATCAGTACCCATTCGAACAAATTCTCCGGATCCAATTTTCCACGATAGACCCCTCTGAATGAGATGAGCAGCTTTTGTGATCGCTCTCCAAATGATGCATGCACCAGTGGGTGGCCTGGTTCTGTCCCTCATCCAATCAAGGATATTCCTGGGCGCGATGTATTTTGCAACTATGACCTCCTTCCAGAGACTATGACCAGTGATTAAATGCCAACACATTTTGGCAGCAAGAGCTTTCGAAAAGAGATGGAGATCTTTGATCCCCCAACCACCCCATTGGTTGGGGATGTTGATGCGGTCCCATGCAATCCAGGCAAAAGTGTAATCCTTTTCCTGGTTGCGCCATAAGAAATGTCTGCAAATGTATTTAATTCGATTGGTAACACCAATAGGTATCCAAGCCAGGGTCATCCAATAGACTGGAATGGCTTCGAGTACTGATTTAATGAGGACTAAGCGTCCAACTCTGGATAGCCATCTATTGTACCAAACATTGATTTTGCGTTCAACTTTGGCTATGAGCCAGTTCCAATCTTTGATTTGATAATCGTTTGGTTTGATGTGGTGTTCTCCTAACTTACTTGTCCAATGCCTCTAATTTTTGCTTCTTGATTTCAAAATATATTTTCAATCGAGCCACCATTGTCATCCACTTATTATCTCTCCACATGTTACCACTCCACAGACCCGTCCTCAAAATACTTCATATGGAAAAAAATACGGATTCTTGCTCAAGCCTTACCAACCTCACCCTGCATTTGACATGTCAAAGAAAGCATGAGAAAAACTCCTAAAAAACTACGTAAAATCGAAAACATTTTATAAAGAAAATAAAAATAAAAACTAAAAGATCTAATTAATTATGGACGTATTTCCTTAAAATTTTCGTAAGAGAAGACATGGACAACAACTTTGGCACGCCTCACCGGACTTTAAAAATTTACCGGGCTTCAAGTCTCATACTTCTTTTTTTTCTAGGTCCTTCACTATATATAATAAGGTGGATGTCAATGAATCACCATGG
>CM076572.1:1315196966-1315403534 GCA_034641835.2 Pinus albicaulis
AAGAAACAAAAAACAAAGACTATTCCAGTTGGGGAATAATGTCAACTAGAAAATAGAAAATTGCAGAACTTAGAAAATGCCACTAGTATATTTAAAAAATTGAAACACTTCCTCTGCCAAATACATCTTACATCTCTATCCCACAACATCAAATGCATAGAATTGGAAAAAAACAAAAAAATAGAGACTATTCTAGTTGGGGAATAGTGTCAATTAGAAAATATAAACTTGTAGAACCAAGAAAATGCCACTGGTATGTTTAAATAATTAAAACAGTTCTTCTACCAAATACATCCTACATCTCTAGAATTGAGATAGAAGTAAAATTGTGTCATCCATGCATATTGTAAACAGTAATATGAATCACACTTTGCAAACCTTATAGATACTTTTTTGTCCCAAGAAGGTTGGCCTCTAAATAGAAAAAAAAAAAATTCCCTTTGCACATTTAACATTTGCTATATTAGATGCTTAAATTAACCCAAATGTAAACAAATACTCGCGCTCTATTTTCAATTTTACCCTGCAATACCATTAGAGACATTCCCAAAAGAGGTATCAATTTAATGATTATTTTTAAATATTTTTGTTTTATTCTATATAAATATAAAATGAAATCAAAGAAGTATCAATTTCGTAATTATTTTTAAATATTTTTGTTTTTGTTTTATTCTATATAAATAGAAAATGGAATCAAATAAGTATCAATTTAGTAATTATTTTAAATATTTTTGTTTTTGTTTTATTCTATATAAATAGTGAATGAAATCAAATTTATGTGAAATCAAATCAAAGAGTATCAATTTAGTGATTATTTTTAAACATTTTTGTTTTATTTTATATAAATAGTGAATGAAATCAAATTTATGTTAATAAGAGAGTCAAATTTTTATGTTAGTAAGAGAGTCACAACTTAGTGATTGTTTTTTCAATATTATTATTTTATATAAATAATAAAAATTTAATTTATATTTGTAAGAGAGACACTGTTTTATATTGAAAATAAAATTTTATATATTTTATAATTAAATGTTCATTTTCAATAAAATAAAATAAAACTAAAATTTATAAGTTTATAATTTCACCAAAAATAATGATACCTGATTTTTAAAAAAGAAGCAAATACACATGTCAAGAATAAGCGCCTTCCATGTTATAATAACAAAACAAAAAAAGTATAAGCAACACCTTGCATTTGGCATGACTCGCTACAAAGCTCATACATAGGACATTTAATTTATGAATAAGCAGCACCTTACGTTTGGCATGACTCGCGCTACAAAACTCATACATTGGAATTTTGGCATGAATGGCTACGAAGCTCATATGACTACACTCCATTTCACCGAGGGCTTCAAAGTAGTCATGTGAATATCAAAAACCATCACAATTGTCGAATTGTGAATTGTATTTTATTAAAATTAGGGATGAATTTAGTAATCATGATTTAAATAGGGTAATCAAAATGATAAGAAAATAAGCATTTTAATTTTAATCAAAGGTTTTCTTCACTTAGGGAATGGATATTCTTGTACCAATCCCAGTGACTTAGAATTTCCGAAAGTTCACTTGCGAAGCACAATTACGTTTGCATCCTGGCCGTTAGGCTACCCAACGCAAGTCACATGAATGACATCTGAATTTCTGAAGAGGGCTACCACGGGGCTTATCGAATAGAAGGGATTTATGGCGTTGCCCACATTTAGTTGTCGTGGCGAGACCAACATCACTGCCACACCTTTTGTCTTAAGTGTGTACTCGACCTCAGAGGCGAACAGTGCGGGCACCATGGCTCAATCGAACAACCCCGAGAATACCAAGTCGAATGAATCATGAGCGAAGGGAAGATGGTTAATATCACCCTTTCTCACCAACGGCGTGAACGACTTGCTATCGATTCCTATTGCGCCTGGCAGGCTGTTTTCCCGCAGCGCCAGCACTAATTGCCCCAAGCCTGCACCGAAGTAGAGCGATTTGAACCTGGGATGAAGGAGACCATGCTCGCTAAGCTTCTGAAAGATTCCAGAGTAAAAATCCACCTCTTGTCTCCATGCCTTTCTCGCCCAGATCTTCTTTGGGGCTCAAGTATTTCTCTGGAAGAAGAAGCCTTGGCCCGCCTCTATAAACCATTTTGAAGAGCTAGAAAGGAGGAATCAATGTTGTCCCTAACGGAGCTTATTTTGGCCTTGAGTTTCGTTAATGGCATTCACATTCTTAGCACTACACCCTCCACATCCACGAGCTTGGTAGTTAAATTAACGAAATCTGCATAATCTTTGTTGATCAACTCCACAAATTCATTCTTCAACACGGCGAGATGGCCCCTAAGCTCTGCTCTGAGTGTGTCCATGGCAATAAACTGCTTCATATATGTAATGTATGATTTTCTCTCTAAATCAGATTGCAGACAGATGTCTTTTTTGAACCATAATGGCTGCTGCGAATCGATGGAGTGTTCTCCAAATAGTGTTGCCATAGATCTCGGCCCCCTCGACATAGGAAATTGTACATCATCCATTTTCTTTGGCTCACCTTTCTGTACGGATGACCTTCTGCTCTGGCTATGCAACGAGGAATGGAAATCGATAACCAGAACTTCAACATAGCTAGGTTATTGTAGAGCTTTGTCTCGAAAAGTATAAAACATATTTTGAAAATACTAATCACAGTTAACAAAGAGAGAAATGGAAAGTTAGAAATTTTTCCACCAAACGGTAAAACGACTTCAAGAAAATGAGCGCTTCCTTGTAAAATATTAAACGGTAGGAAACAGTAGCAGGAAATTTCGCTGGAGAAAATAACAACTTACTATAAAATAAAATAGCAAGCCTATCAAGCGCAGAGGAGCTCGGTAGCCTAAAAATTGTGCGTAGACATGTCATTTGGAGAGAAGAAAGGTAGACGAAAAATCAAGTGTATTGATTCAAAAGAGAAGGCCTATCGGCCTAAATATAAATATAAATAAACTAGAGGTATGGTAAATAAATAAAATCTCTTTTTATATTTACTCCATAAACCTCTTTGTATTTATTTAGGTGATTGATTCAATGGCCCAAATACCATGGGAAAAATTATTATTAATACCATGGGCCAAATACCATATTTATAAAATAGGTATGGTAAATAAATAAATATAAAAGAGGTATAAAGAGACATGGTAAATAAATAAAAATATATCAAATAGGATTAGAAATCAACATCTAGTTATATACCGAGCCTATGGGCCAAATACCATGGAAAATAAAAGAGGTATGGTAAATAAATAAAACCTCTTTATATTTAGGAATGCTCAAAAAATAGGTTTTATTTAGGTGAAACCTATGGGAAAAATACCATGGACCAAATTATTATTAACACCATGCAGAAAAAAACATTATCAACCCTAACATTAATATTATAACATTATTATTATTATTATTATTATTATTATTATTATTATTATTATTTTATTAAATTTAATATTAATATTATTAAATTTAATAAATTCGGATTAATACAATATTAAATTTGTTATGTTATAATATATATTAATATATCATGATATATATATTAACTCTAGATATATATGGGAGGGAAGAACAAAGACATGGAGTGATAGAGGTGGAGAGATAGGGGGAGTGACAAGGGAGATATGGAGATAAACTGAAGGAAAGGGGAGAGGAGGAATGAAGGAGAGAGAGAGATGGAGAGGTAAGAAAGGTAAGAGAGGGGAGAGGAAGACATAAAGAGGGAGGTAGGATAGAAATAGAGAGAGAGAGAGAGAGAGAGAGGAAGGACAAGAGAGAGGACATGAGAGAGGAGAGGAGAGATGAAGGGATAGAGAGATGGAGTTGGAGGGGGAGAGAGGGAGGGAAGAAGAAAGACGTAGAGACTGAGAAGTGGAGAGAGAGGAAGTGACAAGGGAGAAATGGAGAGAGAGTGTGTATGTTTAGGGGTGAGATAAAGAGACAAATAAGGAGAGATGGACACAATGGGGGAGAGAAGGGGAAAGGGAGGGATATAGTAACATAGTTGGAGAGGGAGAGAGAGAGAGAGAGAGAGAATGATGGGGGAAGAGAGAGGATTTGAGAGAGAGAGAGATAGGGGAAGATAGATGGAGGAAGGAGATAAAGGGAGAGAGAGGAAGGACGAGAAAGAGGAAGAGAGTGATGGGGGAAGAGAGAGGATTGGAGGGTAGAGAGAGAGAGAGAGAGATGGAGATGGGGGAAGAGAGAGGGAGGTAGGAGAGAAAGGGAGAGAGAGGACTTGAGAGAGAGGAGGAGAGAGGGAGGGATAGAGAGATGGAGTTGGAGTGGGAGAGAGAGAGAATAATAAAGACACGGAGAGTGAGTAGTGGAGAGAGAGAGGGAGTGACAAGGGAGAGATGGAGAGAGTGTGTATGTTTTAGGGTGAGACAATGAGACAAAGGAGAGAGAGAGGAATATAGTAATAGAGTTGGAGGATGAAGAGAGAGAGACAGAGAGAGGTGGGAGAAAAAGGGAGAGAGAGGATGTGAGAGAGTGGAGAGAGGTAGGGAAAGAGAGATGGGGATGGAGGGGGGATAGATGGAGGTAAGAAGAAAGACATAGAGAGAGAAATATGGAGAGAGAGGGGGGGAGTGATAAGGAAGATGGAGAGAGAGGGAGAGAGGAAAATGGGAGAGAAGAAAGATATAAGCAAGGGAGAGGGAGAGAAGGGGAAGAGGCGGAGAGAGAGAGGGGGAGGGAGGGAGAGGAGGAGGGAGTGATAGATGGATAGAATGGAGAAAGGGAGTGTATGTTTTGTAGATGATATAGAGATACAAACAGAGATAGAGATATAGATGGAAGGTGAAGAGAGGGACGAAGAGAGAGATGGAGACAAGGAGGGAAGGACAAAGGCATTGATAGATATGGATGAGAGAGCGTGTAAGTTTGGTGAGGTGAGATAGAGAGATAAAGGGAGATACAGATATAGATAAAAGGAGGAGAGAGGGAAGAAGATTTCTTGCACTAGATGTATTGATTTCAGTGTAGATGGTGATTTCTAATCCTATTTTATTGCTTGCACTAGATGCATTTATTTTAGTGTAGATGTTGATTTTTAATGATATTTGATTACTTGCACTATATGCATTGATTTCAATGTAGACGATTTCTAATCCTATTTGATTATTTGCACTAAATGCATTGATTTCACTGTAGATGGTGATTTCTAATCCTATTTGATTGCTTGCACTCGATGCAAGGACCAATTTCAATGTAGATGTTCTAATTATTTTATTGCTTGCACTAGATACTGCTGATTTCAATGTTAATGTTGATTTCTAATCCTATTTTATTGCTTGCACTAAATGCATTGATTTCAATGTAGATGGTGATTTCTAATCCTATTGGATTGCTTGCACTACATCCTGTTGATTTCAATGTAGATGTTAGTTTCTAATCCTATTTGCTTACTTGCACTAGATGCATTAATTTCAATGTAGATTTTCATTTCTAATTATAATTCATATTGCTTGCACTAGATGCATTGATTTTAGTGTAGATGATTAATAATCCTATTTGATTTCTTGCACTAAATGAATTGATTTGAATGTAGATGATGATTTCTAATCGTATTTGATTTCTTGCACTAAATGCATTTATTTCAATGGAGATGTTGGTTTTTAATCCTATTTTCTTACTTGAACTAGATGCATTGATTTGAGTGTAAATGTTGATTTTTAATTCTATTTGATTGCTTTCATTAGATGCATTTCTTTCAATGTAGAAGTTTTTTTCTAATATTATTTGATTTCTTTCATTAGATGCATTGATTTTAAAGTGATCGGATTAACAATGTGTATTGACTTCAATGTAAGCACAAAAAATTATTGACAATGTACATTGATTTTTGACAATGTAATACAACAACTCGAGCTAAAGATTTAAATTGTTTAGGATTTCAATTGTCCTTTTCATATAATCGATATGAAAAGATGAGAAAACTAACAAGGGTGATAATAAGAATAGTACAAGAAAATAGTTTGATATTGATCACAATGAAGACTATTTGTAATTGATTACATTCTTATTATTCACATTTTCTATCATTCAACACTATTACATTGTCACATTGCATTCAAATTTTTATTTCATCATTTTTCTCATTAAAGTTATTAACAATATTTATCATCTCAACAAACTGAGGTAACTAGGCAAATTTAAAATTTAAATGGCCACATAAATCTCAGACATATTTAGCATATTTAAAATGATTATATTAATGTTAGGTGTATTTACATATTATTGATAAAACTATTCATATGTTCGATAAATTTTCATTGGCTGCACATGACTTAAACCAACCTAGATCCATGTTAGCTCTGGATCTATCAAGGGTCGTGAGGGATCAAATCTCTCTAGGTGCAAAGGTTTGCACCTGATATTTGATCCATCTAGGCACTTGATAGGCACTTGATAGATCCAGACACTTATAGATCCGGAGTTAAGATGGATCCAGGCTCGTTTATCTCAAATGTAGTTATGTCCTTTTTATTTTCAATTTAAATGTAAATAATCATATTCACAAATCATTTTAAAATATTATAGCAATGTGAAATGTATTATAAGATGTAAATTAATACTTATTATGAATTGATGTTTTTCAATATATACTAGTCATTTAATTTATTAAATTACTTACCACTTAGTAAATAAGAATTTGTAAATATTTATATTACTCCATCCATAAAACTTGATGCCTAATTTTCACTAAAACTTATGAAAAATGACTCAGCTTTCCAAAATCTAGAACTATCCAAAAGACATCTTTGAAGTGTAATTGACTAACAGTAATTTTTTTTCAAATAGAGTACCAGAAATCCATATTTATTAAAATCCAAATAAAAAATAAAATAAAACCATAATCTTACGTGTTTCATTTTTTTTTTGGTAATTAAGACTAATTCTATTAAGCTAACGTATGGTACAAGAAGAGTTTACAATCAAGAGAAGTAAGAAACAGGCCAACCGGAAATGAAAATTATCAACCTCGGTCCCGAAGAGTGAGCATGTATGTAACATTCCTAAAACCACGTAACTAGACGTGGGATAAACAAATATTATTAATTTAATGAAGTTAGTTTTCATAAGGTAATTAGGGTTAAGGTGAAACTACCGAAGAGTAACCTTATTTTTTTTACATAAAGGCGATAATGAGATACTTCCTTGGGGAGATTATATCCGGGAGAATTTTAGAAAGTGCATAGAGTTTAAAGGAGCGTTTCCTAATCTCTTGGCTTTTAAATGCCCTTTGCATGCACAAAGTTAAAAGAATATTATAGCATCTTGAAAGTGTGAAAGTTTAAGAACTCTCGCATTGGATATCATGTTTAATCTCTCAGATTTTAAAGAACTTTGACCGTGCCCAAAAGGAAAGCGGATTACAACAGAAAGGGAAGGAGAGAGTAATAATGTCGATATGAGCCAGACAGTTGAGGCTTACATTTTTGCGATTAAGGGCATTTATCTCCTTCCTTTAGGAAAGGTTGTGATGAAGTTGAGGGAAGTTCCACAAATGCCATTCATTTTCTTTTATAAGAGTAGAGTGTCAAGATAAGTAATCTTTGCTAATTTTTATTATATAATCTTTTTTTTGTGATTTGAAAGATATAAATAAAAAAATATATTATATAGCTTTTCTGGGAAAAGATTATGAGAAAATAGTAAAGGGTATTTCATTAGTTTATTGGAGTTAAAGATAATATCTTATGGAATTACCTTCTAAAAATTATAAGCATAATTAACATAAGTCATAGGATTTTCTTTGGAAATAATATCTTTATCTTGTGATTGAAAGATAAGCCCGTTGTGTTAATTCTTTTGTAAGAGTTTGCAAAATTTACATGTTATGGTGGGTAAAAGAGCAAGTTATTATTGTATTGTATATTGGGTATTTTGATTTAATTGCATGGTTTACTGTATAAAATGTTAATCTTGTTATTATTTTAAAAAGTTCTTCTTAGTTCTAATGCACAAAATAAGGGTTAATTATGGTACTTTCTTGAAAAGGGTAACCTCTTGAAAAGACTGCATGTCTAATCCTTGACTTAGGTTTATAAAAGGTTAAGTTAACCTTGTTATGTTTTCCTAGTTTTGTGCATAAAAGATGGTTATCTATCATAATTTCGGGAAAGGGAAGCATGAGAAACTACATAAAGAAACTAAGTTATATTAACTTCCTTTTGAGAAATAATTATGTATATCTTTACATGAAAAGAATAGTTAATGATGTGTAATTCCAAGAAGGGATTTTGTGTTAAGTAATTTAAGAAGAGCTATTGTGATAAGCTCTTGCTTGTGCAAATAATAGCCATTTTGTTACATAGATATGTTCTTTGCATGGATAGAAGAAATAGTGAGTTATAATGTTTCTTAGGAAAAATTATATGCGAGTACTTTATGCTATCATAACTATTATGTTAGTTTCTGCATATGCATGCAATATTTGAATTACCTTTCGTTGGAAAGAATATACATATACGTATGTGGGAAAAGATAGCATGTTGTGTTAGATTACATTGGAAAATATTGTTAGTATAATATTTGAAAAAGAAGACATGTATTTGTATGCTTTAATTGCATTAGTTTTACACAAAAGAAAACATGTGTTTACATGCTCTCTGGTGTTAAGAATTTCTTTGGGAAGAATATTTTGGAAACTATAAGCATTGCATGCATAGGAACAACATTCAACGAGCTAGCTTTATTATATTTTCATGCTCCAAAATAAATATCTGAAGGGTTGGTTCTTTTGTTAAAGTTTAAGTAACTTGAATGCACATTGTGTCATTTTCCATTAAAGGAATTCCTGGAAAATTGTAGTGATTTGTCCTGTACGAATGTGAGTGTGTGTGAGAAGTGTCATAATAATGTGGGAATTATTTTGACATGAATTGATAATTACTTTCTCACACTAAGGTAGAGATGTTAGAAGAAAGCATGTTATGATATTGTATTCACATCTCATGTATGCACATGAATAAGTGTTAAAGGATCACTTAAAGATTGATCATTTATTGATTAAGGCTTTATCTAATCATGCTATAGAAGCTTGATGATGACATCAATGACAAGAAATGATGGTGACTTATGAGAAGGAAATATTATGCTTAACATGGTGGCAGGTAAATGATTAATGGTTCATGCAGATGAGTGCGAGTTGCAAGATGGTCCATTGTATGATGGTACATTGTAGGTACATCCATGCCACGCAGATATGAAGATATGAATTCCATTGTACTATGGTACATTGTAGGTACATCCATGCCACGGAGATATGAAGATATGAATATTAGTGGGTAAATGCTATCATAATTATTGTAATGGCTTTTGTAATGGCTTTAAGCTAGATATTTGTATATTTCCTTGCACGATTTATAATGATGGTTAAGGGATGGTCTCCCTTATAAGCCATTGAGTGAAGGCTGAACACCCTCGCGAGTGTTTAATAATAAAATTAAATGTTTTCCGGTTTTCACCCTACTGGGTTTCCAAAGTATAGTGGTGTTCAATGATGTGATTGATTATTGTGTCAAATTGATGATGTTGATTCCTTTCTTGTGGTGATGTTCATAATTTCAAGTAAGTGATGACTACATGAATAACTAAATGAATGCAAGGTTACATCATACAGTTATATTTTAATTTACAACAATAAAGGTTGTTAATGGCTAAGCAACTTACTATTCTTATATTAAGGTTACACTATGTACTGGTGAACATTCTATCTAATGAGTAGTAAGGAATATATAATAGTGATTTGGATAAGTTACTCATGGGTAACTTGTATAAAAAAATTTAACTCCTTGCATTTCCATGTGAAGTTATCGGTGTATGTTACAATGTAACAGAAAAAGAACGATATGTTACAATGTAACGAGACAAAGAACGATGAAGCATAACTAGGAACAACAGAAGATAGAGGCGGAGTTCTAGGCAACATGAGTGGCTTGATTTTTTTCCTTTCTTTTGTTGACTTTGACCCATCCAACTTCGTGTGGATGGGGGAACCACTTGTAGATTGTTGTTGCTGAAAAGCTCCCTATCTTAAGTAACATATAAAACATCATACTTCGAACTTTCCATCAATACTAATTGCCAATGTAAACAGATAAATTCCCCACAAAGACCTAGCTAGTACTAACTCAACAATATAAAATAGATAAATTCCCCACAAAGACCTAGCTTGCATATACAACAAAACTAGGAAAACAAGCAACCTCTCTTTGAATGGAAAGATTTTATATATATCACATCAACCGCCATAATCATAATTGCTTACAAAAATTAAATCTTCATTATGTTCAAAAGATTTTGTCCTAATTAATTTATACAAATTAAATCTTTGGTAGGCTAAATAGATTATTTCATTTGAAATACAAACAAAACTTCAAATCTTCATAAATCTATATGTCAAGAACAACAATCTCTTTCTTTGGGCATAACCCAATTCAACCACTAGGTGCCTAAACACATGCCTTATTTTTGCGGGCATAATCAACTGACACTTCTGGATTAAGTATGCATGGCATCAATCTAAGCCTCATCTGTAAAAATTAACATTGAATATGATTAAGCAGAGACCATAAAAGGAATTAGTAGTTGAGTTTAAAACAGGAACTCTGGGGCCCGTAAATTTCAAATTTGAAGAACATATTTTAGTTAAATAACAAATCCAACACAAAGCAACAATATACTTGCATTGTTTACATTGTTGGGGACGTGGGATGAATAATATAAAAGCTGCAGTGATTAATAGAAAAATATTTAGCATTCATTATATGAAAATTTTGTTAAGAAATTCCCTTCATAAAAATATCCCCTCTTGCCCCAAGCTTTTGTAATCTGCCTAATCTGCCTTGATTGCCAGGATTCTAGGATTCCCTAGAACGAAAGCTGGTTATATTTGAGCTGGTTATAGTAAATTGTTTTTTTCTTTAATATTTAAATCACAATGTTAATATTTAAACCATAATAGTGGTATGTTTGCATATTAACTCTTTAAAAACAATTTGTCCAGATTCCAACTACATTTAACCATAAAAACAATCCCTGTGCCTTAATAAACAACTCCTTACATAAAAAGTCAAACAAAAACATAAATGTTTTTATATTATTTTTAGTGAAATTTTGTTTAAAAGTGGATAATGATTCAATAGAATTTAATAAAATAATAAATTTAAATGACATAATTTATAATATTTTAAAAAAATTTAAAACATTAAATCTATTTATAGATTTAAAAAAACACATTTTAAGTAATACAACATCTTAATTTCGCTCAAAATTGTATACCCAAATCCAAATAAAAAAACCCAAACGGAAAAAGTTAGAACAACGGCTTTTTGAAATGGCACATTCTAAAATAAGGTTTTGTGGGCATGTTACAAATTCAACAGCCGGGTTGCGGTGAAATCCGCCCACAAGAAACATCCGAAACGGAGCGGAATGGAACATAATGTAATGCATGTATGATACGGATGTCAAGGTTAACGATGCTTTCGAGGAAAACATAATAATGATATGTTGACGCAAGGGCTGGACTGGCATTTTATAACTTTTTAGGAATCTTTAAAAGAATAATTTGGTATGTGTATTTTTAATGACAAGGATATTAAATAAAATATACTGGCAGATGTTTATTTTTACAATTTAAAAAAATAAACAAAATGTTATATGGTTTATAAGTATAATAATTTAAATTATTTTTATTTTTATAAAAATTAATGAAAAAATTTGAATTTTTATAGTAACTAGAAGAGTAACTGAGATGGGGTGATGGGGAGTAAGTAAGATTTTAAAGGAGGTTAGAGTTTGCAAGAAGATCAGGTCATTAATAGTTTTGGAAAGGAGCAAGAGAACGTTTTTAGGGTGCCTAAGGTCATGCTTTTTTGTCTTTCAAGGAATAGGGAGTATCTTAAATTTTTCATTGTTTTATAAAGATTTTTACTATAACCTTACTTGCATCTTCTCAGTGACTGCTCTGGGTTGAGGTGGCACTCTAGGGGTGAAGCTCCTTCTAAATGGACCCAGTAGATTATAGAGCAAAAAGACTTGTTAGAGGGTTTATTTTTTCTTTTCCAGTGTATTTTGGGGTTTCGAGAGCTGAAAGGGAGGACATTCAATTTCGTTGTTAGAAATCTAGGCCCTAGTTAGAAGAACATGCTAGATCTAGCATGCCATGTTATTGAACATCTAGTGGAGGCAGCGACAAACCCAAAAGGGAAAGAAAGGACTTAGAATCGTAGTTGTAGTGAAGCTTCTATGCTTGTTAACCTTCCACAACGTCTACTACTCTCATCCTCCCTGCACAGACATACTATTGAATTTGTAAAGGCCAAGACCAAGATGGAGGAGCGACTTGAGGGTTATAAGGAAGGAAAAAACATGGTCGAACAGTCACAGGAGATTCAAAGGAAAAGCACCAAGAAAAAGAAAAAAGGAACGGGTTCTGAAAAGTGAAAGCAAGTCAATGAAATACAATCTCTATGTCAGGGATGGCATAAAGATGAAATAGGATGCAAAATTGGCCGAGAAGTCGATAGTTGGTAGAAAAAGGAATGGTTTTTGGGATCAAAACCTTGGAGGCCTAGAGAGATGCAAATATAAACGAAAAGGTCTCGTCCCCTCCTCAGGTAAGGTTTCTTGAGAAAGGGTGGATACACCTAGTTTTCAAAAATCAAGAGGATGTCGATTTGATAGTCAAAGAGGTATGGTTTATCGACTCATCCCCAATGGTGTTTAAAAATTGGACTCCTTTATTTGATGCTCGTCGAGAAAAAATGGACATGATGCCAAGATGGGTTTAATTTTCGGGGTTGTTGGCGCATATGTGGAATACACAAAGCATTACTAATATAGGAAACACTTTGGGGAAATTTCTTGGGCGGAAAACTCCTTTAGGGAGACTAAGGAGTGGCCAGTGGCTAGAATATTAGTCGGCTTGGATATGAGGGTGAAACTTTACCAGACCATGAACATCGGGAAGGAGAAGGAATGGCTGGTGGATCTGGATTATGAAGGGATTCCCTTAAGGTGCAATAGGTGTCATAAACATGGTTTTAACCCTAAAGGAAGTTGTTCATTGTCTTTTAACCCTAAAAAGTTTCAATCGAGCCCCAATAAGAAGTAGAGGAAGAAAGTGGGGTGGGGATTTTAGGGACCAGAGGACAAACAAAGGAGTTAGTAGGTGCGAAGAAGACAAGTGTATGGATTCAAACTAAGGAAAGGGTAATAATCAGAGAATTGGAACAAGAGATACAAATACCAAATGTAGAGGAGACATTTCCATCACTCAATTTGAACCATAATCTATTAATTGAAGATAATGGAGCGGGTGTGGCTGCGGACACTCAAATGGAGGTAGTTATGGGTGTGGACATGGGCATACATTTGTAAAATAGCATTGACATGAAGGGTACTCCTCTCTTTACTCCTCCTGTTTATTTCCTCTTTTTCCAAGTTTCGGATGAGAGAAAGAATTGGGATAAGTTACTAAATGAACATAAGGTTGCAAATATACAAACACCTGTCACCTCACTATCTTTGGAACAAGTGACTTGTCCTCTCCCGGGGGCATCTATGGATTTTCTATCTCCGATTACCTCTCTAGAATCTGAAACCTTAGAAGGGAAATATATAAACCCCATTTGATACAACCTAAGGTATAGGTAGATTGGGTCGTCACATGAGGCCTTAAATGGGGGTTTAGGCCATATCCTTGTTCTTACAGGCCCAGGGAAGGGGAAAAGGAGGAAATCAAACATCTCTCTAACGCAGTCTAGAGCAAGGGAGGAGTTAGTAGCTGAAAAAAAATCTTCAATGGATAGGGCCCTTAGAGATTTAAAGGCCCAATGTGTAGTGTCCCAATGATAGTCCTATCATTTAATTACATAGGGTTAGCAAGTGACCCAAAAAATCTTGCTTTTAAAATATTTGTTCACACTTAAGGACCCGAGGTTATCTTTCTTTAGGAAACCTTGGGGGAGGAAAATTGCATTTCAACAAATCTAGAATGAATACTTCATTTTTGGAGGTTTATTGGTATAGATGTTAGGGGCAGATCGGAGGGGGGACATGGGTGGTATTAGGTCGGGATGCCTGTAATATTCATAAGTAGTATGTGTTGAGTATTCCCTCGAGCCTGGGAATGGAAGGACTCTTTGGGGAACTAGGAGTGACTTTTACATTTTTAAAATATATATGGCCCGAAAGAAGAAGGAGTTGGATTCTGTTTGGACCTTACAAGGAAGTCATTTATGAGGAGAGACAACCTAATCTTGGGTGGGGTTCTTAATTTCTCAATGGATCTTGTTGAATCATGGGGGGGGAAGGGGATCCTGACCATATGTTCTCTCTAATTTATTCTCCCACCACCTAGCCAGCTCCAATCTGATTGATTTGAAACCAATAAAAATAAATTCTACATGAAGGAATCAGAAAGTGCGAGAAGATAGAGTGGAAAAACGCGTAGACAGGTTTTTTTTGGTGGAGGCCCTGGTCCAAATATATGGTTTACTTTGTTAATGAATTGGGGCAGGAGGCGAGTCAGATCACCCCCCACTTCTATTAGAAATCAAAGGACAAACACTGTTGTGGGTAAGCTCGTTCAAAATGAATTTCGAGTGGCTACAGGATGAAGGCTTCAGGAATATTTTCAATACAAAATGGAGACATTTCGATGGAAGCTCAGGTAGGTCAACAACTTAACAATTTGAAGAAAACCCTAAACATATTAAAAAACTGACAAAAGAGTGGGAAACTCAAAGATGCTCTAAGGAGGAGGAAGACTTATTAAATATAGAAAGACAACTGGAAGAGTTAGGAAATTCAAGTGATGAAGGGTTCTGAGATCATGCAACTAGGGAGGATATGGAAAGTTTAATCTCAAGAAGAAAGAAAATATTGGCAGATAGGGAGGCTACATAGACGTTGAAGAGCAGGGCCATTTGGCTAGAAAAAGGAGATGAAAACAAAAATTTGTTTCAGGCCTATGCAAAGAGTCATAAGCTGGAAAACACAATATGGAAAATGAAGGATCATCTGGGCAAGGAGATTACAAAATTCGAGGGTCGGTTGCAATGGGTAGAGATCATTTCAAAATCCTTTTTAAATCACCTGAAGGGACTTCAATTGCAGAAATTATAAGTGTTGAAAACTTCTTCCCCCATTTTTTGGATGAGAAAGAAAATTGTGCTATAATGGAGGAAGTTTCAGAAGAGATAAAATCAATCCTGACTAGCTTCCAGAAAGATAAAATCCTGAGGTATGACAAATGGACCATTGAATTTTTCATTGAACTTTATGACCTCATAGGGGGAGATCTACTGGAAGTGGTAAATGAATCAAGACGGGAGGGTCACATTCTTCTACCTTGAATTCAACCTTCATAGCTTTAATTCCTAAAGTGGATGAACCCTCCTCTTTTGAAGACTTTCGACCCATCCCATTATGCAATTGTGTGTAGAAAATTATTTCTAAGGTGAGAGCCAAGAGGATCAAGTCCATCCTATCTAAATCCATCTCCATTAAGAAATTTGGGTTTTTGGACAAGACACAGATACTTGAGGTGATAGGAGTATCCCAAGAAGGCTTGCACAATAAAGGGGGCAGTGATCAAACTTGATCTATCAAAGGCGTCTGACCGAGTCAATTGCTTGTTTATGCGCCTCCTACTTACTCATGTGGGATTTGAGATACCTTTCATCAATTGGATAACAAGTTGCATGATTAGTGTCTCTTTTTTTGTTCTCATTAATGGAGTTACCTCTCCTTTTTTCAAAGCGGAAATGGGGCTTAAACAGGGATTCCCTCTATCTCCCCTTCTTTTCCTAATTTTTGCAGAAGGCTTAAATAGAATGGTGGATGCAACCAAGAGGAGAGGTGACTTTCAAGGTTTAAGTGTAGAACTAGAATTCTCTCCAAACATCGTGGTGTCCCTCTCTTCAAAGAGGATCCTAACCCTTTCAGTCAGTTCATAGAAAGCCTTCTTGTATGATTCCTCTTCTGAAAGACCTTCAGTCTCTCCAAAACCTGACATGATGGCTATGGATTCAAGCTCAGCTTTTGGTGCAACCTATACCTCCTCAATCCCATCTCTTGAGATAAAACTTGAGGTTCTTCAAGTGCAGCTGTGAGTGGAAATTTGGGTGGATATGGTGCCCTTGTGGCTATCCTTCTTCTAGTCCTAACCTCAGGACTTGCAACCAACAATTTCCCTTCACCTCTCTGCAACTTTAACCTTGTAAGCATCACAAATTTGCAACCATTAAAACCCTATTTGCACAAAAAATCAAGCAACTATCAAGCAAATAACCTTAGCAACCTTTGCTCTGATACCAACTTGATCTAAATTTTAATGTTAGTTTTGTTGTGCTAATTTCATCATCAGATTTATATTAAAAATGTTAATCTTTTCTTCATGTACATGGGCTTATTGAAGTGTTTATGATTTTTAAACAAGTAAATGTATGGATATTATGTTAAATTATTGAACATAAAAAAACATTAAAACATAATGTTGAACAACAAAATATACAACAAACCATCACAATTGATCCATTAACACAGTGTTTTGATGAAGGAGTTCACTCCTCCTGGGCTACATATCCTTGGTCCAGCTTCCATAGCTTGGGCCTCTATATTAGCTCAAATGTGAAAAAAGTGTTGTTTAAATTCATCTACTGCTCCTAAAACTTGCTTCAATGTGTTCCAAACATGCCAATCTTCTAGGAATGACTCTTCCTGAGCCAAAATTGGTTGAAAATTGCTCCAGATATGCTTCATTTAATTTTTCCCTAGAATTCTCCTCCAAAACTAGAGAGAACTCCAGTTAATCTCGCCACAAATGGAGCTCCGCTAAAATTTGCGGCTCCACAAAAATTCCCGCCAAATGTTAAGCACAATTAATTAACAGATAAACATGAATTAGTGGGAGTTTAGCCGCACTAATGACGCTGTTAGTGGAGCGCTTTCTGCCATGGCTATGCATATGGTTTAATTAAATGTGGTTCCACTCCATGTAACAAGGAGCACCACTTGACACATTGGTATGGTGGTAGAGTTGTTGGTGGGAGGTCAGGGGGTCGGACCCTGACCTCCGTCCCTCCATACATTGTTTTGCAAACATTTTAATAAACACGCATATGTATAGTTTAAAACCTTAGGTTAAATTCAACCATAGGTTAAATAAATGTGCCCATAATATATAATTTAAATTTGACCATTCGGCCTTCCACCTTGGTCCACTAGAGGGGGCACGTGGCAACCCTTGGAGGCACCACGTGTCCACCTCTGGTTGGCCTGTCCAACCATATATAAAAAAATTTCAAATTCGACCATAGGAGAACATATATAAAATAATTCCACCTTCCCAATCCAAACTGGCGAATCCTCTAGTGACACTTGTCACAGTGTCATTGGGAAAAACTAAAGAATATTCCCATAATATACCTTTTATGCTGACTGGGCTGCCATGTCATCATTCTGTCCTGTTTTGCAAATTTTTTAGCTGTTTAGGAAAACGAATAGTAGGCTCTATCTTCTTCATCCAAATTTTGTTTTCGACGAAAAGAATTATGTCAGATTCCTGGCGACGAGCTCTTCACTGTCGTTCAGTTTCCAATCAATTCTGAGCACTTTCATTTTTGAGCTTTTACATTGAGCACGTGATCAAGAACAAAAACATAGATTGATAGAGGTAGAGAGGTATGAGGAGTGACAAGGGAGATATGGAGATAAACTGAAGGAAATGGGAGAGGAAGGAGGAACAATGAAAGAGGGAGAGAGAGGGAGAGGAGTGAGAGAGGTAAAGAAGGGTAAGAGAGGGAGACATAAATATGGAGGTGGGAGGGAGAGGAGAGAGGGAGGGAGATAGTGAAAGGATTGGAGGGTAGAGATAGAGAGATGGGAGAAGATAGAGGGAGGTAGGAGAGAAAGGGAGAGAGACGAAGGACAAGAGAGAGGACATGAGGGAGAGGGTGAGAGAGGAGGGACATAGAGATGGAGTTAGAGGGGGAGAGAGGGAGGGAATAATAAATAGATAGAGAGAGAGAAGTGGAGAGAGAGATGGAGTGAAAAGGGAGAGATGGAGAGAGAGTGTGTATGTTTAGGGGTGAGATAAAGAAGGAGAGATGGAGAAAGGGATGGACATAATAACATAGTTGGAGAGAGCTAGAAAGAGATTGAAGAGGGAAGAGAGAGGATTGGAGGGTAGAGAGAGAGAGAGTAGAGAAAGGGAGAGAGAGGTAGGATGAGAGAGAGGAAGAGAGTTATGGGGGAAGAGAGTGGACTGGAGGGGAGAGAGAGGAAGGACGAGAGAGACGAAGAGAGTGATGGAGGAAGAGGGAGGGAGGTAGGAGAGAAATGGAGAGAGAGAAAGAGAGAGGGAGGGATAGAGAGATGGAGTTGGATGGGGAGAGAGGGAGGGAAGAATAAAGACACATATAGTAAGAAGTGGAGAGAGGGAGGGAGTGACAAGGTAGAGATGGAGAGAGTGTGTGTATGTTTGAGGGTGAGATAATGAGATAAAGGAGAGATGAAGAGAAGGGGTAGAGAAGGAGAGAGAGAGGAATATAGTAACAGAGTTGGAGGGTGAAGAGAGAGAGGATGTGAGAGAGTGGAGAGAGGTAGGGAAAAAGAGATGGAGATGGAAGGGGAGAGAGAGGGAGGTAAGAAGAAAGACATAGAGAGAGAAAGGTGGAGAGAGAGAGGGGGAGTGATAAGGAAGATGGAGAGAGAGCGAGAGAGGACAATATGAGGGAACAAAGATAGAAGTGGGGGAGAGAGAGAGAAAAAGGAGGAGGGAGTGATATATATATAGATTGGAGAAAGAGAGTGTATGTTTTGGGGGTTTTATAGAGAGACGGAGGGAGATAGATATATATATGGAGGTGAAGAGATGGAAGAAGAGAGAGATGGAGACAAAGAGGGAGGGACATAGAGATTGATATATATATATATGGAGTGAGACAACGTGTTATTTTGGGGATGTGAGATAGAGAGACAAAGAAGGAGAGATGAAGGGAGATATAGATATAGATGGAGGGGGGAGAGAGGGAAGAAGATTTCCTAAACTAGATGCATTGATTTAAGTGTAGATGGTGATTTCTATTCTTATTTGATTTCTTGCACTAGATGCATTGATTTTAGTGTAGATGTTGATTTCTAATGATATTCGATTACTTGCACTGGATGCATTGATTTCAATGTAGATTATTTCTAATCCTATTTCATTGCTTGCACTAAATTCATTGATTTCACTATAGATGGTGATTTCTAATCCTATATGATTGCTTGCACTATATGCATTAATTTCAATGTAGATGTTGATTTCAAATGATATTTGATTGATTGCACTAGATGCATTGATTCTAATGTAGATGTTGATTTCTAATCATATTTGATTGCTTGCACTAAATGCATTGATTTCAATGTAGATGGTAATTGCTAATCCTATTTGATTACTTGCACTCGATGCATTGATTTCAGTGTAGATGTTGGTTTCTAATCCTATTTTCTTACTTTCACTAGATGCATTAATTTTAATGTAGATGTTGATTTCTAATTATATTTGATTTCTTGCACTAGATGCATTGATTTCAATGTAGATGATTTCTAATCCTATTTGATTTCTTGCACTAAATTCATTGATTTAAGTGTAGATGGTGATTTCTAATCCTAATCGATTGCTTGCACTAGATGCATTGACTTCAGTGTAGATGATGGTTTCTATTCCTATTTTCTATCTTGCACTAGAAGTAGTTATTTAAGTGTAGATGTTGATTTCTAATCTTATTTGATTACTTGCATTAGATGCATTGATTTCAGTGTAGATGTTGTTTTCTAATATTATTTGATTGCTTGCATTACATGCATTGATTTCAGTGTAGATGTTGATTTATGATTTGATTTAATTGGATGTATGATGGTACATTAATTTTAAAGTGATTGGATTAACAATGTGCATTGATTTCAGTGTAAGCACAAAAAATTATTAACAATGTACATTGATTTTTGGCACAAAAATTATTAACCATGTACATTGATTTTTGACAATGTCTCAAGCTAGAGATTTAAATGGTTTAGGATTTCAACTATCATTTTCATAAAATTGATATGAAAAGATAACAAAACTAACAAGTGTGGCAATAAGATGACAAAACTAACAAGGGTGACAATAAGAATAGTACAATAAAATAGTTTGATATTGATCACAGTAAAGACTATTTGTAATTTACTACATTCTTATTATTCACATTTTCTATCATAACACTATTACATTGTCACTTTGCATTCAATTTTTTTTATTTCATCATTAAAGTTATTAACAATATTTATTATCTCAACAAACGGAGGTAAGCTGAGAGGGATCAAATCTCTCAAGGTGCAAACCTTTTCTCAAGTTTTCTTCAAGTTTTGCACTCAAAAAAGAGGTTTGCACTTGAGATTTGATCCCCTTGATAGATCGGGAGTTAAGATGGATCTAGGCCAATTTATCTCAAATGTAGTTATGTCCATTTTACTTTTCATTTTAATTAAAAAAATGTCTTGTATCTAGGCTTACTCTAACTTATAGAAGAAATGACATTAGGCTTACCATTTTCACCAGATCCAACGATACAATTTCAAGCAATATTTTGACTTTTTTCTGTTTAAAATACATTTTTGAATGCATAAATGGATTCACCACCTGAAAATCTTGAGGATTAAAGTTAAATGCAAGTTTTAAAAAATCTCCATCAGATTTTGATTCAAATTAACAAAGAAAGTCTACAAAATATATATATATTATAAGATCAGTGAATTAATGTTTATTATTAATTAATGTTTTCAATATTTACTAACCATTTAATTTATATAACTACACTAATTAAATTACTACCCACTTCATACTTATAAATTTATAAATATTTATATTACTTAAAAAATATTTATTTAATTAACTTCCCTCCCTAAAACTTGATGCCTAATTTTCACTAAAACTTATAAAAAATAACTCAGCATTCCAAAATCCAGAACTGTCCAAAAGACATCTTCGAAGTGTAATCAACTTATAGAGAGTAATTATTTTTCAAATAGAGTACCAGAAATCCATAACGCTTTATTAAAATCCAAGTAAAAAATAAAATAAAACCATCATCCTACTTGTTTCCTTAAAATCCAAATAAAACATAAACAAAATATCATACTTCGAACTTTCTATCAGTACTAATTGCCAATGTAAACAGATAAATTCCCCACAAAGACCTGGCTTGTATATACAACGAAACTGGGAAAACAAACCAGCTCTCTCTGAATGGAAAGATTTTATATATATCACATCAACCACCATGATCATAATTGTTTTTAAAAATTTAAATCTTCATTATGTTCAAAAGATTTTGTCATAATTAATTTATACAAAGATTAAATCTTTGTTAGGTTCAATAGACTGTTTCATTTGAAAAAGTCTCAAGGTACTTGGAACCTTAAACAAAACTTCAAATCTTCCTAAATCTATATTTCAAGAACAACAATCTCTCTGAGCATAACCCAATTCAGCCACTAGGTGCCTAAACATATGCCTTATTTTTGCAGGCATAATCAGCTGGCATGATTAGGCAGATACCATAAAAGGAATTAGTAGTTGAGTTTAAAACAGTAGCTCTAGGGCCTGTAAATATCAAATTTGAAGAACAAATTTTAGTTAAATAACAAATCCAACCCAAAGCAACAATGTACTTGCATTGTTTACATGGTTGGGAACGTGGGATGAATAATGTAAAAGCTGCAGTGATTAATAGAAAAATATTTAGCATCCATTATATGAAAATTTTGTTAAGAAATTCCCTTCATAAAAAATATCCACCCAAAGTTTTTGTAATCTGCCTTGATTGCCAGGATTTCAGGATTCCCTAGAATGAGACCTGGTTATATTTGATTGTAAATTGTATTTTTTTTTTAATATTTAAATCATAAGAGTGGTATGATATGATTGTATATTAAGTTTCCTTATTCTATTTTTTAATTGACTTATTTTAGAAATTTTTAACTACTTAATATTCACATATATTTAAAAATATATTAATAATAAATAACTATTTTAATTTGCATCATAAAATGTGATTTGTAAAGTATTTTAATATCAATTATATATCATTTTTTAAAATTATTTAAAATTCAAAAAAAAAATTTAAGCTTTTATAGTTAAAAAATTTATTTTATCTTTTATATATACTTTATTTAGCATTTACAAATACAATTTAAACCATAAAAAATACTAGTTTTAGAAATCTTTAACTAACTTATTTTGGTTTCAGAAAATTTTAACTAATTTTGAAAATTGTTAATTCTATATATTTTAGAAATTTGTTTATTGTATATCTTAGAACTATGGCTTCATATGTTTCTAGTTGATTTTGTCTCTCCTGATAAATCAACATGGTATCAGACCAGGTGTAAGACTTTTTCACAAAACAGAAGAGAGCAGATAGTCCAGAGTAGACGGATCAGAGAGTAAGGTCGAGGGAGCAGTGAGTCTCCATTGATCTGCAGGGTGAGCCACACGATCAGACAGCCCAAATACTCATGTCAAAAAAAAGCAGGCGTTGTTTAGTGAGGTTGTAAATTTGTTTGGAAGTTAGAAAATTGTTAAAATTTGGTAGTTTTTTTAAAAAGAAATCTGATAGCAGGAATGTTCGTAGTGGAAATAGATTTAGCATAATCAAAAAAATTTGGGTCACTTAAAATTGAAACTTGACAACTGTAAATTAAATTTCTCAAAATTTTTATCAAACTTCTCCATATTTCTCAAAAATTTTTATCGAACTTTCCTAATATTTCTATCAAATTTTATCAAAATCTTATTAAAATTTCTGGCTATTTCCCAAACAAATAAATTACCTGAAAAAAACAACCAGAGCTCACCGGTGGTTGAAGGAATATATTGCTTATACCGCTTTAAAGGGAATGAAGGAAACCGACCCCAAAAATGGGACAAAATAAGAACAGAGGAGGGCTAGTGGTGGCCAGTGGTGTAGATTCATCAGATTTAGTAACAATTCATGTCAGAATATATACTGCAACCAAAGGGAATCCGCGCCCACCGGTTTTTGAGGGAATAGACAGGTTACACCGGTGGACCAATCTCACATAATTGGAATAACATAGCATGGGAGAGAATGAAAGAAACCGTACCCGCAAATGGGATAAAATAGCAAGAGAGGTACTCAGGCAAGGTAGGAATTTCAAATCTCAACCCCTTCTGTTATTCTAATGCCTGTTTTAATTATTTTAAGTCAAATTTTGACCGTTTGAAAAAAAATTACCTGTAGATTTATTAGACTAAGTAACATGTCTGACAAGAATTTCTAATCAGCTAGCTTTTGGGACAAAATAGCAAGAGAGGGACTCGGGGAGCCCATTAGCGTAGATTCATCAGACTAAGTAATATGTTTGACAATAATTTTTAATCAGCCAGCTTTTGTATGGAAATTTCTGCAATATTTTAATAAAATTTGGAAGAGAATTTTGTAAATAGAAGTTATAGCTATCAAATTTCAAGATTTTGAGTGCTCCGGAGGTTTTTGATGCTACTGAATCTATTTCCACCATAGAAAATGTGATTCAAGCACTACTACTGCAAGATTTCTTAAAAAAAAATTGCCCAAATTCCTGCCACTTTTAGCCATCCCAACAATTCCTCAGCCTCAATAAACAACTCCTTACATTTATTAGCAAAACTGACAAGAACTTAAATGTTTAGACTTTCAAATTGGATTATCAGATTTATTAAAAAGTCCAGAGGTTTTTGATGGTTCCAAATCTATTTCCACCATGGAAAATGTGATTCAAACACTACTACTGCAAGACTTCTTAAAAAAAAATTGCCCAAATTCCCGCCACTTTTAGCCATCCCAACAATTCCTCAGCCTCAATAAACAACTCCTTACATTTATTAGCAAGTCTGACAAGAACTTAAATGTTTAAACTTTCAAATTGGATAAATCAGATTTATTAAAAAGTCTCACCAAAAACTGAAGGTTGAAAATTGCAAAGTGCAGTTTGGAAAGTTGTAGTTCAATTTAAATGCTTTTATATCATTTTTAGTGAAATTTTGTTTAAAATGGGATAAAGATTTAATAGAATTTAATAAAATAACAAATTTGAATAGTAAAATTTATAATATTTTAAAAAAATTAAAACATTAAATTTATCTATATATTTTTTATAATATTTAAAAAAATTAAAACATTAAATTTATCTATACATTTTTAAAAACACACATTTTAAGTAATACAACATCTTAATTTCACTTAAATTTGTATACCCAAATTGTAATGTACATTAAAAAAAATGATCCTTTTACCATAAGGAAAATGACTCTAATCAAATGTATCATATTAAAGTTAATTAACGACACCCATGAGTGGTCTAACCCATATTACCATATTTAAACTATGGATTATTTGGAAACTCTAATCCTTACTCGCTATATGATTGCATTTTACTTTACAAATACAAACCCATTTACCATGGATTACTTTGACACTTCATACCCATATAATAAGGTCTCTATATGATTTTGTTTTACCGTTGCCAAACTTACTATTATAATGTCGTATTGAATGTTTGCTATCCCACCAAATACAACCACCGCATCGGTGATTCCATCGAGAAAATAGCTGGCACATCTGGGAGTTAAAGATAGTAGGTACAAGCATTAACTCTTACAACAACTGTAAGATTTTCGATAAATATTTGTTGTTTCCGATGGTACTAGTTTTGATCTTCACCATCGGTTCTTGGTAGATCAAGGGTCCACATTTTTGGCAGGAATTTGTCTTGGTTATCCACGCCACCCCTAATTTACTCTGCCTTTTATCCCTTTGTCTTCGTCAAGAAGCTTCAACCATTCCGAGGGTATGTTCTGTGGCTTCATTCGAGCTCCATTGCTTCTGTTTTGAGGGTTTTGTCACCTCGGCGGCAGCCATGAGTTTCAGCTTGTTTGGTGAGATTAAAGGACCTGTATCACCTCATAACTCTGCTTCATGTTGGAGGATAGGTTTTGCAATGCACATAGAATAATCTTCTATGGTGTTTGTCTTCAATCCACCATGGTCATGCTTCCAAGATCCTGTGGGCTTCACCACTATACTGTCGGGTAAAATAAAACACTTTCATTTGCTTTCATGGTTTTCTTGTTTGTTTTACCGAATCTGAGTTTTATATCTATTCACGGTTTATAATACTATGTGCTATTCATTATGCTATCATGTTTACCAGTTCGCTGATCAAGAGGGATGAAGAAACTTCTTTCTCAGGTTAAATTTCTCACTAATTCCACATATGTATTGTTTTCCGTTAGCCTTATTTATTGTTAGCTATTTGACACATCAATTGTTTACTCACAGAAATTCTATTTCGTGTTTGTTGGTGCTCGCAGGTTAGTCTCCCTGCTGTTAATCAAGGTAGGGCCTTCTACATCAAGTTTGGAGTCACTTACCAGATTTCCCATGATTCCTGCTAATAATAATTTCATATTTCTCTTACAGGTATGTAGAAATTATATACAAGATGCATGTATATATCCAGATTCTCCTAATCTAACAATATTTATCTTCTTGCTAAATACAAAATCCTTCCACTATTAATCTTTTGTGGAAATTTAAAATCAATTGCAAACACATGAAGCAATAAAAACAATTGCACATAACACAGTTGTTTAATAGGAAAGCCTGGAGCTAAAAACCCCAACTATCATATATTATGTATCATGGAGATCATGTAACAATCTCATACAAAGCTTAGTACATCAAGCTCTCAGTACAATCAATCGTCACACACTAATCAGAAGAAATCCGCAAATCCATGCACTGATTTCTTGCCACCTAATAGCTTGCCTCCACTTCGCAATCCCTACTGAAGAATAGCTTTGAATGAATTCAAATCTACCTTGCTTGCACTGCGCAATCCTCATTGGCAACTCCAATGTGTGTGTGGTGCAATCAATGCATCACTATAGTCACAACAGATAGTCCATCTTGCCCTTTCACCTATCTCTCCACTGGGTCTCCACTGGAACTGACATGCACTATAGTTAACTACTATATTTTTTCAGTTGATTAATGAGTTATTATTTGTGAATTAATTAACTAATTAATTCACTTCACTCTCTTAACTCCATTAATCGAGTTAAACTGAATACAACTCCATGAACTACTCTTCCAACTCTGTCATAACTTTGCCACTTCAGTTCTAATTGAGTCCTCCATGCATGAACCACCAATAAACCCTAGGAATTGTGTAATTCCTTCAGCCCACTACTTTTCCAAATCTGTGCACTGAAATTAAGTGCTCCAAGAGAATAAGTTGTTGTTTATTGTCGGATTATTATTAAGAGCTAATAATAATCGATACTTCTATTTTTAGATCGACGATCTATAAATAAACTTCGCCCAATATTCTAAAAATAGAATTTCATCTATTTTTCCAACTTGTCAACCATCCATAAATAGCATCCTGCAACTTCTGAAATATGAGCACCATGTCTAAAAATAGACATAGTCTAAAAATAGACTTGCACCTAAAAATAGCCTGCGGGCCCCACTTAGAAAAGGTGCGTACTTTTCACTAAGCTCATTATTTTGTTGAATCTCAACACTCTCTCTCAACAAGATAGCGATTATCCTTCACCCTGATCCTGCCTCTATGGTATTTGAAGTTGCTCCTATTGAGCGCCTTCGTCAGAATATCTGCATCCTGATCTTCCGTAGGAATGCACTGAAGCAACATGATCTTCCGCTGCACGCAATCTCTGATATGATGATACTAGATATCAATATGTTTAGATCTATCATGAAACATAGGATTAATCGAGAGTTTAACGCAACTCTGATTATCACAATGTATCACTATAGGATCTAAATGTGAACCGAAAAAACCGACCAGGATCTTCCTCGTCTAGATAGCATCATATGCAGCTTGACTTGCTGCCATATATTCTGCTTCCGCTGAACTGAGTGCCACAAATATTTGTTTCCTGTTGTACCAAGAAACTACCGTAGATCTGATATTGAAAATCCCTCCTAATGTGCTCTTTCTATCCGTTGGGTTGCCTACCCAATCTGCATCTGTGAAGCCATGCAACTTCACCTCATCCGTCTGCCTATACCATAAGCCATACTCAGATGTGCCCCTGAGATACCTTAGGACATGCTTGCCTGCCTTCCAAAGATCTTGGTAGGCTTAACCATCACTTGTGAAAATTGGTTCATCGTATAGCATATTTTTGGTCTTGTATTAACTAAATACATGAGCAAACCCACCAACTGTCGATAAACAGTGGCATCCACTACCTCTACCAATGTAGCATCCTCTTTCCTCCAATTTCTTGGAAGAGGAGTGTCGATAGGCTTGCAGCCTTGCATGTGAAACTTCTCAAGTATCTCCCGAGCATACTTGCCTTGAGACACAAATAGTTCACCTTCCTGCTGCCATATTTCCAATCCAAGGAAATAATGAAGGAGGCCCAAATCCTTCATCTCAAACTCCTTTGCAAGATCTGCCTTGCATGAGTGTATCAACTGCTCATCACTCGTTAGTATTAAATCATCAATATAAAGAACAATGATTAAAAGCTTACCCTCCACCACAATTTGGTACAGGTTTGCATCCGCCTCACTCTTGGTGAAGCCAAGTCCAGTGAAATAGTTGTCGATCCATGTGTACCAAGCACGTGGTGCTTGCTTCAGCCCATACAGTGCTCTTTTGAGTCTGCACACATGCGACTCGCTGTTGAAGATCTCAAATCCTTCAGGTTGCTCAATGTACACCTCTTCCTCAATGATCCCATTATGGAACGTAATCTCCACATCCATCTAATGAATGTGCCAACCCATCTGCGCTGAGAGTGCAAGGATGGTCCTTATGGAAGAATACCGTGTGATAGTTGCAAAGGTTTCTTCATAATCAATCCCCTCGATCTGTGAGAAGCCCCGGGAAAAAAATATTGCCTTATACTTCTCGACGCTCCCATCAGCAGCTTGCTTTACCTTGTAGATCCATCTTGATCCTACAACTAATTTACCCACCAGCCTTGGAAAAATATCCCAAGCATTTTTTCTGACAATGGATTCATACTCCTCCACCATGGCATCTACCCATGTGCGCTCCTGCACTACTTCTTAAAAATAAGATGCCTCTGTCACGACACACTTGCTCATAAGAGTCATGTATCTAGTAAAACGGTCAGGTGACTATCTCTGTCTGCGCTGTGATGTAGGGACTCCTACATTCGGTGCCGCATCAAGCTTCGCCTCAAACCTTCGCGTACGCTTCTCGTCTTGTCTAATGTTTGGTTCTGATGAGTGGACTCCTCCACTCCATGAATCTCCCTCTTATGGTTATTCCACATCTAGAGGCTCACTTTGGGAACAAGAAGTTCATCCTTTTTCGTACGGCAAGTGTAGCTCCCTCTCAAGCAACAACTTCATGGCTTTCACCTCATTGAATTTTATATCCCGTCGCACCACAGTCATTCGATTGTCTGGAAAATACACACGATAATTATGGGATGTTTCTGTGTACCCCACAAATATCCCAACTTCTGAAGTCGGCTCCAGCTTCTTCCTGGCATCCTTTGTCACATGAATGTAAACAGATGAGCCAAAAATCTTCAAATGAGAAATATTAAGCTTCTTACCAGTAAAAGCTTCTTCAGGTGTACTCTTGCCAAGTACTCTATGAGGACAACTGTTTTTCACATCACCCGCAGTGTTGCATGCTTCCGCCCACAAGTGCATCGGTAGGCCCTGGTCATGCAACATAGCTCGTGCAACACCCATGATCATTCTATTCTTCTTCTCCGCGAACCCATTCTGCTGTGGGCTATGAGGCACTATGAGTTCTCTTCGAACTCCTTCTTTGTTGCAGAAGTCTTTGAATTTGCCCGAGATATATTCACCACCATTATCGCTCCATAGAGCCTTCACTTACTTCCTCGACTCCTTCTCCACCAATGCTTTAAACTCACAAAACTTTGAGAATGTTTCACTCTTCTTCTGCATGAAGAAGATCCAACATCTATGAGAATAGTCATCATCAAATATAACATAATACCTATGTTTTTCTGTTGAAGCAACTGAGAAAGGTCCACACACGTCTGTGTGAATTCTCTCCAGGATCACCGAAGCACGGTTCTCCTTCTCATGAAAGGTGGTATTCAAAAACTTACCCATAGTACATCCCTTGCATTGATCTGACTATGAAGAGTACCCTTGGGAATTACAGTAGAAATCTACTGCAAATTCTTCAAAGCGCCATGGTGAAGATGGCCCAATATTCTGTGCCATAATTCGCCCTCATCCCGGCTCACCACTTCTTCTGCTTTGCCCATCATTGTAGCGCAGCCATCTACCTCCAGCTTGTAGAGATTCTTAACTTGAATCCCTATCCTCTTGTTTTGCCCCGTTGTTTTGTGTCGAAGGAAAGCTTTTCCCTCGCTGAAAACAACATCATAACCTCTGTCTTCCAACATTGCGACCGAGACCAAGTTCTACTTCAGACATAGAACATACATAACATCTTTCAACAGAAATGGATTACTTGACTCCCTCTCAAAGGTAATGGCCCCAATGCCGGTTGCACTGTATCGACCATCGTCAACCATATCTATATACATTTGGAGGTCCTTCTCCTCTAAGTCACTAAACAACTCCTTGTTTCCCGTCATATGGAAAGGCACACCACTATCAAGATACCACACCAATCCCATTGAGCTTGAAACCAAGCATGCGATCAAAGAGAAAACAAGTTCAAATTGCGAGGCTAAGGCCTCTCCAGCTGCAGCTCCAGTAGCCTTCTTGTTCTTCTTTTTCTTTGGGCAATTAGTGGCGAAATGCCCATGTTCATGATAGTGAAAACACTTCACCTTGGACAAATCCTGCTTCTTGCCTTTAGCTTCGGATTTTGAAGGAAATTTCTTCCCCTTCCCTTTCCTTGCTTTGGCAGCCAAAGTGAAATTCTCTTCATCTTCATTCTTCGATGAAGAGCTATCCCTGGTACTTCGCCTTATCTCCTCCTGCACAAGATCCGACCAAAGTCGCTCCCATCCCAACAGTTTCTCTCGTCCATTGACAGAGTCTTCGTAGCTATGCCAACTCTTCGAAAGCCCAAGGAGAGCCAAGCTCACCAAGTCTTCATCATCAACAGTGATCCCCACACTTCCCATTTCATCCCTACAGTGGACAAACTTCGTGAGATATTTTGGAATACTATCGCCCTTCAACATTTTTATTTTTCTGAGCTTATGTTTCAGCGCCAACTTCCTCTGGTCGCTGCTGCTTTGGAAAAAATCTGTCAAAGCCTTCCACATTGCAAATGGAGTGGCTTTCCCGTGAAGGATGGACACAATATGGTCCTTCACACCTTCCAATAGAATCCTTCTTGTCTTTTCTATCTTCTTTTGCCATGCGTCAAGTAATGCAACATCGCTAGATCTCGACTTAGGAACATCGTTATCGATGAACTCCTTCAGTCCATTATCTTCTAGCACCACCTCCATCCTATTCTTCCAGGTTGTGTAATTCGAGCTGCCATCAAGGGCATACTCCAATCACAACCCATTGAAATACATTTCAATGTATACTCAATTGTCGCACCAAGAATTTTCTGCAACAAATTCAAATTGTCCACCAGTACAAACTCAACAATTCTTCACAATTGCAATCTTCAAAAATTAACACTGCTCTGATACCATGTAGAAATTATATACAAGATGCATGTATATATCCAAACTCTCCTGATCTAACAATATTTATCTTCTTGCTAAATACATAATCCTTCCATTGTTAATCTTTTGTGGAAATTTAAAATCAATTGCAAACACATGAAGCAATAAAAACAATCGCACATAACACAGTTGTTTAACGGGAAAGCCTGAAGCTGAAAACCCCAACTATCATATATTATGTATCATGGAGATCATGTAATAATCTCATACAAAGCTTAGTACATCAAGCTCTTAGTACAATCAATCGTCACACACTAATAAGAAGAAATATGCAAATCCATGCACTGATTTCTTGCCACCTGTTAGCCTGCCTCCATTGCGCAATCCCTGCTGAAGAATAGCTCTGAATGAATTCGAATCTACCTTGCTTGCACCGCGCAATCCTCATTGGCAACTCCAATGTGTGTGTGGTGCAATCAATGCATCACTATAGTCACAACAGATAGTCCATCTTGCCCTTTCACCTATCTCTCCATTGGGTCTCCACTGGAACTGTCATGCACTGTAGTTAACTGTTGTATTTGTTCAGTTGATTAATGAGTTATTATTTTCTGAATTAATTAACTAATTAATTCACTTCACTCTCACTAGTGTATCATTCAGTTAGACTAGATACAACTAGCTCAACTAAGTTTAACTCCATTAACTGAGTTAAACTGAATAACAACTCCATGAACTACTCTTCCAACTTTGTCATAACTTTGCCACTTCAGTTCTAACTGAGTCCTCCATGCATGAACCACCAGTAAACCCTAGGAATTGCATAATTCCTTCAGCCCACTGATTTTCCAAATCTGTACACTGAAATTAAGTGCTCTAAGAGAATAAGTTTATGTTTATTGTCGGATTATTATTAAGAGCTAATAATAAACGACACTTCTATTTTTAGGTCGACGATATATAAATAGACTTCGCCCAATATTCTAAAAATAGAATTTCATCTATTTTTCCAACTTGACCAACTATCCACAAATAACATCCTGCAACTTCTGAAATATGATCACCATGTCTAAAAATAGACTTGCACCTAAAAATAGCCTGCGGGCCCACTTAGTGAAGGCGACTGATTTTCACTAAGCTTCATCATCTTGTTGAATCTCAACATTCAACAAGGTATTCTTAAGGAACTCACTTCCTAATCGAAGTATTTTCATTGGGTTTTGTTAAGGGTTAAACTATCAGACCTTATATGTTAAATCCAAGTTAATGTATAATAGATAATCCTCTTATCTGGAAGGTTTTAAACATTAATTCCGACCAGTTCCTTAGGCCTTGGTTTAAATCATTCTCTCACCTCTTTTGCTGCAATTTTATCTGTATTAGGTGGTTATCCTTTCTGTATTGTAACTCTGGAACTCATTATTTTCTCCATGCCTAGGTTTAGCTGCTACTGTAATATTTAATTTGAGTCCTCTTATTACCATTCATGTGTATTTATGAATTTTAAACTCTTATTCATACTGCTTTGATATTTAATCTTTCGGTTTACATTTCTTGCTTAACTTATACGGAGAGGTGTTCTCAAGCTCTTAAAATCAGTACAGTTAAATGGGTTACTCTATTTAATTCATCATACCTTCGTTCTTTTCGGTTGATGTATTATATACTGTTTTGCTTTTGTCATATAAATCTCTATTTATTATTATTATTAAATAATAGCATAACTCGAGTCTCTGACTGGTATGCTTGTTTTGTCCAATTCAGTAAATCTGTATATAAATGGTTTTCACTATTTTATTAATAAATGTTTAGTGATGCTCTAACACCCTAAACATGTTTATGAAAGCATATTCATACAGAATTAATTTCTTCGTATAATACTCGTATATTATTTTTTTGAGTACTGAGATGTATGGTTCATATACTGATAACAAGCTTGTTCTACATTGTTCCACTTAATATATTCTTCCCGCACATGTTCTTATTTCATTAACTGTGACCGGCAAGGGTAGGTGACCGGACCACCCACATATCTGTCCAAGTATAGCCAGAGAGGAATGAACGATGTATTCTAGGTTCTTTTTCCATTACCTAGAATTCGGGCAGTGAGGTTATTTTTTGTTACTTTCCTCACTTTTGACACAGCTCAATAGTAACTATTCCATATTTATATATATACACAGTAAAATCAATATCTAATTTACATTTATAAATAGAAACAATATATCTCTATTTTCAATTCTAAAGTAACTTCAATATAGTATTCAAGAAATTTTCAGGGTTCTGTTACTCAAATCATAACTAGATTCCAGTTCACCACTTAACCAAAGGTAAATCAGATACTTATATGTACAAAAGAAAACAATATTGCTGATGTTCCTCCCAACCTTCAAGAGCGGCAATGATGTCCTGCTCTTCCCCGTGCTTTCACTGTAAGGTACAGGTCGATAGTAGATTTTCTATTGTGATCTCAGGACTCCAAGTCTAGTTAATGCCAGAAAACTTCAGGAATTACTGAGTGTTTTTCCAATTGTCCAAACTACCTTCCAGTTCCACATTTACCATCAACTTTTTACTTTTTATGGATTTACTTTCCATAACTGATTTTTATTATTCACAATTAATCACTAATGAAAATAACTTTTCAGCAAAAGATTAATAGTTCCAGTCTTTTCTTCAAAAAAATAATTAAAATGTCTTTTACCTAGTTAACAACTAGTTATCATTAAATGCAACTATCACAAAAAAAAATTAAAACATTAAATCTATCTACACATTTTAAGTAATACAACATCTTAATTTCACTCAAAATTGTATACCCAAATCCTTCTGGGCTCTTGATAGCTTTGGAATTAAGATGGATCTCTTTATTTCAAATGTAATCATGTCATTTTTACTTTTCTCTTAGATCTAGTTTTCATCAATTTTTTATTTATGACATTGATTTCTTATTGTTTATTGTTATTTTTTTTACATGTTTTTTGAAATGTATATATAGGCTTACACTAAATTATAGAAGAAATGACATTTTCACCAGATCCAACCATACACAAGCAAGATTTTGACAAAACCTATTAAACTTAAACTCAAGTTTTAAAAAATCTCTATCAGATTTTGATTCAAATTAACAATCTACACTATATATATAAGCAATATCAGATATATTATAAAATCAACTAATTAATGCTTATTATGAATTAATATTTCTCAATATTTACTAACCATTCAATTTATGTAACCCAACTAATTAAATTACTTACCACTTCATAAATATAAATTTATAAATATTATATTATTTTAAAAAAATATCTATTTAATTAAATTTAATCCCTACACGTTGATACTAATTTTCACTAAAACTTACGAAAAATGACTCGCATTGCAAAATCGAGAACTATCCAAAAGACATCTTCGAAGTGTAATCGACTAATAGAGAGTAATTAATTTTCAATTAGAGAACCATAAATCCATAATAACGTTCTATTAAAATCCAAATAAAATCATCATCCTAAGTGTTTCATTAATAAAAAATAAAATAAAACAGATAAATTTCCCCACAAAGACCTAGCTTGTATATACAACGAAACTGGGAAAGCAAGCAACCTCTCTTTGAATGGAAATATTTTATATATATATCACATCAACCACCATAATCATAATTGCTTTTAAAAAATTAAATCTTCATTATGTTCAAAAGATTTTGTCATAATTAATTTATACAAATTAAATCTTTGTTAGTTCAATAGACTATTTCATTTGAAATAGTCTCAACTTATAGGGAACCTTAAACAAAACTTCAAATCATCCTAAATCTTTATTTCAAGAACAATCATCTCTCTGGGCATAACCCAATTCAGCCACTAGGTGCCTAAACACATGCCTTATTTTTGCAGGCATAATCAGCTGACACTTCAAAAAATCTGATAGTTTGAATCTTGATCTTGAGTTTGATAGTTAAAATACATTTAACATCATAAAATTTTTAAAGCATTCAAAATTTTGAAATTTGACAATAGTAAATTAAATTTTTCAAAATTTTATCAAAAATTTTATCGAAGTTTCTATTATTTCTTAAACAAATTTAGGAAAAGCAACCAAAGCCCATCGTAAGGAATAGACAAGTTATACCGCTTTACCAAACTCACAAAACTGGAATATAAAAACCATTGAAGGGTTCAATGAGGGAAACCATCCCCAGAAATGGGACAAAATAGGAACAGAGGCCAGTGGTGTAGATTCATCAGATTGAGTAACAATTCATTCAGAATATAGTTGGATTTGAACCTGCCTTGCTCAGACAACTCACCAGTTACCGATTATCCTAGATCTAAAAATAATCAATTCAATTCATGTCAGAATATATACTTCAACAAAAGGGAATCTGGGCTCACTGGCTTTTGAGAGATTAGACAGGTTGTACCTGTGGGTTCAATCTCACATAATTGAATAACATAGCATGGGGAGAGTCTAAAAGAAACCGTACCCGCAAATGGGACAAAATAGCGAAGAGAGGGGACTCAGGCTGCGGCAGCTCATTAGCGTGTAGATTCATCAGACTTAGTAACATGTCTGACAAGAACTTGAAACCTGAAATTTTCAAATCGCAACTATTACATTTATTAGCAAGTCTGACAAGAACTTAAATGTTGAAACTTTCAAATTGGATTATCAGATTTATTAAAAAGTCTCACAGGAACTTAAGGTTGAAAATTGAAAATTGCAGTTTCGAAAGTTGCAGCTCCATTTAAATGTTTTTGTATTATTTTTAGTGAAATTTTATTTAAAATTGGATAAAAATTAATAAAATAGTAAATTTGAATGGTAAATTTATTTATATATTAAAAATAAATTAAAACATTAAATTTATTTATATATTAAAAATAAGTAATATAATATTTTAATTTTACTCAAAATTAAAGTATTTAAATCTTAATAAAAGGTATTTTTTAATGTGAAGTTATTTGTTCAAATTTTTTAACTAGATCAAAGCAATATATTAAACATCATGAAATATAATCTTGCCAAACTTAAAAAAAAAAACACCAAAACTAAAAATAGTTTGTTTTATGGACATGTTACAAATTCAACAACTGGGTTGGGTGAAATCCCCAAAAGAACATCCGAAAACATAATAATGATATGTGGGCGTGTAAAGTTGGACAAGCCTTTTTTCAATTTTAGGAATGTTTAAAAGAATAATTTAGGTATCCTTAAGATAAGTAAAGGATATTAAATAAAATATACAACCAGATGTTTATTTTTATAATTTAAAAAAATGAATAAATGTAAGGAGAAAATTTATATATAATTTAGAAAAATTTTATCTTTATAGAAAATATTGAAAATGGTTTCTATAAATTTCTAAATCTTAATAGTAACTGGAAGAGTAATTGGGATGTGGGGGTGATGGGGAGCATTTAAGATTTCGAAGGAGGTTAGGGTTTGCAAGAAGATCATGTCGCTAATAATCTCGAGAAGGAGCAATGGAACTGTTGCAAGCTCCTAGGGTGTGCAGGGTAGTAGGTCGTGCTTTTTGCCTTTCAAGGAACGAGAAGTATCTTAAACTTTTCACTGTTTTACAAAGTATTCTACTGTAACCTTACTGGAAAATTCCTGGCGACTACTTTGGGCTGAGGTGGCACTCTAGGGGTGAAGCTCCTTCTAAATGGACCCAGTAGATTATAGAACAAAAATCCTTGTCATAGGGTCTATTTTTCTTTTTTGGTGCATTTTGGGGTTTCGAGAGCTGAAAGGGAGGACATTCAATGTCATTGTTGGAAATCTAGGCCCCAGCTAGAAGAACATACCAGATCTAGCATGACATGTTATCGAACATCTAGTGGAAGCAACAACAAACCCAAAAGCGAAAGAAAGGAATTAGAATCGTAGTTGTAGTGAAGCTTTTATGTTCGTTAACCTTCCACAACATCTGGTACTCTCATCCTCCCAGCAGGGACATACTATTGAATTTTTAAAGGCCAAGACCGAGAGGGAGGAGCGATTTGAGGCTTATAAGGAAGTAAAAAACAGGGTCGAAAAATCACAGGAGAGTTGAAAGAAAAGCACCAAGAAAAAGAAAAAGGAACGGGTTCTAAAAAGTGAAAGCAAGTCAATGAAATACCATCTCTATGTCGAGGATGACGTAGAGATGAAATAGGCTGTAAAATTGGCCGAGAATTCGATAGTTGGTAGAACAAGAAGAATGTTATTTGGGATCAAAGCATTGGAGGCCTGGAGAGATGCAAATATAAATGAAAAATGTCTCATCCCCTCCTGAGGTAAGGTGTCTTAAGAAAGGGTGGATACACCTAATTTTCAAAAATCAGGAGGATGTCAATCTGATAGTCAAAGAGGTATGGTTTATCGACTCATCCCCAGTGATCTTTAAAATTTGGACTCCTTTATTTGATGCTCATCAAGAAAAAATGGGCGTGATGCCAAGATGGGTTTGATTGTCGAGGTTGTCGGCGCATATGTTGAATACACAAAGAATTATTAATATAGAAAACACTTTGGGGAAATTTCTTGGGAGGACTACTCCTTTAGGTAGACTAAGGAGTGTTCAGTTGCTAAAATCTTGGTTGGCTTGGATATGAGGGTGAAACTTTACCAGACCATAACATCGGGAAGGAGAAGGAATGGCTAGTGGATCTGGATTATGAATGGATTCCCTTCAGGTGCAATAGGTGTCATAAACATGGTCATCTTTGGGGAAGTTTTAATTGTATTTTAACCCTAAAAAGGTTCAATCGAGCCCCAATAAAAAGCAGAGGAAGAAAGTGGGGTGGGGATTTTAGGGACTAGAGGACAAACAAAGGAGTTAGTGGTGCAGTTACGATGAAGATAAGTGCATGCATTCAAACTAAGGAAGGGGTGATAATCAGGGAATTGGAACAAGAGGTACAAATGCCAAATGTAGAGGAGACGTTTCCATCGCTCGATTTGAACTAGAATACAGTAATTGAAGATAATGGAGTAGGTGTGGCTGCGGACACTCAACTAGAGGTAGTTATGGATGTGGACATGGACATACATCCGGAAAATAGCGCTGACATGAAGGGTACTCCTCTCTTAACTCCTCATGTTTCTTTCCTCTCTTTCCATGTTTCTGATGAGAGAAAGAATTGGGATAAGTTACTAAATGAACATAAGGTTGCAAATATACAAACATTTGTCAACTCACTATCTTTGTAACAAGTGACTTGTCCTCTCCCGGGGGCCTCTATGTATTTTCCATCCCCAATTACCTCTCTAGACTCTAAAGCCTTAGAAGGGAAATATATAAACCCTATTTGATACAACCTAAGATATATGTAGACTAAGTCGTCACATGAGGTATTAGAGGGGGTTTAGGCCATATCCTTGGTCTTACGGGCCTAGGAAGGGGAGAAGAAGGAAATGAAACATCTCTCTAGCGCAGGCTAGAGCAAGGGAGGAGTTAGCAGCTAGAAAAAAATCTTCAATGGATAGGGTAATTAGAGATTTAAAGGCCTAATGTGTAGTGTCCCAATGATATTCCTATCATTTAATTACAAATGGTTAGCAAGTAACCCCAAAAAACTTGCTTTTAAAATATTTTTTCACACTTAAGGACCTGAGGTGATATTTATTTAGGAAACTTGTGGGGAGTAAAATTGCATTTCAACATATCTAGAATGAATACTTCCTTTCTGGAGGTTTATTGGTATAGATGTTAGGGGCGGATTGGAGGGGGGGCGAGGATGGTATTAGGTTGGGATGCCCGTAAGATTCATATGCAGTGTGTGTCAAGTATTCCCTTGGGCCTGGGAATGGAAGGAATCTCTGAGGAACTAGGAGTGACTTTTACATTTTTAAATATATATGGCCCAAAAGAAGAACGAGTTGGATTCTATTTGGACCTTCTAAGGAAGTCATTTATAGGGAGAGAAAACCTAATCTTGGGTGGGGATCTTAATTTCTCAATGGGTGTTGTTGAATCATGGGGGGGGTGGGGGGTGGGGGCGGGGGAGGGGACCCCGACCATATGTTCTCTCTAATTTCTTCTCCCACCACCTAGCTAACTCCGATTTTATTGATTTGAAACCAATAAAAATAAAGTCTACATGGAGGAATTGTAGAGTGGGAGAAGCTAGAGTGGAAAAATGCGTAGAGAGGTTTTTGTTGGTGGAGACCCTGGTCCAAATATATGGTTTACTTAGTTAATGGATTGGGGTAGGAGGTGAGTTAGATCACTCCCCAATTCTATTAGAAATCAAATGGCGGACACATATGTGAGTAGGCTCGTTTAAAATGAATTTATGGTGGCTATAGGATGAAGGCTTCAGAAATATTTTCAATATAAAATTGAGACATTTTGATGGAAGCTCAGGTAGGTCAGAAAATTAAACAATTTGAATAAAACCTTAAACATATTCAAAAAATGACAAAAGAGTGGGCAACTCAAAGATGCTCCAGGGAGGAGGAAGACTTACTAAACATAGAAAGACAACTGGAAGAGTTAGAAAATTCAAGTGATGAAGGGTTCTGTGATCATGCCACTAGGGAGGATATGGAAAGTTTAATCTCAAGAAGAAAGAAAATATTGGCAGATAGGGAGGCTAAATAGACGTTGAAGAGTAGGGTCATTTGACTAGAAAAAGGAGATGAAAACACAAAGTTGCTTCAAGCCTATGCAAAGAGTCATAAGTTGGAAAACATAATATAGGAAATGAAGGCTCATTTGGGCAAGGAGATTATAGAATTCGAAGGTCTAGTTGCAATGGGTAGAGATCATTTCAGAATAATTTTTAAATCACCTGAAGGGACTTCAATTGCAGAAATTATAAGGGTTGCAAAATTCTTCCCCCGTTTTGTGGATGAAAAAGAAAATCGTGCTCTAATGGAAGGAGTTTCAGAAGAGCTAAAATCAATCCTGAATAGATTCTAGAAAGATAAAATCCCAAGGTCAGATGAATGGACCATTGAATTTTTCATTGAAATTTATGACCCCATAAGGAGAGATCTACTAGAAGTGGTAAATGGATCAAGAGAGGAGGGTCACATTCTTCTACCTTGAATTCAACCTTCATAGCTTTAATTCCTAGGACAGTTATATGGAAAGAACCTTCTTAAATTGTTTATGTTATGAGCCTCCAAATTGTGGATTATGAGAGTGGATTTGAGACATTGATGACCATAACTGTCCTAACAATCTCTCTCTCTCTCTCTCTCTCTCTATATATATATATATATATATATATATATATATTGTATATCAATGTATCAATTCTGATTCAACTAATAAGAGATAATATATCAGAGTGTTTTCATTGGCTCTCCATTATTGTATCCTTGTATCTTTACATATCCTTGTTATGTGATTGGATGTTGTTTGTACCACTGGTAACTATACTCACTCTTCCCTAGATTACAACATTGGCTCCATTTTTGGTAGTTAGAACTCGAGTCACAAAAATATGCAAGCATAAATGTTAACATTGGAAGAGATCAAGTTATGGTGGGATACAAAATTCAATAATTATATGAAGAACTATGCATGGAGAAATCAAATAACAATACCAGAAGCATGAGACAATTTTTCATAGAAGCACATGAATGATTTATTGAAGGTGCCCTGATAGAGATCAAGAAATTCATCGACCAAGTCGCACATGAAAAAACCTCATAACAAAATTGATGCACGAATTCTGTTGAAACTATCAAATGACGGTCGAACAAATATGCATGAGTGGGTTGAATCAATTTTGGACGAGTTTTGCGAAGAAAAAGCAATAGAAGATTGAACTTCTGTCAAACGTGTTAAGGACAGATTCTTTGATGAATTTCAAAACACCTTATTTTTCACGATTCATACCATTTTGCACAAGTTTCTTCTTGAGAATAGCACACGACATATTGTCAAGTACCAACCTTCATTACAGACTCCAACCAATACCAATTGGTGAAAGAAGCAAACAAGCTAGCAGAACTTCCTTCATGTCCAGTGCAAAGACACAAAAGAAGTGTGAGATTAATTTTTAACCAAATAGACATGGTTGTTGGGTACTTCCCCGCGAACCAACTCCAAGTCGGGTCACCATGGTGGGGGGTAATATATCGTGAGAAAAAAATAGCAAAAAAGGAAAAAAGAGTAAAGTTGGAAAAGTACATATAAATCATAAAAATGGAAGCAAGAAGGTCGACTTATAGAAAGAAGAAATAAGAAATTAATTGACAGTATAGCAATCGAAAATATAAGCAGTTGACCAACATACAAAAAATTGCAAGGGACAAGAGAAAACAATGAAGAGAAGAAATAAAAGAGCAAGAATACCAACAAAAAAGAATGATGAATCAAGAATGTGGGAGAGAAGATGCACAATAATCCTCAAATGAGTTGAGAGGCGTAGCACCGCCTGCTCTGACATAGAATAATGGTATACTCGTAACACATAGAGAACAAATAGACACATTGAAATTGATTACTCTGGCCCAACGATAAGAAGAACTCTGACTATAACAATAGCAAGTCCCACTATTCAAGAATTCCTTCAACAAACATAACAGAATCATTCATACATACCTACAATTTGGCATAATGAAGAAGAATAAATAAACCGCGAAGAAATTGAAAATATCAATGAAGGTCGACCAAACAATAACAAAAATGAAATAAAACAAGTACTTCTCCAAGTTTGAAATCTCACGATCGTGCTCCCTTGCCACACCTAGTATATGTTGAGGAAGTTGAAAGAAAAAAACCGGTTGATGAAGCATTGCGACCCCAAGAGAGTAATTTCATTGAGTATATAGATACATTGTGCCAAACCGACAAATCAAAATCAGAATACATTTTTGACAAAGAAGAAAATAACACGCCTCAAAACATTCGTCCCACCGTCGATCCTGCTGGAAAGAACCAACCAATTCAGGCTATAACATCGGGAATGTTGATACCTAAAATAAGAGAAATGGGATTGAACAATATACCCCTCTATGAAGGTGATGAAGATTTGAAAAAGCATTGGTTTTTCTATGAAAAATTATGGTCCGTGAATGATATTACTAATGAAGAAAAACATATGGTGCAATTTGCTACATCCTTAAGGAAATGTGCTTTGACATGGTTTATGAATCTAATAGAGAAGCAACAAAAATTGAAGAAAGAAATTAAGAATAAATTATTTACATTCATTAAGGCCCAATATGTTAAGCACTTGGTAGCTCAAAAATTAAAATAAATTAAACAACAACCAGATGAATTAGTACAAGAATACGATAAATGATTTAAAGACTAATTGAGCCAGATTCCATATGTTATCGACAAAAATATCTTAGTACAACGGTATGTGGCTAGTCTCCTCCAGAAGATTTGTGGCCTAGTTAGAATGCATGAAGTCACAACTTGTGAAGAAGCGCTTAAACTATCACAACGTATGGAGCAAGACGATGAAGGCCAGTTGATTATCTCACTGGATGACACAAAATCAGAGAGAAACTTGAAAAACTACATAATTCTTTGTTGGCATTGACATTACAAATGAAAATAATATAGTGCACTAATTGTTGTATGTAAGGAAATACTAAAGATAATTGTAAATATGGAGATTATTCCAATCAGGATGCCTGACAGATATAGTTTGTTGATAAGTGTAGCAAGAAAGTCTCAATTTGAATTTTCCTTGGTCAAATTGAGAAAATTCAAATTTCCACAGCAAAAAATAACTTGGAGGAAGTTAACTTGTGTGACATGGATCTTGTCACTAAGTTAGCTTAGTAAATTTGATTTAGAGGGCTTGGAATTCAGTTAAGCATGTGTGATTAATAATTTGTAGCATGGCAAGGTTAGTTATTTCCAATTGTATTTAGTTAAACTAGTTCCAACTATTGATAGAACTAGTGGAAGGTCAGTTGTGTAGTGGGACAACAGTCTAACACAAATATCATCCATTTAACTAATCAATCAACCAAAAATAACTCATGCATGCAAGCAAATCAAATTACTCAAGTTTTGGTGGAGATTCCAAGGCAATGTACACTTTATTGAGTGTACAGTTTATAGAATTGGTCAAGTGATCAATCCTTGGGAATTGTGCAATAAAATAGGGGGAAAATAGGGGTTTATTTCCTTAGGAATTGTGCAAGGAAATATGAGCGAGTGTAGGTAGTGTGAGTGTAGCAGTGCAAGTGCAGGCAACGCGAGTGTGGGAAACGCAAGTGCGGGCAACACGAGTGTAGGAAGCACAAGTGCGGAAAACATGAGTGCAGGCTCAGTATTTTCCAAAGTAGTCTCAGGAGGCTAGAGAAGGCATAAAGTGGCTAAGTGTTCGCCAGAGGTCCTCGGTTAGTAGAGAGAACAATTATTCACTTGTAGGTTGAGCTCAGAGCGAGTAACAAATTGTAATACATTATCTATTCATCTGATTAATGCAAAAAGGTATTAAGGGGTTTTTAGCAGTTAATTTCCCCTATAAACATCTGTGTACCTATGTATTTGATCATGCATGTTTGCGCATGTTGTTCTAAATTGTGAATTAATTTCCATAGAATAGTAGAGTAGAATTGTGTATCTTGATTTAGATTAAATTTCTTGATCAATTTCAATTCTATCACCAAATTTCTACATGGTATCAGAGCCTTGAAATCAAATTAGAACCAATCCTTGAATTCCTCATGTACAGTGATCATTGAATGAGTTGTTAGGAGGCATATTTATAGAGCCCTATTTTAGGGCAGATCCAGAAGACCCTATGTGAAGAATTCTTAATGGAGCTAGAAGGTTGATAGTGGGAAGATTAGTGAGCCAATGTTTAGTGTCACAAAAATGATTTTTGATAATTGATATTGGAAGATTGAAGAGCATGGAGATTTCCCATAGGGAGATCGAGACTCAGAGGGAGAAACCCTATGGAAGCTAGAACTTCAGGATCTGAGGGAGATCAAACTCGTTATTGCAGTAGTTGCAACAAATGTTTGGAAGTAGCAATAGAGCAGTACAAAAAGTATGATTATATAAAATTTCTCCATGCATGCAACTATACCTCTAGGAGTGCGTGGGGCGATGTAGATCCCTAGCCCCAGAATTATAGAAATTTGGGAAAGATCCATTGAGGTGTTATCCTCATGGATCCTTACCTTGCTACAGGGGCCCGCAATATTCAATAGCAAGAGGATTAGTGTTAGTCATATATTGATGAGTGCAGAGGAGTGTTGACAATAGAGCAGGAGGCTCAATAACAGAGTCAATAGTAACATAGTTTTCCAAGTAGACAGTTGCAAACACAATTGATTCAATTTTGTTTTTATACTTCACAGTTAGAGTTGTTGCAGTGCAAAAAAAACAATGAGAGGTAGTGCTACAATACATTCCACATGTGCAGAATAGGGGTGGTTGATAATCCCTTTCTTGCTAAGAGGGATTTTTGAGAAGTGTAGCAAGAAAGTCTCAATTTGACTTTTCCTTGGTCAAATTGAGAAAATTCAAATGTCCACATCAACAGACAACTTGGAGGCAATTAAATTGTGTGGCATGGATCTTGTCACTTAGTTAACTCAATAAATTTTAGTTAGAGGGCTTGGAGTTCAATTAATCATGTGTGATTTCTAATTTGTAGAAATCAAGGTCAATTATTTCCAGTTGTATTCAGTTAAACTAGTTCCAACTGTTGATAGAATAGGTGGAAGGTTAGTTGTGCAGTGGGACAACATTCTAGTTCAGGGACCATCCATTTAACTGACCAATCAATAAAAATTAGGTCATGCATGCAAGGAATTCAAATTTCTCAAGTTGTGGTGGAGATTCTAGGGCAGTGTACAATAGATTGAGTGTACATTTTATTATATTGGTCAAGTGATCAATCCTTGGGAATTGTGAAAGAAAATATGGTGGAAATAGGGGCCTATTTCCTCAATAATTATGCAAGGATATAGGAGCGAGCTCAAGCAGTGCGAGTTCCGACAGCGTGAGTGTAGGCAACGCGAGTGTGTGCAGAACAAGTGTAGGCTCAGTGTTTTCCAGAGCAGTCTCAAGAGGTTGTAGGAGGCATAAAGTGGTTTTGTTGGTTAGAGGTCCTTAGTTAGTAGAGAGAACAATTATTCACTTGCAGGTTGAGCTCACAACAAGAAAGAAATTTTAAAACATTCTTTATTCATCTGATTAATGAAAAACGAGCTTAAGGGGTTTTTAGCATTTTTTCCCCTAAAAACATATGTGTACCTATGTATTTGATCATGCATGTTTGCGCATGTTATTCTAAATTGTGAATTAACTTCTGCAGAGAAATAGAGTAGAATTGTGTCTCTTGATTTAGATTAAATTTCTTGAGTTGTTGCAATTCTATCACCAAATTTCTACACAGTTTGATGTATATTGTGATATTTTTCAAATCACTTCAAATCACTCAACCAAATACTGCTAATATAACCTTCAAAATTACAAGCTGAAATGATGTTCCATTTGCAAAGATAATACACATTCCACACAAGAATGTTCGCTTAATGGAAAAAATAAACCAAAGTATCATGTTATTTATCATACACAAACCACAGATAAATTTAGCGAGCCACGATCATATGATGGACAAGGAGGTGGTCGAGGAGGTTATGGTGGTCGCCGGGGAGGATATAAAGATAGAGGTTGTGGTCATGGTTGAGGTCGAGGGAGATTCTATTGTTATACATGTGGGAAAGAGGGGCATGTAGCTGCAGATTTCCATTTAAAGGATAAGACTAATATGTGTTTCTGCAACATGTGTGGATTGGGGGATCACTCCTTGGAGGATTTCCCCAATATTATTGAAAAATATTTTCAATAAGAAAATTGTTAATTTTCTACATACCTTTCTGAAACAAGAAATTTTGAATTCCAAAAGTCTCCATGTAATTAAAAGTTCAAGTTTCGGAAAATAAAACAGTAATCAAAATCGTCAAGTCATTCGACCGATAAAAAAACACAAACAAATATCCAGATATGCAGGAACAAAATGGGAAAATGTTAAAAGCATTGGAATTCTTTATGAAGGAAATTGGTCAGAAAAATTGTCTAAGGATCTCACTCTGGAAGAATTCTTAGAACATTTAAAATAAAAGCAACTCGATGGTCGCTTGGTAGAACTCTTAAATATGATAAAAAAAATTAATGAAAACATAGAAAAATGAAAAAAATTTCAACAAATATCTCATGGGAAAAAAATGGAATACCATGACCCACAAGTTGATTTAGAAATAAATGGGTACATGGTCAAACAAGTTGTTGTCGATTTTCGTTCACAAGAAAATATTCTTCCACGAGAAACATGGATCAATATTGGACAACCACATCTTCACAATATGTCAAAATACCTTAAAATTTCCAACTAGAGATTTATTAAACCTATCGGGACACTAAATAAAGTGCAAAATTCAATAATGGGAATCCTGACGATGGTCAATTTTGAAGTCATCAACCTAGTCGATGGAATAATCACATACTCTACATTAGTTGGCTGACATTAAGGACACGGAATGAAAGTGACAATATATTTGGAGAAAGATAGAATTAAGCTCAAAGGAAACAAAAAGAAAATCATCATTCCTTTAGATCCCCAAGAAGGGAGATCTTGGGTCAAAGCCTGCGAGGAAGAAACTGAAACGAGAAGACTCTACTAGATACTGTATGAAGACTGTGATAATGTTGAACCAAATGATTTTTGTGTTCATTTTTGATAGGTTCACCACTCTCCATTGGACAGAACTCTGACATGGAGCTCTATGAATGGCAAGTTAAGAATTACGAATCCAGAGCTAAAGAATGTTGGTCAATACAAATCATTCCGATGTCAAATATCCTACCGTGCTACTCCATTAAAGCTAAACACCATCTCTACTTTTGATGGACTTAAAGACATGATTCTAGCAATGCCATTTGATTTAAAGAACAAGAATAACTTGTTAATAATTTAGAACAAGTAACAAAGTCTCTCAGTGAACAGGGAAGAATGCAAAGCTTAGTACAAAATTTCACGGGTCAACCAATGATATGGTGGGATACACATTCATATTGTCTTCAAACATGGATAACTGAAATGAAATATTTCATTAAACATTTTGGAGGAAACAAACTCTCACCACAGGCAAATATTCCCATTTTTAGTGTTGGACAGGACCCTGTTATTCACATTCAAAATTGTGAGTCGGATTGGAGAAGGACCGGGTATAGATATGAACAAGTTTGGCCTCATATGTTCCCAAGCACTCTAGATGAATTGTCAAATAAATGGTACAAAGTAGAAGAAGTGTGAGGATTGCAATGGAAATAGTTAAGAGAAATTTCATCAAAGACTTTGAATTTAAACCAAAGGAACTAGAGTTAAATGACACAGTTCAAAAAATCAAATAATTCATAAAAGAAAAACTAGTTGACCATCAGAAGCCACCAATTGATGCTTCATCGACCTAAAATTATGTTTCATGCACCCAAAATCAGAAAATGGCCAACCACATAGAAATTTAAGAAACGCTTATCGATGGTCAAAGAGTTTGTTTAAATAAAAATCACCTAGAAAACCATAAAAGAATACAATCAATATACAAACTCGACAAACAAGAAATTGAGAAACCAAATAAATTAGATTTTCCACCAGCCTATTAATAAGTAAAAGTCAGAGAGAAGCAACTTGATGAATCAAAACCACCCAGCTGGATGGATGCAGAAATAAAAAAACGTGAATTCAACGTATTGAACGACGACCGATCGAAAGTTTCCTGACTTAGTGATCAGTAGTCAGAAAAAAAAAAATTACAGAACTTTTTTACTTGCTTAAAGAGTATCAGGATGTATTCTCCTACGATTACAAATATCTAAAATGATTTGTCAAATAAATAGGAGAAATGAAAATTAACCTCATTCCTTGAGAAAATCTGATAAAAAACAGACCATGCAAGTTTGTGCACAAGTATAAACCTATCATTAAAAAATAAATAGAAGGGATTCTTGCCACACACATCATCTATCCAATAGAAACATCGAAATGGGAATTTCCCATGGTCGTGCAACCTAAAAAGCATGACCCAACTAGATCGTGTATTTGTGTCGACTACCATAGGAAAAAAATTAACAATTACTGATCCATTCCCTACTCCATTTTCTGATGAAATTATAAACGAAGTTGTGGGGCATGAATGTTACTCGTTCACGAATGGTTTCTCAAGGTACAATCAAGTACCTATTGTGGAAGAAGACTGAGAAAAAATGACATTTGTTACTGAGTTCAGTTCTTTCACCTACAGAATAATTCTTTATGGGTTGAAAAACACACCAATAATATTCTCAAGAATTATTTTCAAAGCTTTTAAAGAGTATATTTATAAAAAAATGGAAGTCTATTTCGACAACTGGACATTCTACACACAATTGAAAGACCACATCCAATGGTTAAGATTAATTCTTGAAATATGCCTATAGATTTTTTCCTCTTTGGATATTAGAAAGTACATCTTTTCAACACCAATTGGAATACCGTTATTGCAAGTAGTCTTGAAGGATGGAATTAAAGTCAATGTGGAAAAGATGAAGGTAATTTTAGATTTCAATACCCCTATCAATAAGAAACAAATCAAAATATTTTTTGGACATACCGGGTACTACAAACTATTCATTAGCCATTACTCTGACATTACATTTCCAATAGATGAGATTTTAAATAAAGATGTTCCATTTTTTGGTCTAACAACTTCAATGAGTCATTGAATCTACTACAGAAGAAGTTAATTGAAGCTCTCATCCTCAAGTTCTCTGACTAGTCAAAACAATTTTATGTACATGTTGATGCATCAAATGTAGAATTCAGAATAGTTCTGGCACATCATGTGATCCGAGTGGATATTGGTGGTCACCCGCCTATTCCACCTGGACCCCCACCATTGTTTCTTTCAATTTTTCAGTTTCCTAAATTGTAGCACAATTTACTATTTTTTCCAGTTTTTGGGGTCCTGAACTTCCGAAGCCGTTTTGAGGCCCTAAACGACATTTTTTGGGGGAAACCAAATCTAGGAAAATATGAGTCAAAGACTCAATGTTAATTGTTAACAATTCTAGTCCTCGTATAGATCTTTCTAACGAGGTATCATGTGTGTTAAAAAAAGATAATGTGCCAAATTTACGACCCTAGGAAATTGATGTACCAATTTACGCCAAAGGGGCCCATAAGTTTGGCATTTCATCTCCTAGGGTAAGGTTTTCAGATGTTTAGGGTTTCCCATTGTTTCACAATAATAAATAGGCCTTCGAGCCTCATTGTAACATAGTTCAGGATCCGACAACGGTCGAGTACTACCCAACCATCACATGTACAAAGATAAGACTTCATTAAAACGACTATGACTTATACAGGGTTTAAATGAGCATGTTAGTCCGCATACACATAATAAAAATGAATTGTACATAATCAAGAAGAACAAGACACACACAAGAGAAAGACAACCAAATTGGTAACGGAGTTCACCCCTCCATCTCACCGAAGTTACATCTCCGGACCGCTTCACTGAATGCATCCTCTATATTTCATCTTCAAATAAGCTTCCATACATTCAAGTCATGGCTGAGCATTAGCCAAGCACAATGCTATAAATGGCTAAGCTTTCTATCCTTTCTTCTCCCCCTCTATTTCAAAGGCTCACATCATGAGTTTATATAGTTTTTCCCCATAACTCCTCAATCCACAATAGTAGGATCTCAAGATATTTTAAGGAAAGACAAACTCCATGATTCTAGGATCTTAAAACTTACTCAAGGCAAAAATGGGAAAATCCAACTTCAAGGATCTCAACCATGCCAAGAAAGCTCAACCTCTCAATGAGAAATGGAAAATTAGTTGTGAGGCCAATTCTCACATAAAAATAATTTCTCAAATGGAAAATAAGTGAATATTTTGGTGAGTCATTTTCCACTCACTTAGAACATTATCCACTTCATAATTTTTAAATGAAATAATGCATTAATATTATTCCTTACTTTGTCACCTATCATAAAATGTCTTTATGGTGCACAAAGTAAACTTCTTCATTGGTGGAGATCCTCCTGGATCAAACCTCCCCAAAAAGAAAACTTTTGGTCTCCAAAAGTATCAGCTTCGATCAACTCAACTGTATGCAAATGTCTCTGAAAGGCACATTCCATCATGACTCCTTCACCTACCGCTCTTCGGAATCGGAAGATAATGCCAACACCTGCAACTGTTGCAACACAAATGCCTGAAAAGGCACATTCCTGCAAGATTCCTTCACTGTGGTCCTTCAGAATCGGAATGCAAAAGCCCGCATCTGCTGAAAGCTGCAACTTGTAGCTGATCATACTTGTTTACAGCACTTCCCAAGAGTTCATTGGTCAAGTTTACATGCCAAAATGGCTTAGGAAAATTGCCTCATTCAACCTGATTACAAAGAAGCCAACAAGGCTTAATGCGTAAAATACGCCTCTCACTCTCCCTCACATAAGAGTGGCTGAAACAAGCCTTTTACAATGCTTCATAATCAACTTTACATCATGACTTTCATGATGGAAACTATGGCCTATTACATAATGGAAACTATGGCCGTTTTACATGGAAATTACAAAGTAATTTAATGTGCAAAATATGTGCACATAGGGAAAAATACCAAGTTTTAAAACCCCCTTTACATAAGCCAAATCCCCGATTACAAAACATGTGCACCATAAAAGTGCGCCCCTCAATTTCGAGGCAAAGGGAAAATAATGGGAATATGACATGGGTTTAATAGTATGAAAACTAAAATAAACAAACCCACCATAATTAGGCCATGCGCCATAACATAGCGTGTCCAAATTTTTAAACCCAAAAAATTTTAACCAAGCCTTCGGCCCCATCATGTACGAAGTAATTTGCCATTGTCCTCATAAATTCTGCAAACAACATGCAAATCAGCGGCAAAATTAACATGTTTTAATTGGCAGCCAAATCCTGAGGTATATCACCGCGCATAACAGAAATCTGGGCACAAATGAAGAACCCAATGAAACTTTTCTGGCCCTTGCCACAATACAACGAACTCGACGAAAATTCTCTGTGAAAATTGCGCGGCCGCTGCTCGAAATGTATTGTGCAAATGTCCGTGGTTGGAATCGAAAGGCTGCTGCCCTACAGCACGATTCTGAAAGCGGTCGGTTGCTGGTCTATTGAAGAAACTGCGTTTTTGTGTGTGTTGATCTTGAAAATTACATATACAATAGAGAAGATGCCACGCTCCATGTAATGCATTATGCATGCAGGTAATCACTCTTCATATAGGAAACACCGCCATAAGAATGGATACAATTTTTCCAAACACAAAAAGAAGAGATGAAATACACTAACATAGCCGAGGATCTTACAGTTTCCCTGCCACTCCTGTAGTTATTGCCCTCCGTTTGAGGAGTCCTTTCCTACAGTAGATCCTAAAATAAGGCGACATAAGCATCTCTAACAACTTTAACATTCAAGAAAGAACTACGTGAATCTTTGAGTCAGCAACAACCAGTCAGAAGTGCACCCAACCTCAAAAGTGCAATGGCATCAAACCAAGCATAAAAGCGTGAACAACGTTAAAAATTCCTCGCAGCAAACACAAAATTCGAATGCTGCTCTTCCTTATGCATTCACTGACGAAACGCTGAGGAGATCCTCCAAACTGGAGGTATGCTACAATCCATGATTTCCAGCACGCAAATACTCCAACGTCAGCAATACTTCTGATGCATAGAACTTGGCCGCATTGTCGTGGAATCTTTTCCTCGGCAGTCGAGTCACCTCTTGGGAAAATGGAGCACAGGAAGCCTCACCTTATTCTTGTTCAAAAAAAAAAAAAGATTCCAGATCTTCTCATAACATCTGATCGCGAAATAAAGGGAGACGGTTATAATGATGATGCAGTCTGACTTTGGTTGTATTTCTCTCACCAGAAGTAGAAGAAGTAACTAAGGCTGCCAGCTGGTCACAAAAACCCTGGGGGAGATCTGGAACACATCTGCACACCGATCACGGGAAGAGATCCTACCAACCCTCCAACCTTAATGGGAAGTTACAACGAAGCATCAAGCTTTATGGTTTTATCGCCAATTGGTTATTGATGCACACACAGTTGGAATGCGATGTCACCATGTTGACACAAGTGGCAGAGATGCCCGAAAAGTGCAGCCAGATGCTCGAGTCCTTTCTGGTTGTGGTCGCCAGGTAGCTTTTCCACGGCCTCAAGCAATCACCACGCCCACAAGATCATGTACAGTGACATCCATCCTTAGAATCTTCTACTCAACAAAGTGCGCTGGGTCATGATTGTGGATTTCGGTGTGAGCATGATTCTATCGCGGATGCTGGATCCTGCCATTCCCTCCTGGAATGCTATGTCGAGCGGTTGCCTTCCCCGGGAGTCCAACATCCAGCCCAACTGGACGACGCTCATGTACCTAATATGAGATGGGAAGCCACCTGCTCCCCTGCCCTCGGCTTCTCTGGAGTTCCAGAGCTTCATCCGTTGCTCCCCACAGAAGGACGCCGAGTTGCGCTGAATGACATCTCAGCTGCTCATTCATCCTTTTCTGACCCAGCCGTCTCATGTGGATGGTCACTGATCACTTTACTTGAATCCAAGGACACCATTTTGGCAATGACATCCCCCCCATATTTCGTCGAATGCCAGTTTCATGATGGTATAATTCGTTTAGGGAGGACCTAAACTGATCACAAAGGGATTCAGCATGTGCAAGCCGTTGATGGTCTCGCTCAAATCAAGACCGGCCCTGTTTTGGTCTATGCCTTGGTTGGCTCTTATCTTTAATGAAACTTCTTTACGATGCATTTAAAAAAAATACATACAAATGGTGTATAGATCAAAGGCAGCTACAACAAAAGGCTTTTGGAGCTTCAAAGCCCCCAATTAATGTCAATTAACTTGTGATCGACCTCTTTTATGGACAACAATTATCTCAGCACCAGGACTTTTGCAAGGCAAATCATGGCCGCACTTATTGGTCACTGGTTTGGGTCTTGGCCTCCCCAAACTCATCGCGGCTCTTAACCAAATTACACGATGTCTTTGACACCTTGACACAGCAGACTCGCAATTTATCTGAGGATAGCATGTGCAGGCGGTTTTGCTAGGTACTTGAGGAGGGAAACCCATGTTTCAGGTACTAACAAAACTACTGATTACTTATTACTGTCATCAACAAAACGAGAAACATCATGCGCAACATGGGGCAGTGGTCCTTCAGGTTGCAATAGCTTTTCCATCCGGAGGCCATTTGACGTGATTCAAGCGTCGTCGGATTCCTCTTGTCGAGCTATTCGCGATGGTGCCATTATGTGTTGATTCCGAGTCAGATGAATTTTGAGTATTTTCTATCAAAAGACGGATGCCTGCCCCCATAAAACTCAAAATTTTGCAAAAGAGCAGAAATATAACTTGCAAAAACATCTTGAACTGCCTACCAAACTGGCACCAAGCGTTTCCTTCCTGTAAGCGCGTTTTTTGAATGGTGGATGGAGCCTTCTTCACGAGCTCTTTCACCATATGTCTTCTTGACTTGTGGTGAATTTCAGGGTGCAACTTCCAACACTTCTTCTCCCAATGGCCACTGATTTTGCAGAAATTGTAGAAATTAGACCGTTTCCCATTCCACTGTGTCTTCATGATAGGAGGATTTAGAACGTTCTCATTCTTCTTGGTCTCCCTTCTTGTGGGCACATCTGTCTTCTTAACCCACTCTTTCTTTGTATGATGCTTAACTACACCATAGTTAGCAGATCTATGAAAGCAATCACTTCTCTTATATGCAAAAGTAGAATCTGAATGATTTTCATACCTTCTTGGCTTGTCCTTAAATTGATGGGGACTAGGTGGCTTGATTCCCTTCTTGGAATCAGGTGATGAAGAGATGGATTTTGTTTCAGCTACCTCTGAGCATTCTCCTTCTTCCTGTTGATAACCCAAACCTACAAATGGTTGTCTTGGTACAACCTCCAATGGTTGGGTGATTCCTTGGCCATTTATGCCAAGTCCACCTCCGCTATACCCCATCTTCGTGAGGATTTTCATGCCAACATTAGTTTCATATTGAGAGAGAACAGAACTTGAAGTGACATCATATACCTCGGTTTGACATGCAACCTCCGTCGTCTCAACCTTGTGCAATTTAGACAATATCTCCTCTTTAGCTCGTAGCATCTCTTGAAGCTCTTGCTTATCGAGCAATAATCTTCGCAATTCTGCATTTTCGGCTTGAAGGCTTTCGTTTATCTCTTGCAACTCTTGCAGTCTTTCAGCGTGCTTCGTTCCTTTGCCCATCCTGCAAAGCAGTCACCTGCTCCGATACCACTTGATCTGATCACGGGTCGAGTACTACCCAACCATCTCATGTACAGTATTAAGATCTTTTTAAAACGACTATGGCTTATACAGGTTTAAATGAGCATGTTAGTCCGCATACACATAATAAAATGAATTGTACATAATCAAGAAGCACAAAACACACAAGAGAAAGACAACCAAATTGGTAACGGAGTTCACCCCTCCATCTCACTGGGGCTACATCTCCGGATCTGCTTCAATTGGAATGCAGATCCTCTATATTTCATCTTCAAATTAAGCTTCCATACATTCAAGCTCTATGGCTGAGCATTAGCCAAGCACAATGCTCTAAATGGCTAAGTTTTCTATCATTTCTTCTCCCCCTCTGTTTCAAAGGCTCACATCACGAGTTTATATAGTTTTTCCCCATAACTCCTCAATCCACAATAGTAGGATCTCAAGATATTTTAAGGAAAGACAAACTCCATGATTCTAGGATCTTAAAACTTACTCAAGGCAAAAATGGGAAAATCCAACTTCAAGGATCTCAACCATGCCAAGAAAGCTCAACCTCTCAATGAGAAATAGCAAATTAGTTGTGAGGTCAATTCTCACATAAAACTAATTTCTCAAATGGAAAATAAGTGAATATTTTGGTGAGTCATTTTCCACTCACTTAGAACATTATCCACTTCATAATTTTTAAATGAAATAATGCATTAATATTATTCCTTACTTTGTCACCTATCATAAAATGTCTTTATGGTGCACAAAGTAAACATCAACGCACAAAGTAAACATCTTCATTGGTGGAGATCCTCCCGGATCGCATACGTTCATAGGCTTGTAGCTGCCACATCTCTTCTCTAAGATAAGATACCAGTGCCTTAGCTAGTTTATTTCCATTCTGCCTATAAGCATATTTTAGTTATGTGATATTAATAAAATGAAGTCTTATTTCTATTGCATCTATGCGTTTATGTATATTTCTATATTTTATTGCATTCTTGCATGATCCGAATTTGAATGTTAGTTTTGCTGTGCTAATTTCATCTTCATATTTAAAATTATTTTGCTGATCCTATGCTTTATGTGCATAGGTTTCCTTGGTGTTTATGCGTGTCAAACAATAAAATGAGCTGAGTTTTAAGCTAAATTCAAGAGCATAAAGCATGAAAAAAAATGTTGAACATCAACAATAACAAGTACAGCAAACCATCACAATTGATCCATTAACACAATGTTTTGATGAAGGAGTTCACCCCTCCTGGGCTACATCTCCTTGGTCCACCTTACATGGCTTAGGCCTCTATATTAGCTCAAATGTGAAAAAAAATGTATTTTTCATTCACCTACTACTCCTGAAACCTACTTTAATGTGTCTAGAATGTCCAAATAATTCAGAAATGACTCTTCTTGCTCTCAATTTGGTCGAATTTTGCCAAAGATATGGCCAAAACCATTTTTCCTAGTAAACTGCCTCCAAAACTGGAGAAGACTCCAGTTAAGGCCTCCAAATTTGGGGGAAGCTCCGGATTTGGTGGCTCCGCCAAAAATTCGGCCAACATAAATGTAGTTTAATTAATTTATAAACTAGATTAACTTCCAATAAGCATGGATTAGCGCTATAAGCATAGTTTTACAATAATCCGGATTAACATATGTATTAGGGCTTAGATCATGGATTATGGGTTAATAAACCCATATTAATATTTAATTTGCTCGCTTATGGAACTCCATTGCTCTGGTTATATCACAAAGTCTTGTGGGGCGGGGGTTGGCCCCCTCCATACCCTCGCCTATGCGAACCATTGACTTGAAATATCACTCGCAACCTATACATAACAAGGACTAATGGTGTGGGCTAGTTGTAAGCCGGTGGATTGTTGTGGACGAGGTCGTGGGGTTGAGCCTCGACCTCTGCCCAGCCCTGTGGTAAACTCTTCCCATGTAGTATGTAAAACCTTTGGACTTTGCGCCCCATCATATATATTCAGACCATAATACATTAATCTGCCACCAATACCATATGTTATAGTTGGAATTCGAACTTTGTAATAAAATCAATCCGGACTTTAGATAGGGTCCAACAGAGGGGGCACGTGGCGGCCCTTGGCTGCACCATGTGTCATCCTCTGGTTGGACTGTCCCCAACCATATTAAAAAAAAATTGAATTCAACCTTAGGAGCAACACATAAAAAAAATTCACCTTCAAACCAAATTGGCGAATCCTGCAGTGACACTCGTTACAGTGTCATTGGGTGAAACTAAATAATATTCACAAAATATACCTTGTATGTTGTCTGGGCTGCCATGTCATCATTATGTCATGTTCTGCAAATTTTTTAGCTATTTAGGAAAATGAACAACAAGCTCTATCTTCTTCATCCTGACTTCTTTTTTGACGAAACGAATTGCGTCGGATTCCTGGAGACGAACTCTTTGCTGTCGTTTAGTTTCCAATAAATTCTGAGAAAATTCATTTTGAGATTTTACACTTAGCGCCTGATCATTCCTCCCCACTAGAAGCCTTTTGGATCCCAAAATCTCTTTGATTATTGGTCATGTGTATGAGGGTATTGTTCCCTCACCCTTCCAGTCTCTATCCACTAAAATTTTCCCATTTTCATCAAATTTAGCTTTTCACAAAAACTTAACTTTTACCTTGACTCTTGCGACCCTTTCTTGCTATTATTGACACCGTTATTCTGCAATTTCCGTGAATTTGCAGAGAAAAAATCTATTCTTGCAAAAACCATCTTGTTCCTACCTCGGTCATTAATCAAAGGAAACTTAAAAACTGTCTTGCCTTACACACTGTCATCATGGTGATTCTTAACTGACATTTCTTTGTACTTGTGTCGATTCTTGACCAAGTATCTTCACCATTTCCATCTACTCTTTGGAAACCAGAAACAAACACTTATGGAACCCATGCCTTCTTTGTCAAATTGCTTTGGCTTTTTCTCTTCGACCTTTTCACTCTCTTGCACCGACATCTTGTTTCCAACATTACTCAACACTGATGTTGATTGCTGCAAATTTTTCGCATCTTATTTACCTCCTTTCAAAGGAAAACTGTTAGAGTCCTGAAAAATCTCATTACAAGCATAATAAAAATTAATGAAATCAACTTATTTATTCGATGCATATTTTTGAAAGGTTTGATTCAAAACATCTCTATGCTTGATCATTAACAATGTCAAATTCTAACTCGAATTCACTATCCTCTTCATTTCTTGTGCATGTATAAGAGACAAACTTGTCTTCGTATTATGTGCTCTAATTATGTACTCAATACCATATTTAAACAAGTGATACTTATTCTCGTGGTGATGAAATATTGCTTGTCTATCATACAAATAAGGAATTCCCAAAACAATACATGATATCTCAAGCGGCACCAAATCAAGTTCAACTTCATCAAGAAAGTTTGAATTGATGGCAAATCTTATTATGCACTTCCTTATAACCTGCAAGTTTTCATTCTTGCATATCCACCCTAAAGGATAAGGTCTTGGATGTCTAACAGTTTCAAGGTCTAGCTGCTTAAATAAGTCTTTGAAATCAAGTTAGCTTGTGACCCACTATCAAAACGCGTGTCTATCTTTGTATGTTTAGTGACGACTCTAATATGAAAAATTTCAATTCTCGTATCTTCACCTTCAGTGAAATTGGAACAATTTGAAGAACTAGTGCTTGCTTTATGCTTAACTTTCAAACCCATGGCTGTAATATTTGTTTCATCTCCTGAATCTGAACCTAAGTCATGTTCAATTATAGCAACAATTTTCCCTTTCTATTTGGCTTTCAATTTGTTAGGCTTCAAATCTAGATGAAGTTTCCAACAGTGGTCTTCATCATGGCCATTATTCAAACAATGTTTACATGTGAGTTTTTCTTTTTCTCTTTTGACAGAGCTATTTCTCTTTCCTCTTCCATAAAAATTTCCCTTTCCTTTACCCTCACTATCACTTTTCTCATCTATGTTTTGTTTCCCTCTTGCTTCTAAATGTGTGTCTTGAACACACACCTCATCTATGTTTATGGGATTGAACATGAGAATGGTGTGCCTAAGGTAACTGTGCAAACCGCCAATGTACTTTAACAATGTTTCTTGGGAATATAAATTAATACCCAAAATAAGAGCTCTTCTCCTAAATTCATGAGTATAATCTTGCACACTTTGCCCTTTCAATTGTCTAAAATTTTTCCAGTCCATAATGGCCTTTTGCATGTAATATAATGGCTAGAATTTCCTTTTAATGGAAGCAATAAAACTTGACCAAGGCATAGAGATCTTACCATAGTTTTTAATGTCTTATTGAGTCCTTTCTTCCCACCATACAAGTGTTGATCCTTCCATCCTCAAGGAATCCAATTGAGTCTTTATGTCATCTTCATGAAGGTTCTGAATTCTCAAATACACCCCCAATTGATGTATCCAATTTTCCAACCTCTTTGCATCTATCTCGCCATTATACATTGGAAGCTCAAATTTGACATCAAGTTTGAGTAAGGGTGTTTTTCCTTTTGTGTTATTTGAGTGAGTATGTGTGGTTTTTGTTGTGGAAGTGGAACATGATGTTGATGGAGAAGATGAGGATGATGATGAAGATGGTGGAGATGGAGGTGGATTTCCTCCACTACCCTTTGAATCCTTTTCTTCATCCTTCTTATCATATGAATTTCCTTCTCCATGTGGAGGCTTAGAACCTTCTCCTGCCATCCCAGCAATAAATGCATCAAACATAATTTTAACCATCCTCTTTATGTCATTGAAGTCTTTCTTGAAATCATCCTCTTCTGAATGACCTTCAATTTCTCCAACACCTGACATGATGGCTATGGATTCAAGCTTAGCTTATGGTGCTTGTACCTCTTCAATATCAACTTCTTGAGATAAAACTTGAGGTGATTCAAGTGCAATTGTGAGTGAAACTTTGGGTGGATATGGTGCCCTTGTGGCTCTCCTTCTTCTGTTCCTAATCTCAGGACTTGCAACCAACAGTTTCCCTTCACCTCTCTACAACTTTAAACCTTTAAGCATCACAAATTTGTAACCATTAAAATCCTACTTGCACAAAACTCAAGCAACTACCAAGCAAATAACCTTAGAAACCTTTCAACCAGGCTCTCATACCAACTTGATCTGAATTTGAATGTTAGTTTTGATGTGCTAATTTCATCTTCATATTTAAAATTATTTTGTTGATCTTATGCTTTTTGTGCATAGGTTTCCTTGTTGTTTATGAGTGTCAAACAGGAAAATGAGCACAGTTTTAACCTAAATTAAAGAGCATAAAGAATGAAAAACAAATGATGAATAACATCAATAAAAAGTACATCAAACCATCACAATTGATCCATTAACACAATGTTTTGATGAAGAAGTTCATCCCTCTTGGGCTACATCTCCTTGGTCCAAATTCCATGGCTTGGGCCTCTATATTAGCTCAAATGTGCATAAAATTTTGTTTACATTCACTTACAACTCCTGAAACCTACTTCAATGAGTCGAGAATGTCCACATCATTCAGAAATGACTCTTCTTGCTCTCAATTTGATCGAATTTTTCCAAATATATGGCCAAAACCATTTTTCCTAGTAAATCTCCTCCAAATCTGGAGACGACTCCAGTTAGGGCCACCAAATTTTGGGAAGTGCCTAAATTGGTGGGTATGCCGAAAATTCCTCCAACCTAGAGTGCAATTTAATTAATATTTAAACCTGTTTAACTGTGGATGAGGGTTATTAGTGCTATAAGCACAAATTTACAATAATCTTGGATTAGCAACGTATTAATGCATTTAATATTGATTAGGGGTATAATAACCTGCACTTAACACGTTAATCCCGCATATTGTATATTGGCTCTACTAGTGGACTGATGGTTCAGTCGTATGGGTAAGGGGCTGGCCCCCTCCAAACCCCCACTTATGTAGACCATTGATATCAAATATATGTTGAGGGCTTATGTTGTTAGGTCCCAAGGTAGTGGATAATGGTAACGAGCGCACATTGCCAATGGGGGATGTCGTGGGGTCGAGCCCTAACCTCCGCCTAGCCCTGTGGTAAAATTTTTCCCCATAATATGTAAAACCTTTGGACTTTACATAATAATCTGGACCTTAGAACATTAATTCACAAATATATATTAACATATACATAAGGATTGAACCATAATGTATTTATAATAATTGCGCCGCATCATATATATTCGGACCATAATACATTAATCCACCACCAATACCATATGATATAGTTGGAATTCAAAATTTGTAATAAAATCAATTTGGACTTTGGATAGGGTCCACCAAAGGGGACACGTGGCAGCCCCTAGATGCATCTCGTGTCAGCCTCTGGTTGGGTTGTCCCCAACCATATAAAAAAAATTTGAATTCAACCTTAGGAACAACACATAAAAAAAAATTCACATTCAAACCAAACTGGTGAATCCTGCAGTGACACTTGTCACAGTGTTATTGGGAAAAACTGAAGAATATTCCCAGAATATACCTTGTATGATGATCGGGCTTCCATGTCACCGACCTGTCACTTTTGCAAAAAATTTAGTTGTTTAGGAAAATGAACAACATGCTCTATCTTCTTCATCTGGACTATGTTTTCGACGAAATAAGTTGCACTGGATTCCTAGTGATGAGATCTTCGTTGTCATTCATTTTCCATTCGATTTCAAGAACTTTCATTTTTGAACTTTTACAGTGAGCACCTGATCACTGCATAAGTCCGAATCATCCAGAAAATGAATTGATAGATTATCTGAATGCTTATGCCAGTCAGAAATTGAATAAAGCTAAAAGAAACTACTCAACAACTGAACGAGAATCTCTTGCAATGATTTTTTCCTTGAAGAAGTTTTGAAAGTACCCTCTGGTGAACCCATTCATATTTTACATAGATCATCAAGCACTGAAATATCTTGTAAAAAAAACGATTCATCAAGGGCGCATTTTTCGATGGTTATTACTATTTTGGGAATTTGAATTGGAAGTCATTGTTCGACCAGGAAAGCACAATGTCGACCTTGATCACTTACCTTGATTAGAGTCTGGAGAGGAACAGACTGAGATTGATGGCGATATCCTAGATGTGCACTTATTCTGAGTTGTAAACAATCCCTTTATAGTTCGGTGAAATAGAATAATTCTTATATATTGGTAAGGAAATTGATGGGATATATGAAAAGAAGAAGAAGACTCTTGCAATCAAAGCAACACCATTCACTTTGCTAAATGGACAACTATATAATATTGGTATATACAAGGTTCTTCATATATGTGTCTTGGAACATGAATGAGAATAAATCATCAACGAAGCACACAGAGGCGGAGACTGAGGTCATTTTCAGAGTGAAACAACTGCACCAAAAATATTGCGAGTGGGGTTATGGTGGTCAAAGCTATTTCGGGACTACCGATAGCATGTACAAAAATGTGATATATGTGAAAGACTTGGATGACCACTAGCTAAACATAAAATGACACTTGATTCAATATTTCCATCACTAGATTTTGATATTTGGGTGATCGACTTCGTCGGCCCATTTCCCAAAAGAGCCAAATTAATAGGAGAAAAGTATATTATAAAAGAATTCAAATACTTAACGAAATGGGCAGAAGTAGAACAGGTCGAGTCAAGTACCAAATAAGTCGCAACGAAGTTAATATATGAAAATATAATAACATGATTAGGCTACCCTATGATTCTTATTAGTGATAGAGAGACGCCTTTTATTAATGGTACAATTCAAGCATTGACAAATAACTTTATGATTGAACATAGGAATACTGCTGCATATCACCCACAAGCAAATGGTGTTGTTAAATCTTTCAGAAAAACACTACATAAAGGATTAACACATATTTTCAATATAGATAGTGACGACTGCGACGACAAGATTCCATTGATTTTATGGGCATAGTGCATGATGTATAAGCATCAATATGATCAACACTATTTAAACTTTTTTATGTACAAGAAGTTGTCATACCATTCCATTTTTTGGAGAACACACAAATTTTATTGACTATACTAAAACGTAATACAAAACTACAAATGGAACGACCCATACAACTACATCAACTAGAAGAATATGGACTCCATGCATTCTACCATTATAAAATTGGCAAAGAATAGAAAAAAACAATGCACGACTGAAACTTAGAAACAAAAATTTTTCAGGTCAATGATTTAGTTTTGTTGTATGATAGTCGAGTAAAGGGAAAACCAAGGAAACTAGAGATCACATGGCTAGAACCCTTCGCCATCGAAGACATATGACCTTCAGGGTCGTCGAGTTGAAGGCACTACATGTGTACCTTTTTAAGTCACTTGTTAACGGTGCCCATATTAAAAATATGTCTTTTAATAACACCTAGCGTGGGGTTTTGTGTGCATTATATTCTTTCCATGACTAGTTGCATGCGCCGGGGCTCATAGGAGGGGTGACAATCCCCCCTATTCGTTACGCTTGGTGCAACAGATGGGGTGGCAGACCCCCTATCAAGGGGTTTGTAGCGGGGTGTTAGCCCCCCTACATGGGGTTCAGGGCAGCACCTCGGGAAAAAAAGATTGGACCCTATAATAGGTGGGCATAACTGCTTATGGTTTGTTCATGGGTTTTGCACATGGTTTTGGGCATGATGGTTTTCTTCCCATGGTATTTTGTAGATCCGGTCAAGGGAACTACGGTTATGTTATAATCCAAGGTCAATGGATTGGGGTTGATGAATGATTCGACATGTATATATATGTATTGTAACATTGAAAGGAACATAATTAAAAATCAATCCAATAGTCCTAGTTTTGTGATTTAGGGGAAAATCTCTATGTATATTTTTTTTATGCTCTCGCCATTGTTTATTTTTTTGGTTTAAGAATTTTTTTGTCGGTAATTTTTGTACAGGGTTAAAACCTACATGTGGGTTAGCTCTATGACTATTTGGTGGTGAGCTAATTGACTATTTGTAAAATTATTAAATTATTAAATGAAATTATTAAATTTTTTTTTGCTAAGTTCAAGTTAGTAAGTTATTTAAAAGTAGTTATAAATTAGTGATAAAAATAATCGATGTAATAGTTAGAGATCCAATAAAGGCAACGAAAGAATAAATCAAGAAGACAAACACAATAATGAAACAAGAGCTCGACTTGCATAATATTCTAAATATAATAGCAAAGTAGAACATGGATTGACATTAATTTAGAGACGAGTGACAACCGGAGTGCAGAGAAAAGTTTAAAGACCAATATAGAAGTTTCATCCCAATGGAAAAATCAAGCCAGCAAGATAGGATTCGACTCAAACTAAGAAAGAATCGCTCGATAGGACAAAGTCACAAAGCACAATTAGATAGGATAGAAATTCAAGATAGAGGCCTCGACGAACCGTCGGAAGGGAGTTACAAAAAATCAATCAATAATAAATACTAGGCATGCGATTCTGACAACATATCACATAAAAGAAAAATTCAGGATTTAAAAATCAGATCACTCAAGTACAACCATCTAATCAAGACATATTGCAAACTTCACACATCCCATCATTGTCACAAGTACAACAGAAATCAATTCAAATCAACCCACAATTATTCACCACCACACTAATAAGGTGGTGATCATATAGCATGCACGTGTCGAGTGATGTTCAAGGATAAAATCAGAAATCGACGAGACATTTCAAGGAAGAAAACCCAAATGACAATGATGGCACAATTAATTCCACTACTATAAAAATTAATAAAGCCTTAGTCTGAACCAAAATTCAGTGAGAAATATCGTTTGATGCTCCCTGCGACCTTGATGATATCCCAAACATACCAAGTCCTATGATTTCTAATTCTTAGCTCTTAGATTTCCTTCGAACCACATAATTACATAATTATTTTTCTATGGCGAAACACAAATCCTATTCCGAAGACGATGAAGTTACAGTAGAACCACCAACCAAGGCAAGCTTCTACCTTGCTAGAATGACAAAAATTAGAAGTTCACATGCACAATATAATGTAGGAAAAGGTGGATGAACCCTCTTGGGAGAAAAACTTTGAATCCTTTTTGAGATGGGATGAAATGGATGGTCAGTGGAATTCTCAGTATAATTTTTTGCAGAAAATGAGAATTTGAGACATCCTCGGTGATCCACTGGTGGCAAACCTACAAGAAATGAAGGAAGAGGTTGCTAAGTACCTAGTAAGGCTATATCATAATGAAAATATTTTTCTTGCACTGATCAGAATTTGGATCAGGGCCTAAAATTAGCTAAAATTTTAAAGTGCTCAAAATTTTTTTAGACCTAAATGACTGGATAGAGTTCGTCGCTAGGATTCCGACGCAACTCGTTTCATCAAAATCTGAGTTCATATGACTGAGTTATTGTATGTTGTTCGTTTTCCAAAACAGGGAAAAAAATGAGCAAAACAGGTACAGTGCTGATGTGACAGGTACAATCAGCATTGCAGGAATATTCTCCAGATTTCAGCTAGTGACACTGTGACAAGTTTCATCTTCAGATTCGTCATATGGGTTAAGTGAAGAGATAAATTTCCCAATGACCTCCAATTCTTCCTAAGGTGGAATTTGAAATTATTTTAAGGGTTGGAGTGAAACCCAACTAGAGGGCGCCACGTGTCCTCTTTGGTGGGCCACCTCCTAACTTATGGGGGTCGAATTATTTTTTATATCAGTGATTGGATTAAGGTTCACGGTGGTGTTATTTTAACACACACACACACACACACACAGATATATAATAGTTTCAAACCCACTATTCAACAGCATTTACCAAATGTGGAGGAGGTCACAAACTATATATATATATATATATATGTATATGTATATGTATATGTATATGTATATGTACATGTACCATGTACATATACATATATATAATAGTTTCAAACCTACTATTCGGCGGCATTTACCAAATGTGGAGGAGGTCACTAACTAACTTTGACGGAGGTTAAACTTGGGGAAAGTTCTAATTATGGTGGAAAGTTTCTTATAAATCTAAGAAAAAATTCATGGCAAAGTGGGGGGTCGAACCCCTGACCTCATGCTCGCCAACCAATGCATCTACCGTCGTTCCTACCAGGTGTCTCCTACCCGTTATGTTTGCCGCTTAAATTTAAAGTTGATACATCCGATTTTTGGGGGTTGGAGGGGGCCAACCCCTCCCCATATGGACTTAGTCTAGAACTAGGAGCTTCGATGCAATTCTAGTGGGATTTTTTTTTAATGCGTTTAATTAAACTTAAAACGTGGTTAAGCCACGTTAATCCATCATTAACCGTATAAAACTGTGCATATCACTAAATCATGCTTATTTGGCCTAAACGCGCTTAGCGCTAATTAGGAAGGGAGTTATGTTAGCGGAAAATTTGGAGGCAGTGGCAAAATTGGCAGGATTTCTAAATTTAGAAAATTAACTGGCAGTCTCTCCAGTTTTGGAGGAGAAATTGGGGCAAAGTTGGTTTTGGTCATAACTCACTCAATTTTCATCCAAATTGAGCTCAGTAAAAGTCAGTTTTGGCTAATTTTCATGCTGGGAACTCAATGAAGCAAGTTTCAGAGGCAGAAAAGGCCATCTACAGGTGTTTTTGTACATTTGAAGATTTTTGAAGACGAGGGCCATCAAGTGTTGGGGCCATTGCCAGAGCACCCATAGTCCAAAATCATCAAATGAATAGTCATTTTTGACTATATTGGACCTTCTAAAGCTAATGATGCATCTTTCAAAAGCATTTGGATACTTCAAAGTGCAATTTTTCCACAGGGAAGTTTCATGGAGCTGAGTGCCACAAGTGTTGGAGGCATAGCGAGGGGAGCCAAAGGTCATTATGAGTGAATGAACAATGAATTTTGTATGTTTGACATATTCTAGAAACAATGAGATAGGTTTCAGGAGCATATGAGGAATTCTTAGGGTGTTTTTTCCATAGGATAGCTCAGGGAAGCATCAAGGCCACCAATAGAAGAGGTCATGCCCAAGGGAGACATGGTCCATTTCCAGTGAGTGAACAGTCAATCTAGGGGTATTTTGGTATTCTAAGTCCATTGGTATAGTTTGAAAAACCAATGGAGTTGAGAATCATCTTGCAAAATAATTTGAACATCTTAATACCAGAGAGCCTAGTCCATTGAAGGAGGCTCAAGGAGACGTAGCCCAAGTGTTGAGGGTGAACTCCTTTATTATTTTGCTGTTGTGTGTTGTTGGTTAATTTTCTGCAAATTATGTTTGTTGTTCATGCATTCAATTAGCTAAAAAAAATTGTTAATTGCCGTTACATCATTTTTCGATCATCTAACCTGTTACTATTAGATGGACCAAACTACACCATGTAATACCAATTTTACCTTAAGTAAAATTTCTTTCATTATGAAAAATAACTTAGTAATCCATATTTATTAAGTTGTTTATGGTCTAAACAGGAAACCCCATGAGGAAATATCGAATAAATCCACATTTGTTTGATTTTTCTCAAGGATTAATTAGTTAAACAACAGTTTAATTAATATCCCTGGTCATATTTAACCCAAAACATGAAAATTAATTAGATAAATCATTATTTGTCTTATTATTTTATAGGAATAATTATTTAAACCTTATTTAAATAATATTTCTTATTAAATTTGACTAAATAATTTATAAATAATTGAATAAATCATTATTTATTTAATTATTGCTCAACCACATCCTTAAAATAGTAAATAAATCATTTATTTATTTATTATTTACAAATAAAGGGATTTCGCCAAATTCAATTTTTTCCCTCCAACAAATATAATAAAATATTCCATAAAAGTTGGATCTTGATATGGTTAATAATATTTTAATTATGCACCAATATCTAGACTAACTCAATATTTTGTTATAAATAGAAGGGGTTTTCCATTCACTCACTACCTTTTGTTGCCAAAAGATCACTCTAGATCTATACTTTTGGTCTGACATTGATCCACCATCATTGTCATATTTTGCTACCATTTTTCTTATGAGCTCCCTTTGAGTTCCATTTTTGTCTCGGTTTTCTACACCATCAAGCGAGAGAGATTTTAGATCTGAAGTGCTGAGGACTTACAATAACCCATCCCATTGAGGGGGACTGGTAACATCTTTCTATGTTCCCTTCCCAGGTGTCAAAAAATACAAAAAATCTTTAAAACATACTTGTCTTGTCTATTGGATGCATGGAGCAACTCTTGTTCTTATTTATTTCTTAATGTCCTTTACTGCATAGATCTAGATTTTGCAGCATTTATCTTGGTCAACTAATTGCAGATCTAAAGAAATTGGTAGACATCTTTGTTGTTAGGGCTATTTGTTATGCACAGCTAAAGTGAGCCTTTTTCGTATGCTTGAGATTAAGATTCATACTAACAATTTCTCACACATAAAGCATCTAAAAACACATAAACTTGACACAAGGATTCAATTGCACAAATGGATGTATGAGCATGAACCTTAGATTATTTAAATGGAATAGAAGGTGCTTGCATAGAAAAACAAGTCAGCCTCCTATTTCAGATCAAGTTGGTATTAGAGCTAGGTTAGCTCATTTTAGCCAAGTATAGCTAGGGTTAGATATTGGTTGTTAAATTGTGCAAGGATAATTTAACAGTTTGAAAGTTTAACTTTGAAGGAGAAGTTAGATTGAGAGCTTGGTTCTGAAATCACAATAAAGAAGTTTGTGAAGCTTTGTGAATTGTTGTGAAGCTCTTTAATTCATTACATTGTGATGGAAACTTCATTAAGTGGTGATTCTAAAACATTCTCCTTTGCAAGACTCTTTGATAAAGAGATGAAGCAAGACTTATACATCATGAAAGATATGGTGCAACATCAGTATGAAGAGATGTGGGAGAGCACTAAACTTCAAGAGAAATTGGTTGCTATAAAGAAACAGAAGTAAGAACTTCTTCAAACAATGCATGAGATGGAGATTCAACTCCATGATTCCAAAGAAGCCTTAGCCAAGCATGTGCTTGAAGAAGAGGTAAATAATTCAAGTTTGTCTTTAATTTCCTCTCAAGATAATTCTGTAGGTTCTTTTGAAAAACACACTAGAGGAATAGGGTCCAAATTGATGATCAAAATGGGCTATGAAGGTAAAGGATTAGGAAAACATGCAGAAGGAATAGTTTATCCAATTATGGTTAAGGAAAGGCCTAAGTATTTGGGTCCTGGCTATGGACAATTTTATGGAGAAAGTTCTAAAGCCATGAAGGCACTTGAAACAATTCCAAGAAGGACCTTTGTTTCAGGTTCAAAACCTCAAACATGTAAAGTTTGTATTCAAGATGAATGCAATTTTTTGAAACCCATGTTGCAGCAAGATGATTTTAGACATGCAGCTTATGGCGAACAAGAGATTTTTGAAAACTCTAAGGACATGAACATTGTTGTTGGTCCTCAAAAGGGATCTGGAACCTCTTCAAGTAAATATCCTTAAGAAGGTGAAAAATATGAACATTCAAAGCAACATTAAAGGTATAATTCTTCCTATAATCATGTTGTTTATGATTATGTTAAGCATGACAAATATGCATGCATGAATGGGAGAAAAATTTGTTGTTCATATTGTGGTTTGTATAACCATCAAGTTTCGAGATGCTGGAAGAGAATGATAGCATACATGAAACAGTCAAAGAAAAGGCGACTTAAACAGAAGATGAAAAATATTTGCACTTATTGTTAGAAGAAGGGACATCTCATTGCCCAATTTTGGACACTGCATCCAACCACTCATCCCAAGCATTTGAAGAAAGTGGATAAAAATACTGGCGATAATGGAATAGGAGATTCCATCATGGATGTGAGTCAATATGATTCACAAGAAGAGAATGTTCAACTGGAAAAATCGCCATTGAAGTGGTTTGACAATAAATGGCTCTATTTCTTGACCAAGTAAGGAATGCATTACTTTGTACATAGATACCAATTTCAGCCATATGTATGGATGAATTTATGTTGAAATTGTGACAAGTTGTAGCAGATTATTACAACTTGTATGATGCAAGATTGCATGTGAATGTTGTTTGATTGAAGGCATTTCTTTTTGTTGCGAAATATCACCAAGATGGTGTAAAAGAAGGGTATGTCACTCATTTATGTTGTAGCAATTTTTCATTCAGTTCGGCTCTTATGATCACTCATATTTTTTGGGTTTTTGTACTTGTTTGTACTTGAAAGAGAGAGTTGAAGAGTTTACGTATGCATGATATTTTGTATGTGTAAATAGAGAACTTGTGATAGGTTCATTGTAAATAGATACATGCATGAGTGTTGTCAATATGTATCTTGGAATGTCGACTTGTGTCGATTGTATCGCACACATTTCTTATCGGCTTGTGTTGATTGTGTCGCACACATTTCATATTGATTTGTGTCGATTGTGTTGTACATATGTTTATCGATTGGTGTCGATTATGTCGCACAAATTTCATATTGATTTATGTCAATTGTGTTGCATATTTCTTATCGACTTGTGTCGATTATGTTGCACACATTTCATATCGATTTATGTCGATTGTGTTGCATATTTCATGTCGACTTGTCTTGTTTATGTCACATGCTTTTTGTTGACTATGTTTTTCGATTATGTTGATCAACTTATGATTTAGTCGATGGTGTTTGTCGATTGTGGGTCGATACTGGATACACCAATGTGCAAGAAGATCGCTATGTTCTTGATGTTACAGGAGGTGACAATCATTGCTTTGAAGGAGAAAAAACAGGGTGGTTGTCATTTACATTCTTGCATAATGCTTTCTTTTCAAGATTGATTATGTGTTCTTGTGAAAAGATGTCGCAGGAAGTTTGAGGTCCATTTAGTGAGAAGTGGACAAGATGAAAATCATTTTGCAGCCATTGAAGAACAAGTTGGTTTTTTTCTTGTGTTGACACCAAGAGTTCACTCATATTCCAAGTTTAATTTGGATAAGAGGATTTCCAAGAAGAAGAGTTGAGAGACATAGCCAGTTGCGATGCAAGGCATGTCAAGATAATTGTCAAGTAAGATAAGTTGATATAACTTGAAAGCAGAAGAGTGTTGATGCTCAAGAAGATAATTATCAACTTTTGTGGGTCCAAAATCTTGTCAGTGGGAATGCATGATCAGAGTTTGGATCAGGGCCTAAAATTAGCTAAAATTCCAAAGTGATCAAAATTGTTTTAGACCTGAATGACCGCATATAGTTCGTCGCCAGGATTTTGACGCAACTCGTTTACTCAAAATTCGAGTTCATATGACTAAGTTATCGTTTGTTGTTTGTTTTCCAAAACAAGCAAAAAAATGAGCAAAACAGGTACAATTCTTATGTGGCAGGTACAGACAGCATTGCAAGAATATTCTCCAGATTGCAGCCAATGACACTGTGACAAGTGTCATCTTCAGATTCGTCAGATGGGTTAAGTGAAGAGAGAAATTGCCTAATGGCCTCCAATTCTTCCTAAGGTGGAATTTGAATTTTTTTTAAGGGTTGGAGTGAAACCAACCATAGGGCGCCACGTGTTCTCTCTAGTGGGCCACCGCCTAACTTATGGGGGTCTAATTATTTTTTATATCAATGATTGGATTAAGGTTCACGGTGGTGTTATTTTAATACATCATATATATATATAATAGTTTCAAACCCACTATTCGGCGACATTTACCAAATGTGGAGGAAGTCACTAACTAACTTTGACGGAGGTTAAACTTGGGGAAATATCTAAGTATGGTGGAAAGGTTCTTATAAATCCGAGCAAAATTGTATGGCGGAGTGGGGGGTCAAACCCTTGACCTCACACCCGCTAACCAATGGCTCTACTGTCGCTCCTATCGAGTGTCTCTTACCCGTTATGTTTTCCGCTTAAATTTAAAGTTGATACGTCTGACGTTTCAAGGTTGGAGGGGGCCAGCCCCCTCCCCATATGGCCTTAGTCTAGAACTATGAGCTCTGATGCAATTCCGACGAGATCTTTTTAAATGCATTTAATTAAACTTAAAATGTGGTTAACCCACGTTAATCCATCATTAACCGTATAAAATTGCACTTATCACTAAATCATGCTTATTCACCCTAAATGCGCTTGGTGCTAATTAATCCAAGAGTTACGTTGGTGGAAAATTTGGAGGAAACGCAAAACTTGGTGGGATTTCTAAATTTAGAAAATTAATTGTCAGTATCTCCAGTTTTGGAGGAGAAATTGGGGCAAAGTTGGTTTTGGTCATAACTCACTCAATTTTCGACCAAATTGACCTTAGTAAAAGTCATTTTGGCTAATTTCCATGCTGGAAACTCAATGAAGTAGGTTTCAGAGGCAGAAAAGGCCATCTACAGGTGTTTTTGTACATTTTAATATTTTTGAAGGCCAGGGCCATCAGGTGTTGGGGCCATTGCCAGAGCATCCAAAGTCCAAATTCAAATTCACTCAAATTCTGAAGCTAATGGTGCAGCTTTTAGAAACATTTGGAGACTTATAATTGTGATTTTTCCACAGGGAATTTTCATGGAGCTCAATGCCACTAGGTGTTAGAGGCATAGCCAGCGGAGCTAGAGGTAATTCTGAGTGAATGAACAGTGAATTTTGTATGTTTGACATTTTATAGAAAAAATGAGATAGGTTTCAAGAGCAGATGAGGAATTCTCAGGGTGTTTTTTCCACAGGATAGCTCAGGGAAGAATCAAGGCCACTAGCAGAAGAGGTCATGCCCAAAGGAGCCATGGTCCATTTCTAGTGATTGAACAATCAATCTAGGGGTATTTTGGTATTCTGAGCCCATTGGAATAGTCTAAAAAACCAATGGATTTGAGAATAATCTTGTAAAATAGTTTGACCATCTTAATCCCAGAGAGCCTAGTCCATTGATGGAGGCTCAAGGAGACGTAGCCCAAGTGTTGAGGGTGAACTCCTTTATTATTTTTCTGTTGTGTGTTGTTGGTTAATTTTCTGAAAACTATGTTTGTTTTTCATGCATTCAATCATCTAAAAACAATTTTTAATTGATCACACATAAGTATCTAAAAAACACATAAACTTGACACAAGGATTCAATTGCACAAATGGATGTATGAGCATGATCCTTAGATTATTTAAATGGAATAGAAGGTGCTTGCATAGAAAAAAAAAGTCAGGCACCTATTTCAGATCATGCACAGTCTCAATCAATTTATAGGATTTTCATTCATCTAATCATAGAGTTACTATACAAAGGTGAAAATGCATAGACCACGATCAACAAAGATAAGTGTCTCACGCAGTTTGTTGGTGAAGGATCTGTAAAAAATTTAATAGGTTTAGTAATCAACCCGGTTAACGATCCATTGACCAGATGGTTCTGCACAATAGTTTTGTTGTGTCTCAAAATTGTGGACAGAGCCTCAGATGTTAAATTGGCAGTGCTCAAAGCTATTAGTGAGATAGTAAAGTATGTTAAAGCATATAATTTGGTGGAACATGTAGCATACCTTGTCAAATCCAACTTCCATGATTGTCAAAATTCGGGGAAATACATCTATTTCCCCTCTTTTAATTTGGTTAGCCATGAAGTATAGCCCACCATCTAGGGAGGCAGACTTAAATTAAAAGGATATGCATCTCATCAATAATTTCATATTCTTTTCACATAACTGTTTGGGGAAACTATAGTCCTTAGGTCCCCATGAACGTTTTAGGAATTGGTTGATGAATATTAAGAATATTTTCAATAAATGGCAAGTCCCCCAACATGCCCACATATATTTACTTTCATGTTTCGATATCCAGCTATGTCTAGATGTCACCAAAGTGTGGTATAATAAAGCTGCAAAAGTTTACCCCTAAGAACTCCCTTATCATCCTTTTGTCGACCAAGTGTTCAAAAAATTACGTCGACAAGCCAATAAAAACTATGATATTCCTACTATAGTTTTTGACACATCCCAAGATGTCATTACCCCCTTGTCTGATGTTAAAGTAGAAGAGGCACAAGCCACATTGTATTTACAACCTTTTAAAATTTACCTATCAATATTTCTACTAGAAACCTTACAAAAATCTAGTCACAATGAGTCTCACAAACCCAAGGCCACCCCAACCATGTCCAAATCATCTCAATGGAAGAAGGTACTTAAATAAATTCATTTGAAGGACCTTGAACAACAACAACAACAACAACTAGATGAAGTTATCCAAAAAATGCAAGCCAAATAAAAAATAGTAAAAAAGGCTCGAAAACCCAAAGTTCCATTCATTGAAGCAGTGATAAAGAATGTAATGGAAAGCGCCAAAGGCATCTTTGCAAATAATATTCATCAGAAAAGGGAAGAAATTTTTTATGCTTTACTAAAGCATATTCGTGAGCACAATGGTACTTCTTCTAATAAGCAAAATGGTACTTGTTCCAACAGGAATAATGGAAACACTCAACATCATCAAAATGATACTTAAGACCAAATAGAGCAAGCTTCCAACACATAGACTAATAAAGTAGTTGTATTTGATTTAACAGATGATACACCTATTAACTTTCTGAATCATATTATAGACGAACATAATCAGTCAAAGCAGAATCAGTCGGACCAAAATTAGTCATACCAGAATCAATCGAACCAGAATTAGTCAAAGCAGAACAAATCAAAGTAGAAAAATTCAAATCAGCATAAATCTGAAGTCAATTATGAAGAGAACTTGCAGGAAAATTCTTCTGAGTGCACTCACTCTGAAGAAAAAATCAAATATCACAATCCATAAATGAATAATGTTTCGACCGAACAACATCAAGAAGAAATGACTGAATTACTAGTTACCAATATACCACTTGTGAATAATCCATTAGTTAGTAATCCTACTTTGACTGACATGACCTCACATAATTGACTTCAACAAGCACGCCGCAAACCAAAGATAAAAAGGAGTGTGTTGATATTTCAACCAAGTATTCTAATATCAAAATTGCTAGTGATAGATAATTTTTTTTAGGTTTTATAACATTCTGTCGAAGTCACTATTTGGTGGTTGCAAAAGAGGAAGAAGGACACCAACAAGATTCAACAACAACAGGAATGACAAAGGGATACTTGGCTAGTGTGTCAAAACCAGATAATAGAAAAAATTCAAATCCCCACTCTAGCCAAGGTTGATTATCATCTCATGGCTATTCAGTAGTTGATGCATCAACTAATTGATCATAGTGAAAAAATAAATGCATAAGTGACAAATTTTCAAGCCCAACCTTCAGTTACTGCAAATCCAAAGTTCACATAAATCTTCCAAAAGGCTCATAATGAATATTTGGCAGCCAAAGAGACCTTGGAAAACAAAGTTGAAAAGGAATCTACTCTCGCGACTACACTGAAAAACTTGCCTACTTATCCAATATCTAATCATACTCGTATCAAAGCACAAGGTATGGTCATTTGTGATCTGGAATTAAGGCAATCTGCAGATCACAAAGCAAAGAAAGCACTTGACAAAAAACTGGAGAAATAACGAGAAATTTATACACAATTGATGCAATACGAGTGCAAGTGGCTCAAGGAAGGGGACAAAGCGTAACTAGAAGCCACCAATGCATCTGAATTTTTACACGGAGTACTTAACCAAATTATGAGCAGTGTAGAATCCAATCCCTTCAACCAATGGACTGCAGAATACATGCCCCTGAAAGAAAAATTTCAGTACCAGTCAGATCTCAAAGTATCTAGCTAGATTGGTCCATATTCGATGAACATTGTAGATCATTGCTCTAGTAATTTACTAGACCACTTTTCCAAACATGCCTCCACCATCTCAATCTCACTCTTCATCACCATAATCAACACAACCCACTCTCCAGTTCTTCGCACCAAGTGTTTCAACATATGTTGCAGCCTCGAAATAGAAATCACATGAAGTGAAAGTCAACCAAGAAGTCAATCTGTTGATAGATACAGTCCAAGAAGTTCCGACAAAGGCCACAATAGTACCTGTAGAAGAACTACCCCCTGTCTTAGTTTGATTTAATTTTATTGTATTATTTTTTTTATTAAAAATATTTCTATAAAATGGCTAGTGACATCAATTGTATAACTCTTTTCTCTATCAAAATTTTTCTAAGTCTTTTTTTATCACTCCAAACCTCCCCTTCTTTGGGACGAAGAAGGATTTGAGGGTGGGAGAGATGTTGGAGCTAGTAAGGTTGTTCGACTAGCTCAAGTCGAGTCGATAAAAATATATTGTAATAATATTTAACTAATGTCAGATTAGTTATGGTGTTTGTTCTAACAGTTAGACTAATGTAACTATCCTAACAATTTATATATATTTTTCTGCATATCAATGTATCAGTTCTGATTCATCGAATAAGAGATAATATATCAGAGTGATTCTGTTGGTTCTCCGTTACTGTATCAATGTATCTTTACTTATGCTTGTTATGTGATTGGATGTTGTTTGTACTACTAACAATGTAAATTTTGAAATAGGAACTGTACCGAGTACCCTTTTTTTTGAGGTAGCAAAAAAGTAATCCGAGTTTGAAAGGTGTTGGTTCAGAATACACTTATTTTTTTTAGCATATTTTTAACACTTTAAATTTTCTTATGTATCAAGTATAAACATTATTTTTAAAATGTTAGTGATTTTCATGATGATTTTGAAAAGTGTTGATGTCAACATCAACCCTTCTTTTAGAAGACCTAATTTTTACTTTAAATTTTCTAATGTATTAAATATGAATAATTATTTTCTAAATTTAACAATTTTTGAAGTAGGCGTCTTCTTCTTCTTCCCTGATATTTTTTTTAAAGTATTTTTCAGGTTTGTATTTTTTTGTTTTTCTTTTCATTTTTTTTTTGTAGTGAGATCTTTGATCTTTTGCATAGTTTAAAAAAAATGTTGAAATTTTAAAGTTTTGATCTTCTATATATTTATATATTTTTAATTAATATTTCAATGCACATCAAATAATAGTCACTAAAAGATATCGACTTATATTGGAAAAAAACCTAATGGATTCAGCCATCATCTCTGCACCCTTGGCCCTGTTGGGCAATGCCGCCGCCGTCACCATGGCAGGGCACACTTACACTGAGGGGTTCAGCGCCGCAGGCCTCCGTGGCCTTTCCTCTTCAAGAATCCATAGAATGCAGAATAGGATCCTCCATCCAGCAACAAATCTTGTCCAGGTTGCAGATCGAGGGTTTAATCCCACTTGGATCTACACAGAACCTGCCGCAGGGACTATCGACTCCGCCAATGTCCCTCTTTGCTGACGACTTGGCTCAGGAGTAATCACCAATGCCGGATGGCACAAAGACTTCGGATCAGATCTCTTCTCGGGCACGCGCAAGCAGAGGATCTGCTTATCGAATCCACCAGAAAGGCCTGCAAAGTCACCAAGGCTGGGAATACACACCGATTGCGACTGTGCGCCTCGTCTTGCTTTGGCCATTGCTCCAAGCTTGACGATTCTGGATATGGATCTATCCACTGCTTCCTGGAAGAAGGTTTCTTTCTTGAAACAGCCAGATCTGCCAGATCTTCCAAAAGAAGCACTTGCATTTCAGATTCAAATCACACTCTCGGGCAAGACAATAATGCAATGGGTGCACGCAACAGACCTTGTACAAAATCTTCTGCAAACACTCGAACGCCGGCTGGGGATCCCCTCCGTTTACCTGAGATTGCTATACAAGGGTAAGAAACTTATGTACACCCTACCCCTCTTCTATTACAACATTCAAAAGGATGCTTCTATTACAACTACCTTTCGCTTAAGAGGTGGTTCCATAGGGCAGACCTCCTCTGCCCCGTCTTTCTCTTATAAAGATGCAGTCCGCAAAGACGCTGCCCACCCTCAGGCTTCTTCGAAAGCAGCTTAACCAACTATGGCTCCAAAGCCATTCTTGGTAGATAAATCAGAGGAAGTTCCTTCTATCAATTTCTCTCATTCTGAGATTGACGAACGCTACCAGTTTTTTGCAGAATCCGCAATCATATGCAGATTTAATGGGCTATGGTCTCACACAGTAGATCTATACCAATGGATCCATACCAATTGGACTAAAAGAAGCAAGATATTCTTATGTTCAAAAGGATTCTTCATCATGTCTTTTGACTCAAATGAAGACTACCAGAAGGCCTTAACAGGAGGCCCTTGGTTCTGGGGATTGGCTGGACTTTTCCTCACCCCTTGGTTTCCTGAATTCGACCCTTCTTCAGCTGTCATCACCAAGCTTCCCATTTGGGTCCAGTTCCTGAATCTTCCGGCACATCTTTGGCATATTTTTGTCTTCGTAGCCATTGGAGAAACCCTAGGACGCTATCTAGCTATAGACTCTTCAAGAAAGGAAAATGGACTCTACACCTATGGCAGATTATGTGTAGAAATAGATATCAGTAAAGGGATGCTGGATCAGATCAACCTTAAGATTGGAGATTTCCACTGGACACAAACCTTGGATTACGAAAACACAGCCTTCCGTTTCCGACATTGTCATCAAACGGGGCACCTCTAGAGTACATGTTCCCAGTTCCTCGACAAAAAGAAGAATCAGAATCGCAAACCCAAATCCAAGAGCTGGAATCCCTGTGTCCCTCCTACTCCTATGGACGACACAGATTCCTCTAGTTCGGATGAGGAGGAATTTGAAGCAGATGGGCAGAATGATGAGATTCCGCTGGACGCTCCCTCGGTCAGTCTGGCAGTCCCCTCTGCCCCGCCGATCTCTCAGAAACGTTCTCATGTATCTTCGTCTTCAGATTCTGACAAGGATATTCCATCGCCAGAGCAGAATAGTCTACAACTTGTTATGGCTCATCCAAATTCCACTTGCTGGGTCAAAGTAAGCAAGAAAAAAGGCAAGAAATGTCGTGTGGCAGTAACCACCCACTCTGGGTAGATTCCTTTGCTCAGAGCCAGCTTTTTTGTATTCCTGTGTTTTCTTATGCTCATTCCCTGATTGTCTATCAGGAGCTAGGTTGATAGCCTACAGCTCCCATGCTTCTCTGTTTTGCTTGCATGCAAGCTTGATTGTACTATACTTTTCTTTTCTTAATAGAATTAGTCTTACTGAGAAAAAAAAAAATAATAGTCACTAAAAAAGAAATAACTTTTAATAGTTGACATAAAAATACACATTTTGAATATAGATATGACAGAAAAAAATACATATTTCGAGACTTTTTAGCTTAAAGTGACATGTCTTGAATAAAAGATTTTTATAGGAAAAATTTAACAAAAAATAAATAAAAATAGAAATTTTTATGAATTTTATGTCAAAAATTAATAATAATCACAGTTTTTTTCAAAAACTAAATGATTCACATAAAAATTAAAGTGAAAATCACATAATACAAATATTAAACATATAATAACAATCAAAGTCAAAACATTACAAGTATAACTAATTAATAGTTACAAAAAATGAGATTCATTTGCAAGAATAACTGAAATTTAATCAATAATATCATGTAACCTATACTCTTCATCTTCTAGAGTTTCATTATTTTTTTCTTCCATAATATTTATGCTTTAGTTTGGTCATTTTCCTCTTCTGATGGATCTTTGATGTTTGTGAATCTCCCAAAGTATGAATTTCCAATTATTCCATCTAATGGTGTTTGAGGTTCCTTTGCCTTTTTTGCCACACTGGATTCATTCAAATTCTCTTTCCTCAAAGAAACTTCTTGCATTTCATCTGAAAGAAATTGAAGAGAATTAATTATTTCCTTAATCATTTTGCATTGTACCGGGTCTTTCTCAATGGAAATGCAATTTCTTCCTTTTTGTAAGCAACATGCTAGTGTTGTACCTAATCATCAAGTACAAAAGAAATAATTAAGTAAATTAGTATAAACACATAAAAATTAAAAAAGAAAATATTGAAACTCAATTTTATATAATAAAACTTACGTGAGCTTGAGAATAAATCCAAAACACAATCTCCTTCATTTGAACATAAATCTATAAGTTAGTTAATCAAAGACAATGGTTTTTGATATATGTTAGCTATCTCTCCTTTTTCTTATTTATCTTCATATGTTAGTTTTTTACAACAACATCATGAACCGATACTTTACTATGACTCTTTCCATTTACCTGATTCAAAAACATAAGCTTATAGCTATGTTCTTTTGTCCAACATTCAACATGAATGAACTCACAATCACTTATAATTGGTTGATCTCTGGAACGAATAAGATTTGACTTTTGCTTGTAACATGAAATAGTAAAAGTTTAATTAACTTGTACATAAATTATTTTTTTAACATTAATCAAACATACAATTTCAACATCTTACCATGCAAGATGCATCCTTGAGTTTGATTTTCCCTTGAAGCTTGTTAATAAAATTGCAAATTGTATGTCTGAATGAAATGTATGAAATGTCCAAAATGGTGATGTTGTGACTTCTAGAAATCCTGCAACCACTTTAATAAAATATTGATAAGTACAAAGGTCACTATCATATTCAATGTTTGGGATATTAAAACCATGAGGAATATCTACAATAAATAGGGAATAATCGCTTTTAGATATGAGTTTTGAAATGTCTTCACAATCACCTTGTATTATTTGATATTGGATAGTTTGGAGCCCATTCCAAATGAAATGACTAAGACTGGGATCAAGTTCAACATTACTAAGACATTGCTTTCTCATCCTTTCCATTTTTATTTTTTCAATAAATCTTCTGAAACTATCTGGTGCCCCATTTGCATCCTTCTTCATCTTTAATGAAATAAAAAAATATATGTATAAGTTATAAAATACAAATAATATACATATGAATAGAAATTAATGTATAAATCATCATACATTTTTAAATGCAAGATAAAAATATTTTAATGTTGATGTAGAACTTGAATCTAGGTAGTTGTGTACAACATCATCCTAACTATCTTCATTCAACAATTTAACCATGTATTCTTGTATTCTCATATAAACCTTGTGACTGAATAAATAAAGTAAAATGTTTTAATATAATGATATGTATAATAAATACTACCAACAACAATATGTAATATTTAATAGAAACTTGTAATCTAGAAACAAGTAAAAATAGCAAACTTACTTTAGAAATTCCTCAGACATTTCGTTCAATGATAATTCACGTAACTTCACATGTGATAATTTGTTTTGAAAAGTTTTTCATCCTTCACTCCTTGCATTTCTCTCCAATGTGTGATAGTCATATCTTCTGGAAGTAGCTTCATTTCAGGACCTAATTTACTGTTGGTACATATCGATGGTTTAGAATTTTTGATCTTCTGGTTTTTTATGTCAATGTTCTCCCACATGTCGACAAAATCATTAATAAATTCCCATATCTCTCCAGTTCTAAATGCCAAATGGAAAATATTATTTGTTTTTCTATTACTGCATTCTCCCCTTTGGGATATTACATCCAAGGTCTGAAATTGTGCCCTGTGGTAGCCCTTTGATTCCTCTTTCCAACCCCACAGGTCTGATCAATATTGGTTTTTTCAAGAAATAGCTATGACCAATATCCTACAATAACCTGATTATAGACTGGTTCAGTAGAGTGAACTTATACGAAGTGCTACATGTCACTATTTCAACCTTTGGTCCTGAAAATGATATCCAAAAAACTACAATCCATCATATTTCTATTAATTTTTACGAAATTCGAATCCAATGCTCAGAGAGAAAGTTATGATGATTTTCCCAAGGTCATCTGTTTGACATGAAATTTGGGAGCCTGCAAAAACCCTAACTTCCTCAGATCATATCTCCGAAAATATAGCAAAACAATATCTGAAATTAGGGCTCGTGCTTCATTAGGATTTCAACTCAAATTGGTTTTTTTTCAGCATCTGAAGCTTCACATAAAAAAATTTATAGCGAAAATTCCACGATGTCATGTTATTAGTAGCGAAATCCTTACATGAGGAGGATATGAGGGTCACAATTTATATAAATGCTTAGGTTGAGAGGCTCTTCAACAAGTGAACATTGGAGGGATTTTAGGAGCTTAAAAAAAGATTAATTATTGAATATTAAATGACCACAACCAATGATATTCAGAAATTAGTCTCCTTAGACTAATTCTATTTCTATGGGCTGTTTAGCAAGAGAATAGTGAGGGTTTCCTGTTTAGGAATCCTCCCTCCTTCCTTGAGGATTTATTGGAGGAGATTGTGCTGCATTGATCCACTATCTGGAATTTTGGCCAAGCCTCATCTTACATCTACAACGCAGTCCTGTTGGGGTGAGATGTCTATGTAGGCTGCAACAAGTGGAGTTCTAGATCCGTAGAGATCTATTTTGTTTTGGGTATCTTTTCTCATGGAGTGTGTCTTTTAACCTCCTGGAAGAGTGCCTCTTCATTTTGAGCTTCAGATTCTTATCTTGGCATCAGGCCAAAGTGTGCTCCACTTCTTCATCACAGTCACTTGAGGAAACTACATCCTCTTTGCAGGCAAATTTGTAGTGTACATTGATAGCAGTTTGGAGGAGAGATCTCCGGTGGAAGGAATCCTTTCCTTCACTGTGGTGATTCGTGGATTGGCCAACCAATCCATGTTATATTTCAGATCTGATATGATGTGTATCATATTCTTCAGAAATTTTTGAAGATTACTGTAGATCTATGGTGTAGATCTCAGATCTATTCATTGTTATTCATCTTTTGTTGAGATCCCCAAGGGGAATGTACTAAAAATATATTTTTGCATATAGATCCCATTATGATCTGTGATTTTCTATTCAGATCTGTTTTAGATCTAAAATATAATGAAACACTGCTTCAGCCCCCTATAAATTATGCTGTTCAGCTTTTCTGTCTCATTCCATGGTGGCAACACTTCATTTTGTGGCCTTTCTTCATGTATAAATCTGTATTTTCTAATATAAAGCCATTGAATCGTATTATGAACTTGTCATATTGATATTCCATCATTATTTCAGTTAAACCCTTCAGAAAATCATGCTGTTGAAGCTTCAACACTTTCTGCATAATTTAAGCCATGGCAAATCAGGGTTTTATAGCCTAATTAGGAAAGGAGGAACTGTTTAATATAAAAAAACGTGTTTTTTTTTTCTTCTGAAATTCGACATGGGAGTCCCTCATAACCCTAGCCATCATATCCAACTGCTTTCCCATCTTATTTTTATGCAAATCTCTGAATACATTCGTTTTAGGGCCTAAATCACCTATTTTCCCCGCTTTTTGCCTTATAAAACACTATATAAAGTTGTTGTTGTATAATGCACAATTGTCTCAATTGACAATTCAGATGAACAATACAAGCATGAGAAACAATGGTTGCCTTGCCCTCCTTTTAAATAAGTGAAAGCTCTCTCTCCATGGACCCCATCCATTAGGGTTTCCTCCACCAAATATCGTCTTCCTCATTCACACTGCGTTGTCTCATAAAGTGATCCACTCCTCCTATGGCAGTGCTATTGATCATATCCCTTTTTTGGAATAGCTAGCAATCCATGGCTGGAAAACACATTTTCCAGATATGTATGTAGTAGGAATTGAAACCAGGACCTGGATTCCTTATATCAATGTATCTAAGAATGAAATCCAAGAGATGGCTCCAAAGAAATCCTTCTAAGGTGGTTAAACAGATCTACCACACTTAGATTTCCTTAGAAAATGCCCGGTGAGAGACTGCAACAATGTAAGCACATAGAATGGAAAGAAAACATTATTCTTGTAGCTGTGAACATATGAAGAAGTAGATAGCCAACATATATGTTATATAGCAGAAAATGTATACAATGTGTGGAGGAATCAATCACTCCAGCTAGGCAATGGAAGCCTCAATGTGACATATACATGATAATGGAAAACAATGCTACATGAAATAGAACCTTGGCTAAAATAATGCAGTTTATAGAAGACACTGCAATAAAATACATGAATATAGAATGATATATCAATAACAGCTCAAAGAAATGAGGGGGAGCAAGCTCTCGACCCCTGAAAACACTAATACAGCAAAATACACAATCCTTGGAAGGATTGGCTACAATATACATGAAATTGGCAATTCTGCAGAAATGCCAGAGTCGTTGGGCAGCAGCTGCAACTCAAACTGATACAATATGGAGATGGCTGAATATGATATCCAAGATACAAAAAACCTCCTCCAATGGATTTCATAGTACAAGGCCGATCCTAATACTGGAAATCTTGCCCTCCAAAATGCCGATGCAACCTCTCACTACAAATGCACTCTAGAATAACGTAGTCAAGGCACTGGACTGTGCTATCTATGATGGGAGCTGTTGGCCTTGGTGCCAAGATGTACAAAATATCTCTGAAATCCCTTTCACTGACCTTCCGGAGCAAGAGAAACTCCCTCCTCTGAAATATAAGCCAAAGAGAAGTGTTTTGGAACCCTCCACTACAATGCCCCAGCAAAACTGCGTTATAATTGAGAAGAAATAATGCAGTATTTGAAGAATGGATTTGGCCTTGAGCCAAGATGTGGAGAAGATGAAGTGTAATCCTCCAAGAGGCCTCTCAAGAAGGAGAGGAAATCCTAAACAGGAATCCCTCGTGCTAAGCAGCACTGCAACTCTACTGAACAATCAGAGTGTGCAATTTGTCTGAATAGACAAATAATCAAATGATCGAAGATATCTCTCTATGGATGCCTCCTCCTCTTCTTATACAAGTGAATGCCTCTTTTCCATGGACCTCACACATTAATTTTTCATCCACAAGGAATCTTTCTCCCTCCAAAACTGTACTGTCTTCCCACGCAAGCTACACCTCTTAGGCGGCGCTGTTGACTTGGTCAAACTTAACCTTGTCCTCATGCAACTTGCCCCTTTTCACACTGGAAGGTGCAAAATAAGCTGTTGCAATGATCCCTTTCACACTATGAGGGATATTTATTCCTACTCATGGGCCTTTTACCCATTTTATTCATCTCCTAGATGAAATAAGAAAAAACTAATGTTCCAATTTTCTTCATGAAAATTTTGGAACATTACAGTCCTCCCCTCTCAAATATTGCTTGTCCTCAAGCAAGTGCAAGGATAGAATGAGTCCTTTTATTCTCCTCTCCCTGTAGCATCCCTATATTATATTCTCCTCCAATGAAAGTGATGCTATCTCATCAATCAAATCTCCACAATGCTCCTTCTCAGCATGTAAGTTAGCTATCAAGCAATCATCATGTGAAAGTGAAATACTCAAGAGGATAACAAAGTGATGTCTAGAGGTCCCCTTGAAGAATGGGATCTGAAATGAAATGGGAACTATATTTCCCATATGGATCCTCCATCTCCAAGCTATGAGCCATGCAAAATGAGCCACCCTCCAACTAGGCAACTCTTGGAAGCTGTCATCCACCTTTGGCTCCGGCAAGGTAGGTGGGATGAAAATCTGCACATGGTAGACTATGTAGCCTACCCCACGCTATCCATCTCTCCACTTATGATAAGTGTAGAGTGTTGGATTTCCATGGGCTGCAAAAAGTTTTCCCTTAAGTGGAAAAATGAGGACTAGATCTCCAAATATCTCTCCTCCAACGCTGCAAATCATGCTGGCCCAAATATCCCCATATATGATGAGTTGGAATTCATCATCATATGGCATCATCTCCATCATATGGCTCACCTCATAAAGTGACAAATGTGTTGTTAAGGTAACCATATCATGTCCCATGTTCTCCTTAGAACATGTAGTGCAAAAAGTGTGAGGAAATTCTCCCTCAAAGGACACATCCACACAATGTGTTTTCCTCCCAAGCATGCTCCTCATGAAGACAAAAACAATAGAGCCATAGGGAGAAAAAATGTGAATCATACTTGCTGCCATATGCAACAAATGAGAAGGAAAATGGTCCCTCAAGTGCAACCAACGTAGCTTGACCCTCAACTGCAATAGAGACTGATAAAAAGTGTGGCTTCTCAACCACTTTCCTGCTGCTCCAATTTCCTCATAAGTATGGAGGAAGTGAATAAAGTAAGGTGTACAATGAGCATGTCCTCCATAATGTATCTCTTCCCCAAATCCTCCTAGGGAATGGCCATCAATCATGCTTATGGCCTCAACTAGACCATGAAGCTCGAAAGAAAGGTTGCCCCTCCTTGGAGAAATATCTTGCACATGTATGGTTAAGGGACATATAAATACATCATATGAATGCTTATGTAAACAACAATGAATACCCTTACCATACTCTCTGCTCATACAAATGGAGTGGCTCAAAAATGAGTCTCCTCTCATCCTCAAAGTGGAAGGAGGTGGTTGTGCTAACTCTTACAAAGAGTTATGTCTCTCCTCCATCTCCATCTGGTCCATGCATCTCCTCATATGCAGATATATCTCCTCCTCAAAGCCCATCCAAAAATACCCCTCCATGATGGTGTGGTATGCTCTCATAGAACAAGCGGGACTGAAAAAGAAATCCTCCCGAGCTGCTTGTAGCAACTTCTACTTGAGCTTGGAAGCTCTAGGAAAGAATATCCTACCATGATAAAAGATGACCCCATCTCTAACTGAATACTCCTCCAAGTGCAACTGGCCATCCAAGATCATGCAAGTAAAAAGATCCTGGGAATACTCCACCAACATTTGGGAGCTCCAATATGGATCTATCCTCCATAGTGACAACGTTGATGATCTCTCATGAAGAGCACCTGTCATATGGTTATCCCTCTCTCTGACATCTCCTATGAAAAATATGCAAGCTGGAAGGCTGTTGTCCTTCCCCTGCTGCTTCTGCCACAGCGCAAAATCTAAAATGGAAGTGGGTACTGATGATGTTGAGGGAATGCCCTCTCTCTCCTTGAGTCTACCCCAAACTCCCAACATTGTATCAAGCTCTCTCCAGGCCTCCAACCTCCTGAAATCAATGATTGGTGCCCCAACATGTGAAGCATCCATCCTCCTCTGCTGATCTAGTGATCTTCCCAGCAAAATGTCTCCATGCAATGAGACATCATCATCAAGAGATGACTGAATAGATGAATGGAGATAATCCTCCATGATTCCACTGTGCAATCCAATCACCTTCTTAGGTGCATCTACCTCCATAGATGAATAGGGATGTATACTCCTCATCTCAAGATGCTGGGTCTTCTCCCTACTTCCTCCTCGTGTCTCCATGGTTTCACACCTCCTCAACAATGGCATAGATAGAACATGAGTTGTGCCTTGATTTCCACACATGAGATCCTAGGGACTTCCTTGCAAAGATGCAAGCATCCCTCTATTTGGAGTAAGAGCTCCTCTTCCCTCTGCATGAGGCACTAGATCAACTCCAGGTCTAACAACGCTGTTGCCCTCAAGCTCTGCAATATGAGTGGGCAACTCTCTAATGATTGGATCCCTTTCTGAAAAAGAGATCTCCATGCTCCTTTGCTCAAAGGTGTGAAATGAAAACCTTTCTCCCGGCAAAGTATGGTGCAAGTTGTTATGCAAGGGTTTTACTTTAGTTTTCTTATTTTGCTTCACCATATGTGTTTCATGAATCCTTCTATCAAATCTCTTCACTAATGCCTTAGTGAAACTGGCATAGGATGCAATGTTTACATTTCTTAAAGAAAAGGATTCAAAGATCCACCAGGAAAAAGCCTTACCTCTCAAATGCAGCGCTGCAACTTTGATGACTTCATCCTCTGGTATTTGGTGGTGCTGCAAGAATGTCTCTAACTCCTCCACCCAAGCCTTGTATGAACATGCAGGTGAACCCTCAAAGGTAGATAGATGAAATTTATCCTGCTGCTCTTTTCCATTCACCTTCATCTTGAAAAACTCTGAAAAACTAAGATGATCTCTAAATTTCTGAGTTTGAAACTCATACTCCAAGAAATCACTAAGGGTTTCCCTCCTAGCAACCTCCTCTTCTTTCTCCATCTCTCTTCCGGCAATCCTAGGCATGTGACTGCGTTGTACAAGATGGTGTGTAGCTGCTTGCACACACTCCTTATGTGCAAATATAGAGTTTGCCTTTGGTACAAACCCTCTTAGAGATCCTTCACATATCTCCCTCCGGATCTCCTCATACTCTTCATGGATCATATACATAGATTTAGGAAGAAGCTTGGTAAGCTTATCCCCTTTTTCTTTTTCTTCTCCAAAAGATGGAGTCTTTCTTCTGCTTATTTATTTGTCTCCTTGATGAGAGTAGGAAGTGCAGGGTTCTTCCTCTTCTTTCTGCTTATCCTCCTTGGGGAGGTTCTTCATGGATCTGAAATATGATGAGATAAATCCCATCCTCTTCAATCTTCTGATATTCTTGGCGAAGACTCACAGGTTGAGCCAAGAAAGTTGCTTTGATACCATTGCAATATCCCTTTTTTGGAATAGCTAGCAATCCATTTCTGGAAAATGCATTTTCCAGATATGGAGGCAGCAAGAATTAAAACCAAGACCTGGATTCCTTAGATCAATGTATCTATGAATGAAATCCAAGAGATGGCTACAAATAAATCCTTCTAAGGTGGTTAAACAGATCTACCACACTTAGATGTCCTTAGAAAATGCCCGGTGAGGGATTGCAACAATGTAAGCACATAAAATGGAAAGATAGCGCTATTCTTGTAGTTGTGAACACATGAAGAAGTATATAGCCAACATATATTTTATATAGCAGAAAATTTATACAATGTGTGGAAGAATCAATCACTCCAACTAGGCAATGGAAGCCTCAATGTGACATATACATGATAATGGAAAACACTACTACATGAAAGAGAGCCTTGGCTAAAATAACGCAGTTTATAGAAGACACTGCAATAAAATACATGAATATAGAATGATATGTCAATAACAGCTCAAATAAATGAGGGGGAGAAAGCTCTCGACCCCTGAAAACACTAATACAACAAAATACACAATCCTTGGAAGGATTGGCTACAATATACATGAAATTGGCAATTCTGTAGAAATGCCAGAGTTGCTGGGCAGCAACTGCAACTCAAACTGATACAATATGGAGATGGATGAATATGATATCCAAAATACAACAAACCTCCTTTAATGGATTTCCTAGTACAAGGCCGATCCTAATACTGCAAATCTTGCCCTCCAAAATGCTGTTGCAACCTGTCACTGCAAATTCACTCTAGAATAACGCAATCAAGGCACTGGACTGCGCTGTCTATGATGGGAGATGTTAGCCTTAGTTCCAAGATGTACAAAATAGATTTGAAATACCTTTCATTGACCTCTCGGAGCAAGATAAACTCCCTCCTCTGAAAGATAAGCCAAAGAGAAGTGTTGTGGAACCCTCCACTGCAATGCCCCAACAACACTACGTTATACTTGAGCAGAAATAATGCAGTATCTGAAGAATGGCTTTGGCCTTGAGCTAAGATGTGGATAAGATGAAGTGCAATCCTCCAAGAGGCCTCTCAAGAAGGAGAGGAAATCCTAAATAGGAATACCTCGTGCTAGGCAGCATTGGAACTCTGCTGAACAACCAGAATGTGCAATTTGTCTGAATAGACTAATCAAATGATCCAAGATATCTCTCTATGGCTGCCTCCTCCTCTTATTGTACAAGTGAATGCCTCTTTGCTATGGACCCCACACTTTAGGGTTTCATCCAAAAGGAATCTTTCTCCCTCCAAAATTGCGTTGTATTCCCAAGCAAGCTACACCTCTTAGGCAATGCTGTTGACTTGGTCAAACTTGACCTTGTCCTCATGAAACTTGCCCCTTTTCACACTGGAAGGTGCAAAATAAGCTGCTCCAATGATCCCTTTCACACTATGAGGGATATTTATTGCTACTCATGGGCCTTTTACCCATTTTATTCACCTCCTAGATGAAATAAGCAAAAATTAATGTTCCAATTTTCTTCATGAAAATTTTGGAACATTACAGATTAGTGTCATGCCACAACCCCATGGGGTTTTAGCCCACTAACTAGGGTTACTAACTTCAAACATGAATATCTCTCAAACCGTAAAGAATTACGTGGCATGCCATATATCAACGGAAACATCTTGACAAGTAGAAACCTTTCAAAATATTATTGACTCAAAATAGAGTAATTTTTCAAGTCAAAGTTCCCATGCAATATCGGGGTAGCCCTTGGTGCTGCTTGGGTTGACATCAATGACAACCACAAATCAAAAATCTCCCCCTTTGGCATTGATGGCAACACAAGTACTCCCCTTGCGATAATGACACCTCTTCCTACAAAATTATCTCCCCCTTTGTCATCAAAGCCAAAGGATAACTCACCTTGACAAACGTCATCCTACGAACCTGTACACACCTCAACTCTCCTTTTTTTTTTACTTAGTTAGATAAGAGAAAGATTCTAATGAGAACTTGGGATAATCCCAAGATTTAGGTGAATATACTCAAATGCTTCATGATGCAGGAGCATTAGGCTCGAAAAGCTAATTGTATTAGGAATTTTGCTTCTGTGATCCATCAATTGTGAGAAAAATATTTCGGTAAAAATCACATCCAAATAAATTTTGGTCGACGCGTTTTGAACCAGCCAGTGTGGTTCATCATCATCATCTTGTCTTGATGATGAACCACACTGGCTGGTTCGAAACACGTCAACCAAAATTTATTTGGATGTGATTTTTACCGAAAGATTTTTCTCACAAGCTAATTGTATTTTATTAGACATAGGGGTCTTGTGTTTTAAGGAAGTTGGGTTCAATAATGTAATTATTAATGTTTTGAGTGATATTTTAGGAATTTATTAATTATTGAGAGGATTTTTAAATGTTCCCGAATGATTGGAGAACATGAGAGAAGTAGGATAGTTGAGATTCCATAGGGAATGAGAGATTTGTAAATTAATTATAAATCCTAAGTTAGAATTGGTTTCATGATTTTAGGGGATTAGAGAGGATCCTTAGGGATAAAGGATATATTTTAGGACTGAGAGGATTTTGAGGAATTTGTTGAGCAAGTTAAGGATTTCAAACCAGAATTGGTTTTAGAACCAATTGTATAAATTGAAAGCCTTAAGGCATATGTGTAGTAGGGTAGGAAGAGATACATCTGGATTTTTTTTGTAAGCCTACGGGAAGAGAGATGAGGAAGGCCATTTGATTAGAATATTAGGCCAGAGACAAGAGGTATTTTGTAATTATTTGACTATATGCATATGTATAGAAATTTGATTTCTGAGTTATTGTATGCACTGATTTATTGAGTTTTAATGAAGGAAATGAATGAACAGAGTAGTCAAACTTGAATGATGAAGTGAATGGGGAAAAGAGATTGAGTACGATTTTAAATGGTCAAATATTCATTTACAAATTGAACAATTCTGTGTGGCTTCCGTAGAATGAATATCGATCATTAGTATGGATCGATGATCTTTAAATGTATGTGATTTTATAAATTGATATTCACAATTGTGTAAGTAAATTGGACGTAGGCTTGAGAAGAAGTCAAAGGGAAAATCAATTTGTTGAGAGATCAAGGTGAAACCAACATGGAAGGGATTCAATACTGCGTTAGCAGTTGAAATGTGTGGTTCAATTTATTTTTAAATGATAAGGTCAACAAGGCTGTGATAGCTGTTCCTATATATTTCAACGATTTTCAGAGAACAATCCCAAAGGATGCCAACTGGATTGTTGGCTTGGAAGTCCTAAGAATTATCAATGAACCATTTCTGCTTCATTGGCCTATGGGTTCGAGAAGAAGAATAATGAAACAATACTTGTGTTTGATCTTGGTGGTAGGAAATTTGATGTCTCAGTGCTTGAGGTTGGAGATGGTGTGTTTGAGGTGCTTTCCACTTTAGGTGATACACATCTAGGTGGAGATGATTTAGACAAGAGAATTGTTGACTGGTTGGCCTCCAGATTTAACAGAGGTGAGGGAATCGACTTGTTGAAAGAAAAACAAGCTCTTCAACGTCTAACTGAAACCGCTGAGAAGGCTAAGATTAAATTTTCATCGCTTACCCAAACAATTATCAGTTTTCCATTCATAACATCCACTATAGATGGGTCCAAGCACATTGAGACAACCCTTACATGGGTCAAATTTGAAGAGATGTGCTCTGATTTACTTGACAGGCTGAAGACTCCTTTCGAGAATTCCTTGAGAGATGCGAAGTTGTCTTTCAAAGACTTGGATGAAATTATTTTGGTGGGTGGGTCTACTAGAATTACCATTGTTCAGGATCTGGTCAAGAGAGTGACCAAAAAAGAGACAAATGTCACTGTTTTAGCTCTAGGGTCAGCGGTCCAGGTTGGAGTGCTAGCGGGTGATGTTAGCGACATCATGCTTCTTTATGTTAGTCCGCTGTCACTTGGGTTGGAAACTCTTGGTGGTGTAATGACGAAAATATGATGCAAGCCTAGAGCCTGCAATACCCAAGATCTTTAAACTCTGTGCATATACAAATGCATCATCATAACTGCCCAATAAAACTCCATGAGTTGAGACAATTTTTATCCACTGGCAATCTCAATTAATATGCAAAAGCTTATCTTTCAATACCTTAAATTTTATAATTTAAACTCTTCATGGGATTAAATTTCAAGCTTCAATGTAATCTCAACTCGCTCAGTCTCACACTTACAATAGCATTTAAACTCACCTCACACATTCAGACCAAATGCCAATAACCTTTGATTCATCATTTTCTCATCACACAAGGTTCTTCAGCTATTGTATTAAAACTCATGCATTAACCCTTGTTTCAAATCAAATGAAATCCAATCAATTCAACATTCCCAATGTTTCAAAACCCAAGTCCCTCTCTTCAATGCGCCTAACTCAACATTTTGAGATTTAAGAAACCCCAAATTTTATGTGTTCATTATTTAACACATCTTAACCATCAATTCTGCTTTTCAACATATGAACCAGTTTAAAAAATACACAACCAATAAACACGCAACTACTCACCATTCACTGCCTTGCGCTCTCAACATCGAATCTGGTTCACCAATATTCATGTGGCGCTGCCTTCACTTTCCTGTATCTGATCAACGTACTACCAGACAATTTCATTTATTTTATCTGTGCCTTCATGAGATCATACAGTCCTTTTTCTTGACTGATTAAACTTTCAACTTAGCATAATATAGTCAACACATCGATCAACTTTCAGCAAACTTCTAAATCGAATTCAACAGATTCAAATTACCTCCGGCAATACCTTGTATCCTTCGTTCTTCATTACAACATTCAATCGACTCCATTCCCAGCGCTGTCTAATTGATTCCTACCTGCAACTTATGAAACATTCAAACATATATAAAACACAGTCTTGGATTTCATAACGCTGGCTCTTCTGCAAAATAATTCTGAAGTGTAAACCATCCTTCTAGAAAGCAGATGAATTATGTCTCTGCGTTAATTAACATTCCAGCAACAAGATCAGTTCAGGGTTAACACATCCCATAATCGAAATTCATTAATTTCTGGCTTGAACCCTTCATACCAGTGCCATGCATATAGCGTTTCATCAAATCGATGCATTAAATTCTGTTTTCAGTTTCAATTCTGGTTCCATGCCCCAACAGGTCGATTTTAAAACTGTGCTATGTAATTATGCCAACAATCGAATTACCAACACAACAATTTGATATCGTATTAATGCACTCCACTGTTTCTAAGAACGCATGTTATTTATTTCTGAATTTACACAGTGTATAAACCTACGCCCTTTTTCACTCGAGCCACCACCAACAGCGTTCAATTAACACTTACGCATTCATTCCGGAACATTCTAATGACAGCATTCAGGATTAACCTACGTCCTTTTGCACACGGGCTACCACCAACAGCGTTCAATTAACACTTATGAACTCCACGGATTCATGTTTGATGGCGCACTTTTTCTTTCGCATTGCTATCAAAAACACAGATCAATACACAACATAATCTCTCCCCTGAATTATCAATTCAATTTAACAATTGTCATATGAATATCGATCTCTCCAATCTTATGTGCATAAATCAAACTTACAGATTCTTTCATGTTGGTACTTTATTCAATCAATCGATACATAAATCCAGATATATATGTTTGTATACAACTTTTCTCAATCAATCAACGTTATATATATAAATCTGAAACATTGTTTTCATATAAACAAAAGGAGATCACTTACAACCTTTTTCTTTGGCCGGATACTCAACGTTCATGGCTCTTACAATTTGCCAGAGGCTTACAGCCTTGGCTGTTCAAGCCTGCTCTCAACCACTCTCCCTATTCAAGTGTCCCATTTGCCTTTGAGGCCTTTTAATTTATACAATTTTTAAAATGATCTAATTAAATGCTCAATCCCCTTAATATCTCAACACCACTAGAATATCTCAACAAATCCTATTATCTAGAATCTTATCCCTTCATATCCTTAACTAACCAAATTCTCTTATATCCTTTTATTTAATAAAAGGATATTTACAAAATCCTCACTTTCTCCTATTTTATTTAAATTAATTAATAAAATATTAAAAATTGTCACACCCCCTTTTCTAACATATTTACAAATAAAAAAATGCCCTTGATGCTCCTGCATCAGACTCCCCATGTAAGAAAATTCATGACCACCTGGTCATAAGTCTGGATAATTATTTCCTCCTGGATCCCAAATTTTATTTTGTAATCTTTCCTTGCTTGTCAATTGCTTTACTGCTGTTGCTATCTGCTGTTGTCCTCCAGGTTTCCATATTTTGTGCTGTAATGCTCCACTTGCTCTGATCTTGCAATCTTTCGCTGTCTTTCTCTTGTTGTCTTTCCTTTTCTTTGTTGCTGATGTCTTTCTCTGGGATATTTTTATCATTAACCTCCTTATCAACTCAATTTCTCTGTCCAGTATGTCCTTTGTTTGCTGATTGTTTCCATCTCTTGGTTGTTGAACTCTCATTCTTGTTTGTTCTTCACTTGTTTTGATCACTTCATTTTCACCCTTACTGTTTTTTTGCACCTTTTCTGCTGCTGCTACTATAAATGTTGCCTCACATGTTGCTGCCTCCCAAACTTCCTGTCCCTCTGCAACATTCTTTTGCTCATCATCTGCAATTTCATCTGCAACTTCTTTCTCTGGTTCAAATGTCTCCAACAAACATTTCAACATTTCATCAACATGCTGTAAATTAACTCCAGCATAACCTCCATCTTCCTCTTCGACAATCCTCAGTAATTGTTCATCATTATCTTGATTGATTCTGGCAATCAGATCAAGTTCTTCAACCACTGTAGCCTCATCTTCTAACACTGTAGCAGCTCCAAAATTTTGTCCACCAATCTTCTCTTGGCTATACAGACAAGCCAACTCTTTCTTGTCACCCATGGTAACAAGCCTATGCATATGAGACATGATTGTCTCATCTTCTACCTGCAACAGTTCTTCTTCTTCCAAGACAATTCCAAATGATGGACTGTCTTCTTTCTCGCCTGTAAACACAATCAAATTGTCAGCATCAAAATCACAAGACCCAACGGTCTCACTTGTAGATTCAGTCATCCGCAGCTCTAAGTCTTCTTCAGGACTCAGAAAATCTTTACTGGCTTTCTCCTCAGCTTTCTCTGGCAACACTTCCGTATGCTGCTCTGAGTTCCTTCTCAGCATATCAGTATGTTGATTTGCATTCACCATGAGACTATCAGCTAGTCTCGCCTTCTTTCCATCTGTCTCCAAAATGTCATTCTGCTCTCGTTCACTGTACTGAAATCTTTCTTCTGCTGCAATCTTTCTATCATACTCTGAATTTATCAACAAATATTCCAACAATGCAATTTCTCTGTAGCATTGCTGAAGCATATCATCATCACCTGCATTCATACATAAACTTTCAGTTTGCATAAAATGTTCAACAGTATCAGCTGTTACTTCCCTTATCTGCGCTTCAGACTGCTTCTCTTCTTCAGCATCCACAAGAATTTTCTCTTGTACCGTAATAGCAAAAGCATCACTGCTTTCTTTTTCAGAGTACTTATCATTTTCTGCTTCCTCTGTATTCATTTCCTCCTGAGATCTTGCTATCTCAGCATCGATCTGAACAGCTTTCAGATTCAATTCTCTCTCCTGAACAAACTCTAAAGCTTGCTCATCTCCCTGTACTGTACCTGCAAACATACACAACTTATTAGTTTTAAAACTGCAAGACTTTTCAGTCTTCACTGCTTCCTCCAACACATCCTTCTGAACAAATCTGCGTGTGGAATCTTCAAATTCCATCTCTGGCTCAAGAACTCTAAGTTCCTTTTTCAACAAGGCAATCACAATTTGCCTCAACCTCACCTGCAATTGTCGCCAAATCACTCTCTTTCCCTTCAGTGGAAAGATCCATTTTCTATTCTGATCTCCCTGCTCTTGCAGCCATTCTTCTAGTACCTGCAATTGTACCTTTATTACTGCAATCTCTCTTTCTCTGACCTCATCAGTCATCTCACCTATGTGGAATTTCTCTGAACCTCTTCTCTGATCCTCCATGATCATCTTCTCCATGAGTTTCTCACTCATCACGAGTTGTACTAGCCTCTGCAACAACAATCTCTTCTGCTGCCACTTACCTCACCAAGCTCTCCTCACTCAGTCTTTTGGTAAGTACTGGTTCACTACCTCTGGAACCTCTTGAGCATTCTCCTCTGCTCTCTCTAGGCTACCTCTCAACTCACCTTCTTCTTCAGGACACTGCAATTGTCCTCCCTATCCAGCCTTCAGCTGAATGTCAGGTTCACTACCATCATCTTCTCTGCAACCATAAACTTCAATCACAAATTTCAAATCAGAAAAATCATCTCACCTCTTAAGATCTTGCATGATCTTTTCTTCCCTGCAATCCTGTTCACTTGTGTAGTTTTCATATTAAATTTAAAACTCTGATCTTCTTTTCAATCATTCATCATACATTCAAAGAAAACACACTTCAGTTCTCAACAAACCTTCTTGTCCTCATCCAGAAAATAAGCATCTTCTATTTCAACAGAGCCAAGCTCTGATACCAAAATGATGCAAGCCTAGAGCCTGCAATACCCAAGATCTTTAAACTCTGTGCATATACAAATGCATCATCATAACTGCCCAATAAAACTCCATGAGTTGAGACAATTTTTATCCACTGGCAATCTCAATTAATATGCAAAAGCTTATCTTTCAATACCTTAAACTTTATAATTTAAACTCTTCATGGGATTAAATTTCAAGCTTCAATGTAATCTCAACTCGCTCAGTCCCACACTTACAATAGCATTTAAACTCACCTCACACATTCAAACCAAATGCCAATAACCTTTGATTCATCATTTTCTCATCACACAAGGTTCTTTAGCTATTGTATTAAAACTCATGCATTAACCCTTGTTTCAAATCAAATGAAATCCAATCAATTCAACATTCCCAATGTTTCAAAACCCAAGTCCCTCTCTTCAATGCGCCTAACTCAACATTTTGAGATTTAAGAAACCCCAAATTTTATGTGTTCATTATTTAACACATCTTAACCATCAATTCTGCTTTTCAACATATGAACCAGTTTAAAAAATACACAACCAATAAACACGCAACTACTCACCATTCACTGCCTTGCGCTCTCAACATCGAATCTGGTTCACCAATATTCATGTGGCGCTGCCTTCACTTTCCTGTATCTGATCAACGTACTACCAGACAATTTCATTTATTTTATCTGTGCCTTCATGAGATCATACAGTCCTTTTTCTTGACTGATTAAACTTTCAACTTAGCATAATATAGTCAACACATCGATCAACTTTCAGCAAACTTCTAAATCGAATTCAACAGATTCAAATTACCTCCGGCAATACCTTGTATCCTTCGTTCTTCATTACAACATTCAATCGACTCCATTCCCAGCGCTGTCTAATTGATTCCTACCTGCAACTTATGAAACATTCAAACATATATAAAACACAGTCTTGGATTTCATAACGCTGGCTCTTCTGCAAAATAATTCTGAAGTGTAAACCATCCTTCTAGAAAGCAGATGAATTATGTCTCTGCGTTAATTAACATTCCAGCAACAAGATCAGTTCAGGGTTAACACATCCCATAATCGAAATTCATTAATTTCTGGCTTGAACCCTTCATACCAGTGCCATGCATATAGCGTTTCATCAAATCGATGCATTAAATTCTGTTTTCAGTTTCAATTCTGGTTCCATGCCCCAACAGGTCGATTTTAAAACTATGCTATGTAATTATGCCAACAATCGAATTACCAACACAGCAATTTGATATCGTGTTAATGCGCTCCACTGTTTCTAAGAATGCATGTCATTTATTTCTGAATTTACACAGTGTATAAACCTAAGCCCTTTTCACTCGAGCCACCACCAACAACGTTCAATTAACACTTATGCATTCATTCTGGAACATTATAATGACAGCATTCAGGATTAACCTACGTCCTTTTGCACACGGGCTACCACAAACAGCGTTCAATTAACACTTATGAACTCCACGGATTCACATTTGATGGCGTACTTTTTCTTTCGCATTGCTATCAAAAACACAGATCAATACACAACATAATCTCTCCCCTGAATTATCAATTCAATTTAACAATTGTCATATGAATATTGATCTCTCCAATCTTATGTGCATAAATCAAACTTACAGATTCTTTCATGTTGGCACTTTATTCAATCGATCATTACATAAATCCAGATATATATGTTTGTATACAACTTTTCTCAATCAATCAACGTTATATATATAAATCTGAAACATTGTTTTCATATAAACAAAATGAGATCACTTACAACCTTTTTCTTTGGCCGGATACTCAACGTTCATGGCCCTTACAATTTGTCAGAGGCTTACAGCCTTGGCTGTTCAAGCCTGCTCTCAACCACTCTCACTATTCAAGTGTCCCATTTGCCTTTTAGGCCTTCTAATTTATACAATTTTAAAAATGATCTAATTAAATGCTCAATCCCCTTAATATCTCAACACCACTAGAATATCTCAAAAAATCCTATTATCTAGAATCTTATCCCTTCATATCCTTAACTAACCAAGTTCTCTTATATCCTTTTATTAAATAAAAGGATATTTAAAAAATCCTCACTTTATCCTATTTTATTTAAAATAAAAAATTAATTAATAAAATATTAAAAATTGTCACACCCCCTTTTCTAACATATTTACAAATAAAAAAAATGCCCTTGATGCTCCTGCATCAGACTCCCCATGTAAGAAAATTCATGACCACCTGGTCATAAGTCTGGATAATTATTTCCTCCTGGATCCCAAATTTTATTTTGTAATCTTTCCTTGCTTGTCAATTGCTTTACTGCTGTTGTCCTCCAGGTTTCCATATTTTGTGTTGTAATGCTCCACTTGCTGTGCGCTCGCAATATTTCGCTGTCTTTCTCTTGTTGTCGCTCCTTTTCTTTCTTATTGCCGTCTTTCTCTGGGATGTTTTTATCATTAACCTCCTTATCAACTCAATTTCTCTGTCCAGTATGTCCTCTGTTTGCTGATTGTTTCCATCTCTTGATTGCTGAACTCTCATTCTTGCTTGTTCTTCACTTGTTTTGATTGCTTCCTTTTCACCCTTACTGTTGTTTTGCACCTTTTCTGCTGCTGCTACTATAAATGTTTCCATAAATGTTGCTGCCTCCCAAGCTTCCTGTCCCTCTGCAACATTCCTTTGCTCATCACCTGCAATTTCATCTGCAACTTCTTTCTCTAGTTCAAACGTCTCCAGCAAAAATTTCAGCATTTCATTAACTCCAGCATAACCTCCATCTTCCCCTTCGACAATCTTCAGTAATTGTCCATCATCATCTCGATTGATTCTGGCAATCAAATCAAGTTTTGCAAACACTGTAGCTTCATCCTCTGTCACTGTAGCAGCTCCAAAAAATTTTCCACCAGTCTTCTCTTGGCTATATAGACAAGCCAACTCTTTCTTGTCACCCATGGTAACAAGTCTTTGCATATGAGACATAATTGTCTCATCTTATACCTGCAACAGTTCTCCTTCTTCCAAGACATTTCCAAGTGATGAACTGTCTTCTATATCACCTGTAAACACAATCAAATTGTCAGCATCAAAATCACAAGACCCAATGGTCTCACTTGTTGATTCAGTCATCCGCAGCTCCAAGTCTTCTTCAGCATTCAGACAATCTTTACTAGCTTTCTCCTCAGCTTTCTCTGGCAACACTTCCGTATGCTGCTCTGAGTTCCTTCCCAACTTCTCTGTCAGCATATCAGTATGCTGATTTGCATTCACCATGAGACTGTCAGCTAGTCTTTCCTTCTCCCCATCTGTCTCCAAGATGTCTTTCTGCTCTCGTTCACTGTACTGAACTCTTTCATCTGCTGCAATCTTTCTATCATACTCTGAATTTATCAACAAGTATTCCAAAAATGCAATTTCTTTGTAGCATTGCTGAAGCATATCATCATCATCTGCATTCATACATAAACTTTCAGTTTGCATATCAAAATGTTCAACAGTATTAGCTGTTACTTCCCTTATCTGCGCTTCAGACTGATTTTCTTCTTCAGCATCCACAATAATTTTCTCTTGTACTGTAACAGCAAAAGCATCACTGCTTTCTTTTTCAGAGTACTTATCATTTTCTGCTTCCTCTATCTTCATTTCCTCCTGAGATCTTGCTATCTCAGCATCGATCTGAACAGCTTTCAGATTCAATTCTCTCTCCTGAACAAACTCTAAAGCTTGCTCATCTCCCTGTACTGTACCTACAAACATACACAACTTATTAGTTTTAAAACTGCAAGACTTTTCAGTCTTGACTGCTTCCTCCAACACATTCTTCTGAACAAATCTGCATGTGGAATCTTCAAATTCCATCTCTGGCTCAAGAACTCTAAGTTCCTTTTTCAACAAGGCAATCACAATTTGCCTCAACCTCACCTGCAATTGTCGCCATATCACTCTCTTTCCCTTCAGTGGAAAGATCCATTTTCTATTATGATCTCCCTGCTCTTGCAGCCATTCTTCTAGTACCTGCAATTGTACCGTTATTACTGCAATCTCTCTTTCTCTGACCTCATCAGTCATCTCACCTATGTGGCATTTCTCTGAACCTCTTCTCTGATCCTCCATGATCATCTTCTCCATGAGTTTCTCACTCATAACGATTTGTACTAGCCTCTGCAACAGCAATCTCTTCTGCTGCCACTTACCTCACCAAGCTCTCCTCACTCAGTCTTTTGGTAAGTACTGGTTCACTGCCTCTGGAACCTCTTGAGCATTCTCCTATGCTCTCTCTAGGCTACCTCTCAACTCACCTTCTTCTTTAGGACACTGAAATTGTCCTCCCTATCCAGCCTTCAGCTGAATGTCAGGTTCACTACCATCATCTTCTCTGCAACCATAAACTTCAATCACAAATTTCAAATCAGAAAAATCATCTCACCTCTTAAGATCTTGCATGATCTTTTCTTCCCTGCAATCCTGTTCACTTGTGTAGTTTGCATATTAAATTTAAACTCTGATCTTCTTTTCAATCATTCATCATACATTCAAAGAAAACACACTTCAGTTCTCAACAAACCTTCTTGTCCTCATCCAGAAAATAAGCATCTTCTATTTCAACAGAGCCAAGCTCTGATACCAAAATGATGCAAGCCTAGAGCCTGCAATACCCAAGATCTTTAAACTCTGTGCATATACAAATGCATCATCATAACTGCCCAATAAAACTCCATGAGTTGAGACAATTTTTATCCACTGGCAATCTCAATTAATATGCAAAAGCTTATCTTTCAATACCTTAAACTTTATAATTTAAACTCTTCATGGGATTAAATTTCAAGCTTCAATGTAATCTCAACTCGCTCAGTCCCACACTTACAATAGCATTTAAACTCACCTCACACATTCAAACCAAATGCCAATAACCTTTGATTCATCATTTTCTCATCACACAAGGTTCTTTAGCTATTGTATTAAAACTCATGCATTAACCCTTGTTTCAAATCAAATGAAATCCAATCAATTCAACATTCCCAATGTTTCAAAACCCAAGTCCCTCTCTTCAATGCGCCTAACTCAACATTTTGAGATTTAAGAAACCCCAAATTTTATGTGTTCATTATTTAACACATCTTAACCATCAATTCTGCTTTTCAACATATGAACCAGTTTAAAAAATACACAACCAATAAACACGCAACTACTCACCATTCACCGCCTTGCGCTCTCAACATCGAATCTGGTTCACCAATATTCATGTGGCGCTGCCTTCACTTTCCTGTATCTGATCAACGTAATACCAGGCAATTTCATTTATTTTCTCTGTGCCTTCATGAGATCATACAGTCCTCTTTCTTGATTGATTAAACTTTCAACTTAGCATAATACAGTCAACACATCGATCGACTTTCAGCAAACTTCTAAATCGAATTCAACAGATTTCAAATTACCTTCGGCAATACCTTGTATCCTGCGTTCTTCATTACAACATTCAATCGACTCCATTCCCAGCGCTGTCTAATTGATTCCTACCTGCAACTTATGAAGCATTCAACATATATAAAACACAGTCTTGGATTTCATAACGCTGGCTATTCTACAAAATAATTCTGAAGTGTAAACCATCCTTCCGGCAAGCAGATGAATTCTGTCTCTGCGTTAATTAACATTCCAGCAACAAGATCAGTTCAGGGTTAACACATCCCATAATCGAAATTCATTAATTTCTGGCTTGAACCCTTCATACCAGTGCCATGCATATAGCGTTTCATCAAATCGATGCATTAAATTCTGTTTTCAGTTTCAATTCTGGTTCCATGCCCCAACAGGTCGATTTTAAAACTATGCTATGTAATTATGCCAACAATCGAATTACCAACACAGCAATTTGATATCGTGTTAATGCGCTCCACTGTTTCTAAGAATGCATGTCATTTATTTCTGAATTTACACAGTGTATAAACCTAAGCCCTTTTCACTCGAGCCACCACCAACAACGTTCAATTAACACTTATGCATTCATTCTGGAACATTATAATGACAGCATTCAGGATTAACCTACGTCCTTTTGCACACGGGCTACCACAAACAGCGTTCAATTAACACTTATGAACTCCACGGATTCACATTTGATGGCGTACTTTTTCTTTCGCATTGCTATCAAAAACACAGATCAATACACAACATAATCTCTCCCCTGAATTATCAATTCAATTTAACAATTGTCATATGAATATTGATCTCTCCAATCTTATGTGCATAAATCAAACTTACAGATTCTTTCATGTTGGCACTTTATTCAATCGATCATTACATAAATCCAGATATATATGTTTGTATACAACTTTTCTCAATCAATCAACGTTATATATATAAATCTGAAACATTGTTTTCATATAAACAAAATGAGATCACTTACAACCTTTTTCTTTGGCCGGATACTCAACGTTCATGGCCCTTACAATTTGTCAGAGGCTTACAGCCTTGGCTGTTCAAGCCTGCTCTCAACCACTCTTACACTCCAGCTATTCAAGTTTACCATTTGCCTTTGAGGCCTTCTAGTTTATACAATTTTAAAAATGATCTAATTAAATGCTCAATCCCCTTAATATCTCAACACCACTAGAATATCTCAACAAATCCTATTATCTAGAATCTTATCCCTTCATATCCTTAACTAACCAAATTCTCTTATATCCTTTTATTAAATAAAATGATATTTACAAAATCCTCACTTTCTCCTATTTTATTTAAATTAATTAATAAAATATTAAAAATTGTCACACCGCCTTTTCTAACATATTTACAAATAAAAAAATGCCCTTGATGCTCCTGCATCAAAATTGAATCAATGTTCTGCAAGGTGAATGAGAGTTTGTGAAGGACAACACGTCGCTTGGGAGTTTTCGGTTGGATGGGATTCCTCTTGCTCCCCGAGGTGTCCCTCAAATAGAGGTGAAGTTTGATATTGATGCAAATGGTATTCTTTCAGTCACTGCTGTGGACAAGGCACTGGAATAAGGTGAATATTTTCTGAGTTAAAAAGATAAAGAAATAGTCCGATGAATGATTATAGAAGCAAATGGTTGAAATGTGATTTTGGGGAAAATATATGCTTTTGCAGATTATATGCATTTGGTTTGTAATGTGTGGGAGATTTATTATGGTTTAATTAATAATTGATATGGAAAGTTCAAAAGCTTCCTCATATGAGGTTACTTCAATTTGGGGTTTAATAGAAAACACATTTTATATGTGTTGAATTGGGTAAATGCAGTCAAGGCTGCATCATTTGGTATCGGAGCCGGCAATATCTCTTTTTGAAGATTAAGTTTTTTATTTTTTTATAATTAGATAAGAATTGCAGAAAATGCATGTTTGATGAAGAAATTAAAAGGGGATCAGACTTTGAATCTGAAGGTTTGTAGCTCATAGAGATACAGTGCAGATGAGAGATGGAACAAGATCACACAGAGATCTTGAAGGTGATTTGATATGTGTTGTTTTAACTCTGGTTTGAAGATGATATTTGCAGAATTTAGGTTGTAGACAGTTGAAGAAAATCTCAGCAAAAGAAGATCACAATTTTAAAAGTAGTGATGCAGGAGACTAGTAATAGTTTCTGAATGAAAGAAAAAGTGTGGAGCAAAACCTTGAAGAATTCCAACAGAGGCTGGATAAAAAGGAAAATTGTGTTCTTAAAAAGTGCAGATGAGTTGAAGCTTAGAAGGAGAAAAGAGGAATGCTCAAGAGGTTCTAGAGAATAGAGAACCAGTGCTTGCCAAAAGACCAATTCCAAAGAGAGGATTGGTGAGGTAAGTGGCAACAGGGAGGACTTGCTATTGCAGAGGCTTTAGTATAGCTCATGGTGAATGAGTGAGGAACTCATGAAGGTAGAGGTGGAAAAGAAGATGACTATTGATAGTCATGGAAGAGATAATAAAGGTCCTGAGAGAGACCATAACAGAAGAAAGGAGAAGGAAGAAGCCAAGGAAAATGGCATAAGAATGAGTCAAGAGAAGATTGACATAGAGAGAACTGAGATAAAATTCCATCTTGAGTTATTGATGGAAATGTTACAGAGGAGTAAAGTAGACCAGAGATATGGATGGAGTATGAAAAGGAAAGTCAAATGGCATAGGTTGCAAGTGAAGTGGGAGCGTAGAGTGAATGCTCAATTGAAGGAAGAGTTACTCAGTTTAAATGAGTATATAAAGGAGGATTTGATATGTGAGCCAGAATATGGTCCATTGATTTCTGAAAGTAATGATGTGACAAAAGAGAAATATACAGAGGAACTGAATCAAATGAAGGATTCAGAGCAGCAAGGAGATAGGATGACTTAAGCATCAAGTGGGACCACAAGGTCTTATGTTTTTAAAACTAATGATTTGTGTGTGATTGCAGGTACATCACAGGATGTTGAACAAACTTGAAGTTTGTTAAGGAGAAGAAGTTGAATTTGAAATTTGTTCAGAATGATGCTGAGATAGCAAGATCTCAGAAACAAAAGGAGACAGAGGGGTCTCATGGGAATAAACAGTAGAGTATTGAAGTAGAGGAAGAAGGGCCATCTGATGATTGGTCAACAACAAGTGAAGGTATGGAAAGCTGTGTAATGTTTCCAAGTTCTACCCCAATTGAGATTGTTAAGTTATATAGAAAGTTAGATCTTCAAAGAAGAGAACTGGAAAAGCATAGGATCTATACTCAGGGTGAGTTGCTGAAAGAGAAAGACAAATAAATTGTCCTGAATAATAATAAGGAAATAGAGGATAAGGATGTATAAATGATTCAACAAATCAAAGAAGTTCATTATTGTGAAACAGAATAGGGAGACATTCTTGAAACAGATGATATGGCGGAGGGACTAGCTGATAGTCTCATAGAGAATTTAAATCAACATACTGATGTGCTGATGGAAGAGGAAATTTCAGAGCAGCATACTGAAATGTTGCAGAGGAGAAAGAGGCACTGAGGCCTTATGTTTTTTATTTTAATAATTTTTTTGTGAGTACAGGTTTTATTGTATATGCTGGAGAAAATTTGACACAAGTCAATAGTCAAGTAAAAGAAAAGGAAGAAATTTCTGTGGAAATATGTAATCCATGGAAATAAGAGATTAGATTGCTGGAAACTATGTTGAAGAATCTTGGTTCAAGGCATGAAGAGGAATCTCAATTTTAATATTGGGAAATGAAGAATGTGAAGGTCCAAGACAACAGTAAACAAGAGGGCAACGATGAAAGGGTGGCAGTAAGTATAAAAGTTCAGCAATCAAGAGGTGAAAGTAAACAACAGACTAAAGATCTATTGGACAGAGAAATTGAACTGATAAGGAGGTAATGATGAAAATATCCTAGAAGAAGACATAATCAGTAAAACAAAGAAGAATTAGTAAGAGGAAGGCAACAAAATACTGTGAAATCATAGCCAGTGGGGCAATGCAACATAAAGTGTGGAGACCTGGAGAAAAACAACAAACAAAAGAAACAACAAATGGAAAATTGCAGAACAAGGTATGGGATTTTTTAGGATCCCCGTAGTTTGCAAGATTGGCAAGAAAAAAAGCTGCAGGGCCTACATCAGAACCACTTTGGAATCCTAGGACCTAGCCTTCCTGTATTCAGAGAGGGATCTCTCTATATAAGTGTTTTCAAAAGATATTTCTTTATGCTTAGTTTATGATATTAGGCTAGTTATGAAGCACGAGGGATTTGTTTGTTTTTGGTTGGGTAGGATATCATCAAAATAAAGGAAGTCCTTTGAAGGGTAAAGGTGTGAGCAGGTTGAAAGAATGGTTCAACTAATAGGATAGGTAAGAGACAATATCAATCCATTGGGCTATGGAGTCAGAAAAGGATTTAATTGCACAACAAGTTTCAAGAGTGGTCCATGGGGCAAGTCATCTATATCAAATGATCTCTTTAGATTGATTTTGTGGTATGGAACATTAGGAGTGAAAGAAGCAAACATATAAGAAAAAAAAGGGCAGCCTAAGATCAGGTAAGGAATTTGAACCTATCCCGCTTTTAGCATACTCTCAAGGGAAAAAATTTAAGAAAAGCATAAAAAGTAACCTAAGATCAGGTAAGGAATTTGAACCTATCCTGCTTTTGGCATACTCTTAAGGAATATTTTCAAAGCAACTGTTGGAGATAAAATAGAGGACAAGGCTAACCATAGACTTCTCTAGTTCAACTTTACTTAGCAGAATTTTCAAGAACTTTCAAAGACAATATCTCAAGTTGTACTCAGTAAACATGGGCTCACCAACACTTCACTGGTTATACTCTATTGAAATCATCCCCAAAGCAACAATTAGAAGAAAACATAGAGATAAATCTTATCAGTGAGAAATAGGGTACTTTGCAGTAAATCATAATCTATATTTCTTGTTCTTTATCAGAGAAAGTGGACAGTATGAAAACATAAGAAAAACAACAATTACAGTAAGAAAAACATCACCATTGACATAAACCAAGATCCCATAAATAAACTTGTATATTTGATGTTCAAACTAGTTACAATCTTCAAGTCCAGTAAGTCTTTACAGCTTAAAACTTCTCTTCTCAGCCTATATTTCTTCCATTACTAACAGAGCTTCAACAACCTTAGTAACTATTTACATTCAATAAGTATTCAACCAACCACAACAATGTGTCCTTGTGAAGTATTTATAGAAGAATGAGGAGGTGGAGTGAAAGAAAGGGTTATTTGTTCAATTAATATAGAGTAAATGCTTCTCGGCCTTTGGGAGGCCTAATGGAGAATATATCTAACGTATTAACTCTGTTAATTGATTTTTACATTAACTTTCATCTACTTCAGTCACTTTTGTTGACTTTTGAGGCTTTTGGTAGGCTGGAAATTACTTTCTGAGTTGTCTTTGAAAAATATCTTTGACTGTGCATTCAATTTGTATTCCTTTGAGGAAAATAAACTTGTAGATGGCATTTTGATCTCTGGAGGAGTAACTGCTTTGGTGATTTGGCATTTGAAGCATTCTTTTGGGTGATCTGTCTTGATTTGTCACTTTAAACTCTGATTAGGCCTTTGATATAGCTTTAGGCCTCCTTTAATCATCTTTCGGGCTTTTTGTCCTTTACTGACTATTTTAACTTTTAATTCTTTGTCTTTCACTCTGCTTTATCCATAATCTGCACGGTTTAAGTCTTTTAATCTTCAGGCTTTATGCTTAAAGTTTAACTTTAAATCTCTTTACTTCATTGATCTTCACTGTTGCTGGCAGGTGTCTCTTTCTGTAATTTCCGGCCATAGAGGATCATTACTCTCAGCCTCTGTCACCTTCAATGACTGTGGGATGGCTTCTATGCTACAAAACTGCCATTAAACCTACAACAAACATCAAACTATTAATAAATCCTGCGTTTTTGTGGTTTAATTGCTAACAGAGGCTGGGCGAAGGTGGAGGAGCAGTGCAGAGGGAAGGGGAATTGCAGAGAAGAGGTTTCATGGCGAAACCATGAAAAAACCAGGAACGACGGTTTTGGAGAATACCAGAGGTGGTATTCGTGCGGAGGGAGAGTGGTAAGCAGTTTCTGCAAATAGAACGCAGTACGGGTTGGAGGACGACACGTGTCCTACCAAAACTGCCCATTTCACGTGCAAAATGCATGGTGGGAAGGTTTGGTGAGGATGGGCGCGAAAACCGTTCTGGATTGTCAGATCTAGGAGATCGACGACTGAGATCAAACGTGAAGGGAGAAAAGATGTGCGGGAGAAAGAAAAGTGGGACCCGATGATGATGTCAGCATTTTTGTCGCGGAGCGAAATTTTCAATGCGCAGGGCAAAAATTGGTTGGGTGGAGTTAAAATGTGAGGATCAATGGGAGCTGTTAGATCAGGGAAATGGATGGCTGCGATTGAATCAGGGGATCAGAAATCGGTGGAGAAGAGGGTCCGGGAAGGAGGAATTTGGAATTGCAATGTGTCAATGGCCAATGGGAGGAGCAAGTGCGATGGATGGAGGACCGTTGGATTGGGATCTAGATCAATGGGGGAGATGTGATCGGGTCCTCGCATATCGGCGGAGAAAAGGTTCAGGGGAGATGGAAGCGGGAAACACTGAAGTGTGACATAACGAGGACTGTTAGATCTGGGAAAGATCCACAGCGGAGATTCCATTGGCAGGGAAAAGAAGGCAACAAGGAAAAGGCGAAGCACGATGCGATGCGCCGATGTGATGGAGTGCCGAGTGCGATGGCCGTCAGATCTCGGGGAATGGACGGTCCCAATCTCATCGGAAGATTGGCCATCGGTGAAAAAAGAAAACAGAAGCAGGAACTTGGAATCACCGAAGTGTGACCGCCGATGGGCTTTAGCGCTCGATCACGGAGCCGGGTCGCATGGCGAAAAAGGGGCTAGGGCTTAAGCGAAAGGGGCTTAAGGCCTTATATTAAAAATGAAGGTTTTCGACTAAAAATGAATGTTTTTGAAGGATTTTGAGGGTTACGATAGGTTAGAAAATGGGGTTTAAAACCAAATAAAGTGGATTTATAAGGTTTTAAGGGGATTTTGAAGAAAATAAAGGGTAAAAAATGGGAAAAATGGGTGAAATGAAGGGGTTTTCAGAGGGTTTGTTTTTCAAAGGAAAAAATGATGGAAAATGGGTTTGAAAACAATATTTTTTGTAACAACATGGCTTTTCTTTGAAGGTTTTGAAGTGAAGATATCAGTGGAATGGATCTTTTGGACAAGGTACACAGAAAGGCTTCAAGAACTCACAATTTTGCTTTAAAACGTGTTTGTTGAAGACTAAAGACCTGTTTTAGCCATCATCAGTTATGAAATTTTTTTATTTATGGCTAACAAGATCCAGGAAGAAAAATATCTGAAACACATGATCAGGAGATCATGATTATTTTCAACCTTGGGAGTTTGATGCAAGAGCATTAGGCTCAAAAAGATAATTGTATTTTATTATACATAGGGGTCTTGTGTTTTAAGGAAGTTGGGTTCAATAATGTAATTATTATGTTTTGAGTGATATTTTAGGAATTTATTAATTATTGAGAGGATTTGTAAATGTTCCCGAATGATTGGAGAACATCAGAGAAGTAGGATAATTGGGATTCCATAGTGAATGAGATATTTGTAAATTAATTATAAATCCTAAGTTAGAATTGGTTTCATGATTTTAGGGGGTTAGAGAGGATCCTTAGGTATAAAGGATAGATTTTAGGACTGAGAAGATTTTGAAGAATTTGTTGAGCAAGTTAAGGATTTCAAACCAGAATTGGTTTTAGAACCAATTGTATAAATTGAAAGCCTCAAGGCATATGTGTAGTAGGGTAGGAAGATATAGATCTGGATTTGTTTTGTAAGCCTACGGGCAGAGAGATGAGGAAGGCCATTTGATTAGAATATCAGGCCAGAGACAAGAGGTATTTTGTAATTATTTGACTATTTGCATATGTAGAGAAATCTGATTTCTAAGTTATTGTATACACTGATTTATTGAGTTTTAATGAAGGAAATGAATGAATAGAGTATTAGAACTCGAATGATGAAGTGAATGGGGACAAGGGATTGAGTGCGATTTTAAATGGTCAAATATTCATTTACAAATTGAAAAATTTTGTGTGGGTTGCGTAGAATGAATATCGATCATTAGTATGGATCGATGATATTTAAACATATGTGATTTTATAAATTGATATTCACAGTTGTGCAAGTAAATTAGACGTAGGCTTGAGAAGAAGTCAAAGGGAAAATCAATTTTTCGAGAGATCAAGGTGGAACCAACGTGGAAGGGATTCAATACTGCGTTAGCAGTTGAAAAGCATGGTTCAATTTATTTTTAAATGATAAGGTAAACAAGGTTGTGATAACTGTTCCTACATATTTCAACGATTCTTAGAGAACAACCACAAAGGATGCTGACCGGATTACTGCCTTGAAAGTCCTGAGAATTATCAATGAACCACTGCTGCTTCATTGGCCTATGGGTTCGAGAAGAAGAATAATGAAACAATACTTTGTTTGATCTTGGTGGTGGGAAATTCGATGTCTTAGTGCTTGAGGTTGGAGATGGTGTATTTGAGGTGCTTTCCACTTCAAGTGACACACATCTAGGTGGAGATGATTTCGATAAGAGAATTGTTGACTGGCTAGCCTCCATCTTTAAGAGAGGTGAGGGAATTGACTTGTTGAATGACAAACAAGCTCTTCAACATCTAACTGAAACAAAAGTATCAGTTTTCCATTCATAACAACCACTATAGATGGGTCCAAGCACATTGAGATAACCCTTACACGAGTCAAATTTGAAGAGTTGTGCTCTGATTTTCTTGATAGGCTGAAGACTCCTGTCGAGAATTCCTTGAGAGATGCCAAGTTGTCTTTCAAAGACTTGGATGAAATTATTTTGGTGGGTGGGTCTACTAGAATTCCCACTGTTCAGGATCTGGTCAAGAGAGTGACCAACAAAGAGCCCAATGTCACTGTTGTAGCTCTAGGGTCAATGGTCCAGGTTGGAGTGCTAGCGGGTGATGTTAGCGACATCATGCTTCTTGATGTTACTCTGCTGTCACTTGGGCTGGAAAATCTTGGTGGTGTAATGATGAAAATCATTCCTCGGAACACTACACTACCAACCTCCAAATCTGAGGTGTTTTCTACAGCTTCGGATGGTCATAAAAGCATTGAAATCAATGTTCTGCAAGGTGAACGAGATTTTTTCAAGGAGAGAAAGTCGCTTGGGAATTTTTGGTTGGATGGAATTCCTCCTGCTCCCCGAGGTGTCCCTCAAATAGAGGTGAAGTTTGATATTGATGCAAATGGTATTCTTTCAGTCGCTGCTGTGGACAAGGCACTAGAATAAGGCGAATTTTTTCCTGAGTTAAAAAGATAAAGAAATAGTCCAATGAATGAATATAGAAGCAAATGGTTGAAATGTGATTTTGGGGAAAATATATGCTTTTGTAGATTATATGCATTTGGTTTGTAATGTGTGGGTGATTTATTATGGTTTAATTAATAATTGATATGGAAAGTTCAAAATCTTCTGCATATGAGGCTACTTCAATTTGGGGTTTAATAGAAAATGCATTTTATATGTGTTGAAGTGGGTAAATGCAGTCAAGGCTGCATCACTTCACGAAGTAATGGTTTGGTAAATATGTCAGCAATTTGTTCCTTTGTGCCAACATATTGAATCTTGATATTCTTTTCAATGACTTGCTCTCTAACGAAATGATATTTGATCGAAATGTGATTTGTTTTGGAATGCATCAAAAGATTCTTGGAGATACTGATGGCACTGGTGTTATCAAGAAAGATGGGAATAGGCTCATCAAAATTGACTTGAAGATCTTGCAAAGTTTGCTTCTTCCAGAGAACTTGAGTACAACAAGCTGTTGTCGAGATATATTCTGCTTCTACTGTGGATAATGTTGGAATCATGATTGTGATTAAACCAAAACCCACAGGAATTACTCTCCTCTACAATCGCCAGAGTTAGGATGCACGAGAGGCAGTTATTCCATGTCGCAAAACACACGGGGAGAATTGAACCCAATGTCTAACAATATCCCCCCAATGCGAGCCGAGTGAGTTTCGAACTCGAGACTTGTCGCTCTGATACCAATTGTTGGAATCACGATTGTCGTTAAACCAAAACCCGCAAGCATTAGTCTCCGCTACAATCGCCAGAGTTAGGATCCATGAGAGGCGGTTAGTCCATGTCGCAAAACATACGGGGAGCATTGAACCCAATGTCCAACAGATAACGAGATTGAAGACTTATTTTTACTTAACCATGAAACAAGGCAACCACCTAGATAGAATGCTACTCCACCAGTACTCTTTCGATCATCAACACTTCCTGCCCAATTTGTATCTGTATAAGCTTGGATAATTATATTATTTCCTTTGGGATACCATAAACCATATTATGTTGTGCCCTTAAGATATCGAAGAATTCTTTTGACGGAAATGATATGAGATTATTTTTGTGCTGCTTGGAATCTTTCTACTTGTCCAACTACTTGCATTACATCTGGTCGAGAAGATGTGACATATAGAAGAATTTTAATCATAGATATATAAAAACCTCTAATCCACATCCTTTGAAAAATCATCTAAACTTAAATTAAAACCTGTTACCATTGGGGTAAGGATAGGCTTGCAATCTTCCATTTTGAATTTCTTGAGAATTTCCTTGATGTACTCGGTTTGATATATAGATATTCCTTTATCTCGCCGAGATATTTGATGCCCTAAAAAGTATGTCAGCTCGCCAAGTAGAGACATTTCAAACTCACTTTTCATCTTTGTGGTAAATTGTTTACTTAATCTATCATCATTGCTTCCAAAGATTATATCTTCTACATATAACTCGATAATTGTTAGGCATCTTGATCCACTTACACATAGATATTGTTGTCGGTGCTTCCTTTATTGAATCATTGGTGATGTAGATATCCATCAATATGAGCAGAACAAGCTCTAGTATCTTGCTTGAGACCATATAGTGCCTTCTTTAATTTGCAGACACAGTCTTCCTTTTCAGAGAGCAGAAAACCTTCAGGTTTTTCAATGTAAACTTCTTCTTCCAACTCACCATTTATAAAGGCTAACTTAACATCCATTTGGTGGCCCTGGATTTTTCTCGAGCATGCATAAGCGAGAAACATTCTGATAGTTTCCATTCTAGCAACAGGAGCAAATTTTTCTTCAAAATCAATTCCTTCAACTTGTGCATCTCCTTTGCAAACTAATCTTGCATTATTCCTGGTAACCTGTCCATCCTCATTCAATTTGTTTATGGAGACCCATTTAGTTCCAATAAAAATTTTATCCTTTGATCGTGGAACCAATTCCAAAGTATCCTTCTTCTCAATTTAATCAAGTTCTTCATTCATAGCTACTACCCAGTGTTCATCTTGACTAGCTTCCTCAAAATTTCTAGGCTCAAAAGTTGGAAAAAAGCAAGGTAGGCTTGTTGTGATGAACAAAAATGTCGACTTCTTCTAGTTCCAATTCATTCATTTATGTTGCCAATGATTTGATTTGATGGATGATTCTTTTGACACCATTATTTTAAATATTTTGGATAATTTTCTTGTACATCCCATTGATTATTTATTATTTCCTCTTGGTTGACTGTTGTTTCCTTATTTGATTGGTCTTGTTCCAGAGCTTCTTCTTCATCTTCACAGATTCTCCCTTAGATCCCTCAGATTTCTTGAAGGGACACTCTCATCATCATGCTTTAACACAATCTTCATAAAAAGTAACATTTATGCTTTCCACTATTTGTTTTCACCTCATATTGTAGCGTCTGTAAGCCTTCCTTTTACGTGAATAGCAAACAAAAATACCTTCATGGACACTGCAATCGAACTTGCCCAATTTTTTATCTTCTCTTTGATGTAGCATTTGCTTCCAAATATTTTTAATTATTTGCTATTAGTCAGTCTTCCTTTCCATAATTTGTATGGAGTCATGTTACAATTATTCCTTAGCAAACCTATGTTTATAATGAATACAGTTGTATCGATTGCTTGAACCCAGAATATATCATCTAATTTTTAGTCTGTTTAACATTGTTCTAGCCATTTCCTATACGGCTCTATTTTTTCTTTTAGCAACTCCATTTTTATGCGGTGTTTTGGCTGTTGAGAATTTCCTTTTTATTCCATTTTCATCACAGCACTATTGAAATACCTTCGAAGTGAATTCTCCGCCATTATCTTATCTCAGACATTTGATCTTCAAATCAGTGTCATTTTCAACCAATTCCTTATAGATTCTAAAACACTCGAATGCTTCAGTATTTTTCTTTAAGAAGCTGACAGCTATCATTATGGCGTAATCATCTATCATTAGCATAAAATATAATTATCCATCTAAACCTTTTGTTCTCATAGGACCACATAGATCAGTACGTACTAATTCCAATGGACGTGATGCAAAGTGTTCTTTTGTCTTAAACTCAAATTTTTTCTTCTTGTTGAGCCGACAAGATTCACATATCGTATTGGTAGGTTTTGAAATTTTCAACATTTCTCTTACTACTTCCTTCTTTATGATCCTAAACAATTGTCGAAATTTATATGTCCCATTCGTTTGTGCCATAGCCAACTTTCGCCTTCTTTCGCCAAAAATCACCCTTTAGGTGTATCATCCAAAATATATATGTCATTTGGAGCTTTTCTTGATATAGCCACAATTTTACCGAACTTGTCTTTCCTGATTTCACATTTCTTAGAGGTAAATGGCATCATGTGTCCTTGATCGCACATTTTTCCAACACTGAGCAGATTGTGATTCATATTTTCAACCAACAACACATCTTTCGCTAATGCATTCTTGCTTCCAAGTGTGATTGTACCTACTCCTATGATGTTTAAAGACCCGTCATTTCCAAAAGATAGTGTTCCATCCTTATTTTCCTTCAAGGATATGAACTTATTCCTATCTCGAGTCATATGAGTTGAGAAACCACTATCAACATACCAAACGTTTCTGATGCTTTAAGCCTTGAGAGCGATAAAAAAAATTTCAGTCTTCTTTTTCCATATTTGTTCATTCTGACTTTGCAAGAATTCCTTTGAAGAACTTCCAAGTCTGCAATATTTATTCAGGTATCCAACATTGTTACATTTGTAACATTCAACATCATCTCTCAAATGATCAAATCTATTAATATTATGCTGAGTTTCGGAATATCCATTTCTGAAATATCTCCCGAAACTGTATTTATTCCAAACATACGTGTGACATTCTATAGCTCTATGTCCAAACCTTCCACATGAATAACAATGAACATAGAAGATATGTTTATACCTAGGAGGAAATCTTCTTCAAGGAATTGTCTTCCATGGTTCTTCCAGCGAGTCCTGATCTCTTGAGTTGGCTAGAAGGTCTACCTTGTTAGATTTTGCATATCCATCTTCTTTTGTTGTCATAAAAGGACTTGGCTCCTTTTTAGATTTTTCTTTGTAACCAAGACCAGTCTTGTCACTGTTTGATCGTTGATTGTTGATGATTTCGTCCAATGCCTTAGAGCTGTTGGTGTAGTTTTGAACAATTTTTCCATTTTTTACTTGCTTTCGAAGAGAAAATATTTCAACTTCCAATGCTTCTCTTTCTTTGCTGCTTTCCTTAATTCTTCCCTGAGCGATTATTCAACTAATTCATATTCTTCAACCTTGATTTTAAGATTTAGGACATGTTCCCTCTCTATCTTTAATTTGTCTTCAAGAGTGTTGACATGCTTCTTCTTGACCTTGAGCTCTTTGATAACCCTGATCACTTCATTTTGAAATTCAACCTCAATCATCTCTTCTTCTTCGTCTCCTTCTTCATCTAATGCTTCTTTCTTATTATGCTTGGGCATAAAAAATATACTTCCATTGATTCTTTCTTTGTTATCACTATCTTCATTAGATGAGGAGCTATCCTCTTTGGAGAAGAAACTCTTCTTAAACCATTTCTTCTTGCCTTGCTTGTTTAACTTACTCGGACATTTCTTTCCTTTCATAACAACCTCATTTTTGTGAGGAAACTTGGCTACAAAATGCCCAACCTCACCACAATCGAAACATATCAATGGAAGTTTACCTTTGAATTTACGCGTACCTATTCTCATTTTTCGCGTGAAGTAGGAAAATTATTTATTTGAAAATTCTTCTTCATTTTCTTCCTTTTCTTCTTCCTTACAACTACAAGTTTACACTTACGAAGTATGCATGTCCTTACTAGTTTTCTTGGATGCGGCGAATGCTATTTCTAGGTGAGATGTGTCATCCTGTTCTTCAATCCTCATTTCATATGTCGTAAAGACTCCATGAAATTCATATTTGCTAAGATTTTCTAGATTCGATCTACATTCCAAGGCAGATACCTTTGGGTTGAATCTTGTCGGCAAGGTTATAAGGATGTTTCGGAAAAAATAAAAAATAAAAAAATAAAAAAAAAAATAAAAAAAAATAAAAAAAATCATGTCGACAGGTTCTCCCAAACCTTCCAATGCATTTGTTATTTCATCAACACGCTGTAAGTATGCATCAATATTTTCATCTTCCTTCATTTTTAGTTGCTCAATTTTTCCCTTTAAATTTGAAGCTTTGCTTCTTTCATGTTTGAGTCACCTGCATATATATTCTCAAGCTTTCCCCATACTTCTTTAGCAATTTTGCAACTCAATACCTTAAGATAAACAGATTTGATAAGCCCACTGATAATGAGATCTTTAGCCTTTGCATCATATACCATATTTTCTTTTCCTTGTTCATCCTGGGTCGCTGTAAAGCCTTTGTCAATGATTTCCAATACTTCGTATCCTTGTGCCAGCAAATGAACGTTCATTCTTCCACTCCAAAGTGCGTAGTTATTTCAATTGAACAGAGGAACTATATTCTTAGTATACTCCATGACATTCTTCTAGTTGTTAGGTTGCTATTGAAGAAACCAAGCTCTGATACCAATTGTTGGAAATAATGAGAGGGGGGTTGAATCAATATTTCTTATCAATTAACATTTTTTAAATCTTTTCAGAGCATTTTTTAATCTTCAATTATTCTTGATGTTTATCTAGTAACAACAATAAATAATAGAACACAATAGGCACATGAATTTTAGGTGGAAAACCCCCTCCAAGTCAAAAACCACCAAATTCTTTTCTAATAAATTATTTACTATTCGTCGCCAACTGAAATGAAAGGTACAACTTCATAGAATTATAGAAAAGCATTCTTCTCCAACTCCCACTGGAAGGACGCCCCAACACCTTGGTTTCTTCAGTAGTCAACTAAATGGATGCCCCGACATCCTAGACCAGCCTACCACCTTGAAGTGTTCATAGGCTCCAATGTGTAGGTGAATTCATGCACCGACCTAGCACCTCCCTGCCACCCTATAATGATCATAAATAAGACAAGAGTGTGTACTATCATACCAGGGACAATGATACACAATAAAATATGATTCACAATGGTTTTCTTGAAATATACCAATCACCCAATCACACTACGACCTGCAACGCAACCATAACATTATCCAACAATGAAACTTATACCTCCCAAAAATGCCTCTCCAAATCTAGGAAAATTGACTCTTTTACAATAATGACTCTTTTACAATTTTTTAATTATGATTTTTATAATACTGAATTTTGACACGACGTGATACTTGACTTGACATTGCTTCTTTGAACACTAGCAGCTAGTAAGGTATTGTTGTGCTTGCTTCAAGTAATGGTACTTTGGCGTCGCATTGTCTTTCTAGTATGTGTCTAAGTTTTCCTATTGTGTCCTCCTTCCTGCACATGCATTAATGAACAATAACAAAACCAATATACAAACAAAGTACTTACATTGTCTTGCAAACTATATGTCAGAGAAATATTCAAAATTCAAATGTAAATATGTTCAACATTTATGAGCAAAACCCAATCAAACATTCATACAAAATACTTACACTGTACTGCAAAAACACATGTCAAATATGATATTCAAATTAAAATTCAAACACTAATCATACATCCCTTGTTGTAGCATACTTACCCTTGAATATTGATGTGTTGTCCTCACTGCAGTGATCCTTGAATGCATACTTTTTCTTGCCTTCTAGAAGCTCGATATTGAATCTGCTATATCTATGTAATTTCAGATCTCCAATGTCTGAAATTGAGCCCTATGGTGGCCCTCTGAGTCCTATTTCCAATGCCATGGGTCTGATCAATATTGGATACTTCAAGAAATATTTATGCCCAATCTCCTACGATGACTTGATTATAGACTAGTTTAGTAGATCAAACTTGTACGAAGTGCTACGTGTCATTGTTTCAACCTTTGGTCCTAAAAATTATATCCAATAAAATAAAGTTCATAAAAAGTGACTGAAAGAGGACGAAATTTAGTTTATGACGATTTTCCCAAGGTCACCTGTTTGACATGAAATTCAAGAGCATGCACAAACCCTAAATTCCTCAAATCATATCTCTGAAAATATATCGAACCAATATCTGAAATTTGGACACATGCTTCAGTAGGATTTCAGCTCAAATGGGTTTTTCTTTTAGCATCTGAAGCTTCACAAAAAAAAAATTATATCGAAAATGCCACGATGACTTGTTTTAAGTAGTGAAATCCTTACATGAGGAGGATATGAGAGTCACAATTTATACAAATTATTAGGTTGATAGGGTCTTCAGCAAGTGAATGTTGGAGGGATTTAGGAGCTTAAAAAATTATTAATTATTGACTATTCAATGACCACAACCAATGATTAGTGCCATGCCACAATCCCATGGGGTTTTAGCCCACTAATTGGGGTTACTAAATTCAAACATGAATATCTCTCAAACCGTGAAGAATTATATGGGATGACATATATCAACGGAAACATCTTGACAAGTAGAAACCATCCAAAATATTCTTGACTAAGAATAGAGTAAGTTTTCAAGTCAAAATTCCCATGCAAGATCGGGGTAGCCCCTGGTGCTGCTTGGGTTGACATCAATGACAACCACAAATCAAAACATGTCACAGATGAAAGGGAAGAACCTGATGCAAAGAAATATAAGAAATAAGAGAGTCAAACATCTCTATTATGATTGAGATCATATTTCTCTTTAAGTGATTTATTTTGGTTAGGATGCAATGTATATTAATAGCATCATGATAGAAGCATGGAAGGAGCAGTAGCTCCTGGAAACCTCACCGGTAACTAGATTGATAAAAGGAAGTCATCAAATATAAAGGGTCATCATTCAATAATCCATATGGAAATGGGTGCTGACATTTTTCTAATGGAGTCCTCTCTGGATTCAATGACTAGAAAGAAAGAAAGCAAAAGGTTTCATCAGGAATTATATCTTACAGAATTCGGGGATTAGAACATGATGGCATATTCTAGTAAAATTGCTACAGGATGACTCAAAAGGAAAAGGACGAGGCACACACACACACACACACACACACACACACACACACACACATAGATATATGATGGATGTTGTGAAGTCATGTCATATGGTTGTAGGTGATATATTTCTATTTTTAGAAATATGATCAAAGGCAGGAGGATCTCTTCTAGTGCACAGGTTGCCACTAACAGATAAAATAAAATATTTCCTCATATGGAATATGAGGTGGTTGTATACAAACAAGGAACTGGATACTGGAAGTTCCTGGGAATGAATTTATGTGTAGAAAGAAAGGAAGAGATCGTTAAGTGCAACCATGTCAAGAGGCGGTTATCATCCAAAAGCCAAGAAGATGTGACTAGGATATCTCTTGGGAAGATATGTGGACTCTGATAGAAGTATGGTAAACAAGAAGACCCTTGACAAGACATATCTTTAGGAGATGTGTCAATCTGAATATAGGATTTCGATGCCTACAGGAAGATGTCATGGTGAAAGATCAAGGTTTAAATCTAGATCTATCGAACTCTATTGATAGAGATGAGAGGGGGGAGACTTGACCACAATTTTTGGGGTTTTTCCTCTATTTTACTACGCATAAGCAATTAAAACTACAACAACAAAAAACTAAGCAACAATGAAACTTATCAGAAGTAGATCTAACTTAAATGGCAGAAGAAAAACTAGCTAAATGAAAAAAAGGAAAATATAGTAACAACAGAGAAGCTGAGGCACATGGATTGGGCCCTAACCCATGAGCCTAGCCCTCTAAAACTTAAATCAGTCGAATGAACTCACAACAATAGTTTTGAATGGAATCGAGACTAGAATAGACTAACCTTCCTAGCTCTAGCTCTTATCTATTTATTCTATAGGGCAGCTACCAACATCTCCCTAGAAAATGGTGATTGAGTCTACTTGATGGGTAAGTTCTTCCATTTGATGAGATACTCTGAAATTGATTGATTTCGTAGTTGTCGAGTTCTTGTTTCCGTGACTGCTTCAGGTTCGAATATGGTTTTTCCTTACTCATCAAATTCTGGCAATATTGTTTGAGCTAGAAGTTTGTCCCCTATAACTTTTTTTAAGCATGAAACATGGAAAACTGTGCACTCACGAAGAAGCCGAAAGCTCCAATTTGTATGCCATAGTACCAATCTTTTGCAAAACCTTGTAAGGACCATATTACTTTGGCAATAATTTATTATCCTTCTTAGCTTTCTTGAGGGAAATTTTCTTGTATGGTTGTAGCCGTAAAAATACCCAGTCTCCCACATCAAAACTTCTCTCACTGCGATGTTGATCTGCCTGTTGTTTCATTCGATTTTGTGCCAAATTTAGGTTATCCTCTAAGAGTTGGAGAACTTATTGTTGATGCTCAATGTGATCCTCCACTGCTTGAACCCTAGAATTTCCCCTTAAAGAAGATGTGATGGATGGTGGATGATATCCATAAAGTGCCATAAATGGAGTCATTTTTGCTGCAGTATGGAAGGAAGTGTTATACCACCATTCAACGAGAGGTAACCACTTGAACCAATGTGCTTGCTTATCAGATACAAAACAACGAAGATATCCTTCCAAAAATTTATTCACTATCTCTGTTTGACCATCGAATTGAGGATGATAAGATGAGCTATGAGATAATTGAGTACCCAAACAAGAAAATAATTTCGTCCAAAAATTTCTAGTAAAAATGGGATCTTTGTCACTTACAATAATCTTCGGGTTTCCATGTAGCTTTTGAATTGTTTCCATAAATGTGGTAGCAACTATACTCGCTTTAAACGGATGAGATAATGCACAAAAGCGTGAATACTTGGTAAGTCTATCAACTAGCACCATGATGACGCTCCTTCCTTCAGACTTAGGTAAATCTGTGATAAAATCCATTGAAATCTCCTCCCAACGTTGACTTGGAATGGATAAAGGTTGTAGAAGACCCAGGGTCTTAATTGTATCACCTTTATTTTGCTGGAAAACTAAACATTCTGCCACAAAATTTTGAATATCATATTTAAGGCCATCCCAAAAAAATTCTTTCTTCACCCTATGGTAAGTTTTTAAAAGTCCCGAGTGTCCTCCTAAAGGAGAAGTGTGCAATTCCAAAATAATCTTTTGTTTTAGTTTGGAATTCTTGCAAATATATAAGCGATCTTTGTACCATAAGGAATCATTTTTCCAACTAAATGTATTAGATGTACTAGGATCTTGCTGCAATTTTTGAATGAGAGTCCACACTTCTTCGTCCTTCTTCCATTCATCCCTTGCTTCAGTTATCCAATCTAGTTGGATAATTGAAATGGCACAAAGCAATGCTTCCACCTCTTCATCCTTTCTTAAGAGTGCATCTGCAACAACATTTAGCTTCCCTTTTTTGTAGACAATTTCAAAGTCATAACCCAACATCTTTGTGACCTATTTTTGCTGCTCTTCTGAAGATAGTCTTTGTTCCAAAAAGTATTTAAGACTATCATGATTAGTTTTTACCTTGAAGTGTCTTCCCATTAGGTAAGGTCTCCATTTATTTAGTGCATGTAGTATTGCCAACATTTCCTTCTCATAAATAGCCTTTTGTAAATACTTTCCTTTGATTAAATGACTTTCAAAAGAAATGGGTCTTCCTTATTGCATTAAAACAACACCAATTCCATTTCCTGAGGCATCACATTCCACAATAAAGGTTTTTGTGAAGTTTGGCGTAGCTAAAACTTGTGCTAGGCACATTGCCTCTTTAAGATGTTCAAAGGCCTTAGTTGCTTCAGGAGTCCATGAAAATGCATCTTTCTTCAATAATGTTGTTAGAGGTGTTGCTATTCTCCCATAATTCTTAACAAATTTGCGATAATACCATGTTAACCCGAGAAATCCACACAACTGATTTATGGTTGTGGGGACTTTCCATTCCTTAATTGCTTTAATTTTGTTAGGGTCTACCTTAACACCCTCGTGAGATACAATATGACCCAGATATTCCACCTCTTGTACTCTAAAGAAACATTTGGATGTTTTTGCATATAATTGTTTCTCCTCCAATAGTTTGAGCACCCTATCAACATGTTGAACATGATCCTTCCAAGACCTGTTGTAGATTAGTATATCATCAAAAAATACTAGCACAAATTTTCTATTGAAGGGTTTGAAAATGGAATTCATCAACCCTTGAAATGTAAAAGGTGCATTGGTAAGGCCAAAAGGCATGACCAAAAATTAATAATGACCCTCATGAGTTTGAAATGTTGTTTTCGGAATATCTTCAGTGTTCATTCTAATTTGATGATATCCTGAACGAAGATCTAACTTGGTAAAATAAATTGCTCCATGTAATTCATCCAATAATTCATCAATCACAGGAATGGGAAATTTATCTTTAATAGTGAGTTTATTGAGCTCCCTATAGTCCAGACACATGCGCCATGATCCATATTTTTTGTGCACCAATACTACTGGAGCAGAGAAAGAACTTTGACTAGGTTGAATTATACCAGGCTCTAACATTTCTGCAATCATACGTTCAATTTCGCTCTTTTGGACATAAAGATATCTGTAAGGCCTGATGTTTGGAGGAACAATTCCTGGAATCAAATTAATATCATGATCATGATCACGAATAGGTGGGAGTAATTTGGGAGTATCAAACACCTTGGAATAATTGTCCAATACTTTTTGGAGATCTAGAGGAATAGATGATTTTGATGTTGGAACTTCTAGTGAGCATAATTATGTAATTATGCCCCGTTGTTCTTTCTTTATAAGCTTTCTCATGACATTAGAGCTTATTATCTTTCCTGGCTTCCCTGTGATACCCCATAATTCAATTTCCTTTCCTTCCAAAAAAAATTTCAAGAAAAGTTCCTGAAAATTAAAAGCTACCATCCCCAAAGATTAAGTTATCAGATTTCTAGTACATCCTCAACACTCTCCCATTAGGAGCCTGGATCACTGGATTATTCAATACAGATTACCCCATGGTTAGCTTGATATTATGGCATTTTCCAGAGCAATTTATATTTCCTCCATTTTCAACCATCACTTGAAATTCTGGTGCTAGGTATAGGAAACAATTTAATTCCTTGGCTACCTTACAATGAATAAAATTATGGCTACTACCTTAATCAATCAACACTATTACCTTTTTCTTCTTGATATGTCCTTCTATTTTGAGAGTTTGAGGAGTGTTAATTCCTACCAATGCATTACACGATATAGTCAGACTCATTTCTTCCTCTTCTAGGGTTGGTTCTTGGTGTATATCCTCTTCTTGTTCATTTTCTTCCTCTTCACAATCTATGTAAAATAATTTATTCTCAACACACTTATGACCTTTAGTGTATTTTCTATCACAACTGTAGCAAATCCATTTTTCTCTTTTTTCTTCCAATTTTTGTGGTGTCAACCTTGTAGTTTGTGGAAGTGTAGAGTAGCAACATTTCCATCTTTATATGTGAGCATAGGCTTTGTCGCCATAATTTTACATTCAATTTTTTCTTGCCAACCCGAATGCCTTCAATGAATCACCAAACGTGAAATTCATGTTTGATGTTATCCTTCAAAGTCCCTAAGCAAGTGAAGACACTAATCCTCTATTGCCTGGGAATATCAGTTACCCTTATATTCAATTTTTGGAAGTCCTCAATGTGCTCCGCCGCTAAAACCTTTTGTTTGAGATTTATCATTTGGCTAAAGAAGGTGTTGCTTTTTGTATCCTCATAATGTGCTATCATTTCCTCCATAAAAATTGACCAAGTGAAATTTTTTTTACGGGAGAAAAGCCATCGATACCTTACAAATGTATTTTGTTCTAAATGTAAAGTTTCAATGCGTACCTTTTGTGTGTTTTGCACATTGTTGAGACCAAAATATTGCTCCATCTGTAGTATCCATGTTACGGGATCCTTGCCATCAAACTTCCTCATATCCATATTTGGAATATGGTGGTTCTTTAATCCAACATTAGAGTTTATGAAATCACGATTAACATTTATTTTTTTCTCATCATGAGTTTCATCTTACTATCTTTTCTGCAGCCATTAGGAATCATTTCGTATATCAACTCATCAAACCTTCCATGTCCGCTTAGATCATTCTTCATGTTTTCCATGTTGTCTTCATTTTTTCTTCCATGTCTCATCTTAGCAGAGCAGTTTGGGTTCAAACCATCCATACACCTTCAAACCATCCATCTTAGTTTCCATGCCTTTCTTCAAAACTTTCATTTCATTTTTTGTTGTTCTATGCGAGAGCGAAATTTGTTGCACTTGCTCTTGTAATTTTGATATGTCATGTTGCCATTCTTCGTCTTCATGAGTCACAGTAGAGCCTTCTAAAGGCTTAATGGGAGTTGAATTATTTTTAGGGGCCATTTTAGAATCCAATACTGATATCTATTCTACAATATTCCTTTGGAATCAATTCAACTTGATTCTTCAAACAAGACTTATGCAATTCGGAAAAAAAAAATACACACCTTTTACTTGCTTTTTAGGAGCTCTGTATTGAAATTAGGATAATTATCTCGTGATTGGTGGCCCTTCAATATCTAAAATTTAGTAATCGGTAGAAGCCCTCCAATCCTCTTTTCGACTCATTGTGTCTCTGAATTTTATTTTGATGCTCCAAGACAAAGTTGTGTCCAATCTCCCACAATGACCTAATTCTGGACTGGTTCAGTAGAGCGAACTTGTACGACTTGCCACGTGTCACTGTTTTGTCCTTTGTCTCTGAAATTGATAGCGAAGAAACTACAGACTGTGTACTTGTGACCACGTTTGACGGCACTCCAATCCAATCTTCAGAGAGAGAGTTATTGAACTTTTCCCACGATCACCACTTTGAGATGAAATTCAGGAGCCTGAAAAAGCACTACCTTCCACAGATCATATCTCCAAAAATATTGCGAACCAAGCTCTGAAATTTTTTGATGAATTTCCTCAGGATTTCAGCTTCGTACCATATGAATTTCAGATTAACTCTGTAGAAAAAATGTTATAGTGAAAATGCCACGAAGGACTCGTTACAGCAATTCAGAGCTTGCAAAAAGACCTAACTTCCACATATCATATCTCTGAAAATGTTGCGACCCAAGCTCTAAAATTTTGCGAGGATGTTCCTTGAGATTTCGGATTCTCACTATAACAATTTCAGCTTTTGAACCTTCGTAGAAAAAAAGTTATAGCGACAATTCCAAGATGACCTATTTGGAGCAGCAAAACCCTTGAATCCAAAGCTCTAATACCAAATGTTGTGAAACCAGCTCCAAAAATAGAAGAAAAGAGATATCAACGCCTTATAAATAAGACACTTAGAGGGGGAAACCTCCAATAAATTACATGAATGAACACCGAAGGATACAATGATCAAAACCCTCCTTCTATATATAAGAGTCCATGGGGCCATAATGTAATCCTAGTGGGGCCACAATGTAATCCTAGCCGACCTAACAATAATAATTTAAGGGCACAATAATAACAATATTGGGGTTACAGGGGTACAACAATAAAAATAAGGGGGGCTACACTATTAATATAGGGACCTAACATTTTTCTAGTTGAATCATCAATAAAAGTAACATAATAACGAGAACCACCGAGAGATGATACTTGAGCAAGTCCCCATACATCTGTATGCACAAGCTCTAATTTTTCTCTCTTCTTTTCTTTCCCAGCTCTAATAAATTTGACTCTTTTTTTTTTCCATAAATACAATTCTCACGAAAATCCAAATCAATATTCTTCAAACCTAGCAACAAATTTCCTGAGTGAAAAATCTTCATCCCCTTCTCACTCATGTGTTTGAGCCTATGATTCCATAATGTTGCATCTTCTCCTTTGGAAGTTAAAGCATTGACATAGTTAGAAATACCATTGCATAAATACAATGTACCAACCTTTTCTCATTTTGCTATTACCATGGCTCCTGTAGTGACCTTCCATGTTTTATCTGTGAAAGTTGTCACACAACCTTCACTGCCTAACTTCCCTGATGAAATCAGATTTTTCTTCAAATTTGGAACATGCCTTACCTCCTTTAATAACCATTGGTTTCCATTCTCTTGTTTTACAAGAACTTCACCCATTCCAACAATTTTACAGGGTTTATCATCACCTAGATGACCATGTCCAAAAGCTCCTTGAACATAGTCATGAAAATATTTCTTATCGTGTGTGGCATGGAATGAGGCCCCTGAATCTACCACCCAAGAATCAGTAATATTCTCTAAAGAAATAATCAAATCATCTTGTAACACATTACTTGTCACATTTTCTTCATGATTGTTTTCTTGTTGTGTGTCTCCTTCTTTTCCCTTCCGAGATTTACAGTCTTTCTTTCCGCATTTCCAGCACACTATCCATGATCTGGACTTGGATCTGCCTTTCCGTGATTTACTGCGATATGCTGAGCTCTTTCATCTTTCCATTTTTCTTCCCCTAGTCTCTGCACTCAAAGCATTACCTGATGTCTCACCGGAGCTTTTATGTCGCATTTCCTCGCTAAGGATAGCATCGACAACATCAAACTATAAAGTACTAGATCCAGAGACAGAGTTACTAATTTCCATAACTAAACCATTCCAACTTTCTAGAAATGAGCATGGAAATAACAGAACCCTAACTTCATCGTCAAAGTTTACCCTACATAACTTAACTGACTGGTAACCGTATTAAATTCATTTAAATGGTCAGCAACAGATCCACCATCTGACATCTTCATATTGAATAAACGTTTCATAAGAAATACCTTATTTGAGGCCGAGGGTTTTTCATATAGTTTCGCCAATGCCTTAATTAAACCCTATGTTGTTGTTTCATTCGAAATACTGAAGGCTACTGACGTCGCGAGGCACAGTCGTATTGTTCCAAGTGCCTTTCTATCGAGAATCTCCCATTCTGTGTTTTTCAAACTCGACAACTTCTTCTTTTTTCCACTCAATGGTAGGTACAGATATTTCTAATACAAATAATCTTCCATCTACATCTTCCACAACGGGTAGTTTTGGCCGTTAAATTTCTCGACCCTAAACCTACCATCTTCCGCCATTGCTCCCACTCGAACCAGGAAACCTTCTTTCCTGCGAGTTTATCAGCCAAATAGATATTTGTCTCTGATACCAGTTGTTCTAAAATTATATATTACAGAGCAATAGAACACATTAAATATGTAGAAACACAAACACAAAAAGCATATAAAACAAGAGAGACACAAATATATGTGGTTCACCCAATTTGGGCTACATCCACCCCGAATAGCCAGTCCTTCCTTTATATTATCTAGCAATATGAAGAGACACAACCTACAACAGATCCGATGTAATATCCTCTACTCTCTCTCACAGTCCACTTTTTTGTTTCTTGCTCATAATACACATAAAATACACAACTGCAATACAATACCCTCATACAAAGGAGGGGTTGCCTTCTAGGGAAAAAAACCCTACATTAAACATAAATTTTAGCGTCAGATAATCTGCCTAATGAATGGCCCAGAATGAATATGAAATTACAATATTTTACAAGGCAATTTTATATGTGTTTTTAGCTTTAGGGGCGCTGGCCCCCGGACCCCCCAACCGGGGGAGATCGGCCCGCGGGGGGGAAAAGTCCCCCCCGCACCCCCCTTCGAGAGGGGTGTACAGTCTTCCTAGGGTATACATCCAGCTGAAACAAAGACCTCTAAATTAGGATTAAAATCAGGCTCCACACCCAACACATTCCTAGGAGCAAGAAGGTTATAGTTTGGCAGGATGTAAATTTCATGGAGAAAAAATCTTTCAGAAAATCCTGAGAGATGCCTTCAGCAATGCATTCTAAAGATGACCCAATGGTCCAGCCTCTATGACTAGCTAAGGTTTTCTCAAGTGCTTCTCCAAGGAAAAAGGATCCAAGGGATTCATCTCCAAAAGATTTGCAGGAGGGGGAGAAGGTAGAGCCACCCACTACCAGTGGTAGGATGAGCAGGGAATTTAATTCTGAAGGATGCAGAGGAGTTTTTCGAGGCCCCCAAAAATGAGAAGAGGGGAGCGTAAGTAACTATACAGGTACCAAGCTTTGGTAGCCCTGGTTGGGGAACCCTCTAATTTTAAGGAGGCAACTCAGCATCAAGTATGGTTCGATGCAATGGTGGAAAAGTACAGTTCCATCATGAAAAATGATGTTTGGGAGGTGGTTCCTAGGCCTTATAACAGATCAGTTGTGGGTTCGAGATGGATCTACAAGATCAAATATGTTTAAGATGGCAGCATAGAAAAATTCAAAGCCAGGTTTGTGGCAAAGAGGTATCCTCAAAAGGAATGGATAGACTATGAAGAGACCTTTGCCCCAATCGCCAGATTTACTTCTATTAGATCTGTGATATTCATTTTTGTGCAGATGGGATGGGAGATTCACCAGATGGGCGTCAAGACTACGTTCTTGAATGGGGTGATAGAAGAAGACGTATATATCGAACAACCAGAGGAAGAAGACGTATATATCTTTCATTTTTTATCAATGTGTGCCTTCTCAAAAGTATTCATAATGGGTACTCGTTGGATGTGGAATTTAATTATGCATACAATGAGTATCTACACTTGAAATTTGAGTAAACCTATAAGGAGATAAGCCAAAAATACATTTGAAATTTTTTTTATTTATTTTTTTTTTTTTCCTCCAAAATATTTACATATCCCTGTTTTTAAATTTAAAGGATTTTGATTGGTTTACATATTATGTACGTGAAAATTTCAAGGGAACTTTTAGAGTAAAATTTCCTCTAATGTAAGAAATAGATGACCTTCTTGATCCAGTTTCCAGCTGTGTTGATACCCATTCTTATGTAGTTCATCAAACAGGGAGAATCCATGCCAACAAAGTGATCTTCAATTCTTCTTGACCTTAGCTCTGATACCATGTTGGAAAATCAAAGTAGATATATTAGGGTTTGATTCTCTGATCTTGATAATTACTTGTGAGTGTGTTGGCTTCTTTTACTTCCTTACTATATTATCTTTCATCAAGCAAATACCATATTATGTATGTATAAAGATCACAAAACAAGAGACACAAGATGTAGGCGCTATGCCAGAGAAAAACCCCCATGAGGGGAAAACCCAATCAAAATAATTCTTCCTTTCAATAGTATTCTTTGAGACTCTTCTCCCTAGACATATACCAGACCTTCCCTCCACACCAATTCAGCCTCCTAGGTCTTCGACCCCTTTCCATCAACTTCGACTAGGCAACAGTTTCCAACATCAAGCAACTTCTGGCATCAATGAAACTTCAAAGAATTCGATCTCCCAATCTAGGGCACTAAGCAGAGAGAGAGAGAGACACCAAAAGTTTGATTTTATTCTTCTCCTTAGACTTCCCCAAACTCGCACTTCTTTCGGCTTCCTGGCAACAAACTTTGAACTTCTCCAGCTACTCTTGAGATATCGAACTAGCTTGAGAGATTATGCTCCAAATGACTTCGACTATCTTGTACTTATAGGATTCCTGTGTGTCTAATAGGTGTCCTTAGGCCAACTTGATATCTTGTAGGTTGACTTGGTGTGGAGGATACATAAATCGTATTTAACTCAATTCTTAACCTTTTTACATGATTCAAAATCACAAGAAGGATCTCCTTGAAATTACAATGACTCTATAAACCAAATATTAATTCTCGGAGTCCACAATGGGGACTTTGACTAATATAATGATGACTTGAGGATGAAACCCATGCTTTAATAAGTCATTGTTACAATAATAAAAATATTTTCTTTATTCTTTTGTCAAGTACATTTCATAAAAACTTCAATACATTAAATGAAGAACGAACCTAGTTACAATTTCTAACAAATTCCTATTAACTAAGGAGGTCTTAGCCATCAGTAAATTTTTTTCAAAGCAAATGATGGCTAAAAACAGGCCTTGAGCCTTCAAGAGATCATTTTCATATAAAATTACTCATTCTTGAAGTTTTTTGTTCCTTAAAAGCAGTGTTGTTCCCTAGCTGTGCTATTCCCTAACAGTGTTTTTCCTTAACATGTTGTTCCCTTCAAAACACTGTTGTTCCCAAAGAAAATTGTTTCCTAAAAGGTTCCATTTTTTCATTCCCCCCATTTCATCTTCATAAAATGCCTATTTTCGCTCATTTTTCCATTTTATTATCCTCCATTTTCACCTGAAAAGTCTCAATTTTCCTTCTTATTTACCCATCATTATCTTTCTAAAAATCCTTTTAAACCATGAAAACCCCATCTTTTGGTTTAGAAAACCCCTATTTTACCTATCGGAACACTAAAAACTCAAAAAACCCATTAAAAACCTTTAAAGAGCCTTTCCGCTTCTCTTAGGCCCTGATCCCCCTTCTGAATTAGCCCCCAGCTCCTTTTTTGTCATATGGCCAGGCACCCGTGACCTGATGCAAGTGCTTATCGCATCGGAAATCGTATATCGCATGGGCGTTGACATGATTCTTCACCCCTTTCCCCCGCCGATGTGATAAGCCCCCTTCTCCTCCGCCCCTGGTCACATACCCCGCCATGAGACCATACCTTAGCGCCCACTCCTTAAACCCCCATCTCATTGCACCTTCAGAGTTCCTTTGCATCTTCCCCCTTGCCTTGTTTCTTAGCGAACCGCCAATGCGATAAGCCCCGTTCCCTTTATAAAGCGCTTATTCCACTATTTTTCCCCGCCATCCTTACCACTCTTCGGAGCAACCATAGCCGTTGATCAGGGGCTTTAGGCCTTGATCCAACGGCTATAACACTGCCCCTCTTGCCCTTCCTTCCTCCCAACTGTCATATATCCTCTCACCCTCATAAACAAATCTCCGTCGTTGATTTGTTTTAATCCAACGACTCTTGGTTACACCCGACACCCAACCCCTCCAGACCCACCTCCCACTATGCAAGTGCCCATCCAATCAGAGCTTGCCACCTGGCCTCCACTTAAACAATCCATTGAACACTTCTCTCCATAGCGCTCCCCCGTAGTCGTTGGATCTTCACCCCCAGATCCCACGGTCTACGATCAATATCGCGCAACTTTTGCAACAGAGGTTTAACGTCCCAAAGTAGCACGAGACCGATGGTATTGTGGAGGGCATGTGGCACAATATAATTGGATCGCGTTCCCTCCGGGCTAAACCACTTACCGCCCGAGGGTCGCGCAAAAACCACCAGCGCTATTGCGAAAACCGCTTTGCCCAAACTCGCGCCAAATCCAGTTTTGAACCGGATTTTCGCCTTTTTCTTCATTAAGCCTCTTCTGCATGCATAAATCACCCCCTCTACACTGCTCCTCCGCTCCGCCAGCCTCCTAAGCAATTTTTCCAATCATGCAAGGTTTTATAACATGTTCTTTGGATTTTTGCAGGTTTTATGGTGGTTTTTAAGGCCGAAACCCTCCCCACAGTCCAGTAAAGGGGAAGGGCCGACGATGACGATCCTCATGGCCCATAACAGATGAAAAAGGGCCAAAGGGATATTTTCCACACCATAAACAAAATATCGTGGCCATTTGACATTTCAGGGAAACCCTCCACACACAAAAACCTCTTGTACATAGCAAAACGAGAAAAATGATGAAGACAGAGGTTGAAGATCAAAAGATTAAAGCAAAAATGAAGGTTAAAGGATTAATGCATGAAACTGTAGATCAAAAGGTTTAAATCCGGACAGTAAAGGGATAAAGCACAGTTTGAAGGATTAAAAGGGTTAAATCTTGTTGTTTTAAGGTTAAAACACAGCATAAAGGTGGATACAGTCAGCAAAAGAACAATTGAAGACCGAAGTAGAATGAAAAGGCATGATCAGCCTTAAAACACAAAATCACAGTTAAATAAATGTTTTAAGGTATTAAGACAGATGGATCAGTAAAGGAAGCCTTTGAATGCCACATCATTGAGGCTATTACTCCTCAAAATGCCACCTACCAGCTGATTTCACCTAAAAGGAGTGCATATTAATCACACAGTCAGAGATATTTCTAAAAGACACCTCAGAATTTATTGTCAGCCTACCAAAAGCCCCAAAGTCAATAGAAGTGACTGAAGTTGCTGAACTTTAATGTAATAATCAATTAGCAGAGTTAAACATTTGAAAAAATTCTCCATTTGGCCCTTCAAAGGCCGAAAAGCTCTTACTTTGCATTAATTGAACAGATAGGCCTTTCTTTCACTCCACCTCCTCATTTCTTCTATAAATACTTCTCTAGAAGATAGTATAGGGGTTGGTCTTTGGATACCTGTTGAATGTAAATAGCTTTTGAAGCATGCTATAGCGTTGTTTTGTAATTGAAGATACATAAAGCTGGGATGAGAATTTTGAAACTGTAAAGACCCACTGGACTTGAAAATTGTAACTGGTTTGAACATAAAATACAATAGCTGATTTATGAGATCCTAGTCTATGTCAATGGTGATGTATTCCTCACTGTAATTGTTATTTTATTTATGTTTTCATTCTGTCCACTTTTATCTGATAAAGAAAAACAAATATAGATTAGGATTTACTTCTAAAGTACCCTGAATCTCACTAATAAATATTTATCCTTTATGTTTTCTGCTGATTATTTATTCGAGGATAATTCAATAGAGTATAACCAGTGAAGCGTTGGTAAGCCCATGTTTCCTGAGTACAACTTGAGATATTGTCTTTGAATTTTCTTGAAAATTCTGCTAATTAAAGTTGAGCTAGAGAAGTTTATGGTTAGCCCTGTCCTCTAGTTTCTTCTCCAACAGTTGCTTTGAAAAGTTCCCTTAAGAGTATGTTGAAAGAAAGCTAGTTTAAAAGTACTTACCTGATCTTAGACTATTTTTATGTTTATCATGAATGTTTTCCTTTGAGAATATGCTGAAAGCATGCTAAGTTAAAAGTATTTACTTGATCTTAAGCTATTATTTGTTTTTAATGTTTTCTCTTAAAATTATATCAAAGGCAAGCTAGTTTAAAAGTACTTACCTGATCTTAGGTTACTTTTGTGTCTTTCCATTAAGTGCATGTCAAAAGCAGGCTAGTTTAAAAGTACTTACCTGATCTTAGGTTGTCCTTTGTTTTTCTTGTGTGTTTACTTCCTTCATAACATTCTTACTGTATCATTCCATAAAATCAACTTAAAGAGATCCTTTGACATAGATGACTTGCCCCATAGACCACTCTTGAACCTTGCTGTGCAATTAAATCCTATTATGACTCCATAGCCCAATGGATTGATGTTGTTCCTTGCTTATCTTATCAGTTGAACCATTATTTCACTTACTCACACCTTCACCCTTCGTACATACTTCCTTCATCTTCATGTTATCCTGTCGAACCAAACAAACAAAAACCCTTGTTCTTCATAACTAGCCTAAAATCATACTTAAGCATAAAGAAACATCTTTGAGATACACATATATAGAGAGATCCCTCTCTGAATATAGGATGGCTATATCCTCAAATTCCAAAGTGGTTTTGATGTAGACTCTGCAACGTTTTTATTTTCCAATCTTGCAAACTACAGAGACCTAACATACTGGCAACCATACTGGGGAATTTCTGAGTAAATTCCTTAAAACAAAATACTCAGCATTCACTTAAGTAAAATCAGCTTTCTTCAAACACTACCAAGCATATTTGTGATCATGATATGACTTGTCTAAATCAGTGGAAATCTAAGTACTTCTTAAGATTCTAACAGACCCTTATCAAACCTTGGAAAAATTAGCTAAGTAAGCCACAGAGTAAACTTTGTTTGTCTCATCACCGTAGCTAAGTGTTGAAACAGATATAGGACACTCTCATAACCCACAAGACTGTAAAAAACTCAGAAAACCCAAAAACATTTCAGATTGGTATTCATACCAATTAGTGGTGGTGGACCATAAAACATTTTACCTCCCAAAGCTAGAAATCTCCACCTGGCGACTCCACATTTTTGAATTGACTAAAGACTCCACTGGGAAACCCATTCCATTATAACTTCAGACAAACTCAGTTAAGGAAACTTTGAAGATTCAATTTTATTATTAAATATTAGTTAGCCTATTAAAGATTGTCATATTTGGTTGAACTTTTCTTATTAGTGGGTCTGAAAACACAACATAGTGGCTTCTAGAAGAATTTATACTAGAGCCTATCCTGATCCAAATCCTCCTAATACAGTTGATAATCCATAATATACCCTTAGGAAATCCCCTAATTCTAAAACTACAACTGTTGTCAGACCAATTCATAGAGCTGAGTATGTCCCTGAAAACCTTACAGCTCTACAAGATTCACAGGTTGACTTAAGAAACCCATTCAGAACTAGGTCACTTGATGATATTGATCAAATAGACTTTGAGCCTTCACACTCACCCCAACATAGTGGTGAACACATTGATAGTATATAAACTACACCGCCTGATTTGTACTTCATTCATAATTTTTGTTTCTCTCATCCTAGATCTGCTCAACAGGCTCTTGCTATTTCATCCACTTCTGTTATCCATACTCCCACTGTTCAAAATAATCCATTCCATCAACCCCCTCCTATCTTACATCCTCCACCTGTAAACCCCCCATTTTTTCCATAACCTCCTACCATGGCAACATGGTATGCTCCCCTAGTCCTTCTTTTACCTTTAGTCAATCTACCACAGGACTATCAATCCAAGATTTCATTATATGATGCCAGTGGTGCTACTACTATTTCACAACATATGGACAAGATGAATGACTATTTTGATAGAAATGAGATAGATGATGAAATTGTCAAACTCAGATTGTTTGCTCAAAGTTTAGGAGGAGAAGCAAGAAAATGGTTCAAAATCTTAACCCCTAATAGTATTAATGACCTCCAAGCTCTCCATCAGTCATTCCTAAACAAATGGGAAGTTAGAAAAAACCCTCTACAAATACTTTCGGTTTACAACAACCTCAAAAGAAACACAGGGGAAAGTGTTCAAAATTATTGCACTAGGTTCAGTAGTGTTTATAATGCACGGCCCCCAGATTTGAAACATCCACAAGGCTTAGCTTTGGTCAAATTTCTTGAAGGATTTGATCCTAAAATGGCATATCAACTAAGAGAAAGAGATCCCTTGACTTTAGAAGACATGCAGAAGCGAGCTCTTGCTGTGGAAATTAATTTGATTGAGAAAAGAGCTAGGATGAGGAATGAAAATAAAGTATCATTTAGGGAGGAAACTGCAGCTTCCACATCTAGTTCAAAAATGGAGAGTGATGGAGGAAATGATGAAGAAGATGAGCATACTTGAGAGAGCACAATCTAGAGAAAATCAATCAGCTCCCCAGAACATAAACCAATCTCAAAAACAGAATCAGAACTTTAGGAGAAATCAACCTCAAAACAGACAAAGAGAGGATGATCAACAGATCATACCTCCTTTCCAAGAAAATTATGTGACTGAGGATGAAGAAACCAATGAACAAACATAGGATGACAACATAAACATGCTGGGAGTAAGCAATGAGGATTCTGTTTTCCTCCATGAAAGAAAACAAGGTCTGTATACACCTTATGATGACAGAAGAACAGAAACTGATTATTATCAACATAACTCTGAAAATTCCATCATAGGATCACCTAAAAAATATGACCTAAGAAGTAAAAAGAATTAAGAAACTCCTAGGAACAAAACCTCTGATAAATCTGCCAAAAACAGCCCTGAAAATGTTCCCAAAAATACAGCAGAAATTCATAAAACAGTGGCTGTAAATTCTGATTCAAACAAAGGGAAAAACACACAAGCCAATGAAAAACAGAGTATTAACCCCAGCAGCACTATCATCTCAGCTAATGCTCCTGAAAAAACTATTCTAACTGCTGTAAATACTAAAAATCAGCAAACTGATTTTGCTGAACAAGGAGTGACTAACCAGGCTAAATTAAACATTTTGAAAAAACAAATTCCTTTTAGCCTAGAGAATGAAATATCCAAAATCAAAATTTCTGTCCCACTCACTGAATTAATCACTCAAAATGTATATAGAGGTCAGATTTTGAAAGCTTTGAACATAGAAGATGTTCATGACACAGTTAACTTAAATGATGATACCCCGGAGCTCATATTTGGACCAAAAATTGAAGGAAAATTTCAAGAAGGAACTACCCCTTCATTTTACATTAGTTTGAACATCCATGACAATATTCTGCACAATGCCATGCTTGATTCTGGAGCATCACACAACCTCATGCCCAAGGTAATAATGGAAAGGTTAGGCTTAGAGGTAGCTAGACCCTACAAAGACTTATATTCCTTTGATTCAAGTAGGGTGAGATGCCTAGGCCTAATAAATCACCTGTGTGTTAACTTAGCCCAAATTCTAGCCAAGAGTTTAGTGATGGACATTGTAGTGGCTGATATACCCCCCAAATATGGCATGCTTCTTTCAAGGTCATGGGGTGCTAAGTTGCAAGGCACAATGCAGATGGATATGACTTATGCCATCATCCCTGTCTTCAATCAACCTAGAAGGCTCTATAGGGAAACACACATGAAATATATTGTGAGTAGCTAAGAAAAACCAGAAAATTATCTTCTTTATTCCATACACACTGATCTTGACTCATTCATTATTTACAATGATGATATTCCTAATGAGCAAGAGTTAGTCAATGAAACATTATCAAATGTAGTGGTCACCACACATCCAAACATAGTAGCAGCAAATGATGAAGAGGAAAATAAAGAGAAAACCAAAAGGCAGTTTGCTAATTCAGAAAATTATAGCAAACAGATTACAGGTCTTAAGGTTCAAAATAGTCATAAAAATTATGCAGATCATGGAAATCAAAGAACAAAACCTCAAAACATTAAAAATATTGAGGAACAAACCACAGAAAAACATAGTGCAGACCCTTGTACAGAAGAGAGTGATGAAGAAGACAGAGATGACTGCAATGAAATAAATAACAAATATGGAAACAGTCCTCTTTGGAGCATGAGTTTTGATGGGTCTTGCACTAAAAATGATGCAGGAGCAGGCATATGGTTACACAACACTGTAAACAATCATGCTGAAGGGCATTCCTACAAATTAAACTTCCAATGTACAAACAACATAGCTAAGTATGAAGCTCTCCTTTTAGGCCTGCATTTATTGAAAAAGTTAGCAGTCAAAAGAATAACAGTTCATGGAGATTCAGAGTTGATGATTAGGCAAGTAAATGAGGAGTACAATGCTAAAAATCCCAGACTTAGAGCCTATAGAGATGATGCCATGGACTTGTTAAAAATATTTGATGAATTCCAACTTATCTTTATCCCAAGAAACCAAAATGTCCTTGCCAATGGTTTAGCATTTGCTGCTAGAACTTGTCTAACACCTTATGAAACCAAGAAATGCACCACCCAAGTCAAATTTAGACTAGCTACCCCAGATAATGAAAGATATTGGCAAGTTTTTTATAGAAATAAACAAATAGAAGACTTCCTACAGTCCAAAAATGAATTTGAAACATCAAGCTCAGATTCAAATTATGATGATGACTGTCCTACTGAACAAAACCCACTTACTGAAGAAGAAAAGTCTCCAGAGATTGCTGAAATAAATCTGTTAACAAATGAACCCAAACAAATAACAAAAATTAGCACAGATTTAGAAGATGAAGACTTAGAAGTGTTGCAATCTAAAGACCAAAGCTTGCCTAAAGGACTGGTCCCTTTAGAGGAGCTATTTGACTTGAATGATGTGGCCAAGAAGCCAAAGCTGGAACCCATAGAATCTGAAGTGGAAGAATGCAACATAGGCAATAAGGAAAAGCCCAAAATAATCAAACTGTATAAAACACTGCCAGCTCATATCAAACTGAAATACATTGAGTTGTTTAAAGAATTTTCTGATGCTTTTGCATGGAGCTATGAAGATCTTAAATCATATGATATAGAAATAATTAAGCATAAGATACCCCTCAAAGAAAACCAAAAACCTTTTCAACAAAAATTACACATAATCAACCCTGTTCAATTACTTCTGGTAGAGAAAGAAATTAGAAAAATGTATGATGCTGGAATTATAGTCCCTGTTAGATACTCAGAGTGGGTGTCTAATCTTGTGTCAGTTAGGAAGAAAACATGAGAGATAAGGCTTTGCATTGATTTTAGAAACTTAAACAAAGCCTCATTGAAGGACAACTATCATTTGCCCAAAATGGATCATATCTTACAAAAGGTAGAGTTGGTTCTAAAAGAATTCCTTTGCTAGATGGCTTCTCAGGTTACAATCAGATTTTGGTACCTCCTGATGATCAACTCAAAATAGCCTTTACTACACCTTGTGGTACTTTCATGTATTTGAAAATACCCTTTGATTTAATGAATGTCTGTGCCACATTTCAGAGAGCCATGGATATAGCATTCTCAGAAAAAATAGGTTACTTCATAGTGATTTACTTAGATGACATAACTGTTTATTCTAAAACACATGAAAAACACCTAATACACTTGAGAAAAGTCTTTGAGAAATGCAGAAAATTTGGGCTATCTTTAAATCCAAAGAAAACACTATTTGGTCTCCAAGAAGGTAAACTTCTCGGACATATCATATCAGAAGAGGGAATAAGGATAGATCCAAAGAGGATTGATGGCATATTGCAAATCAGCCATCCTAGAAACATCAAAGAACTTCAATCTTTCATTGGAAAGATAAATTTCTTGAGAATGTTCATACCCAATCTAGTTGAACTCCTTAGAAACATGAAAAATATGCTTAAAAGAGAATAATGAGTTAAATGGACCTTAGAAGAAAATAAATCATTTGAACTGGTAAAACAAACGCTCACCAAAACACCAGTTCTCATTAGTCCTGATTTTACAAAGGATTTCTTCATTTTTTCATTCGCATCAGAACACGCAGTAGCTGTTGTACTATTATAGAAAAACTTGAATGGATAAGAGCAGCCCATTGCATTTTTCAGCAAGGCATTGAGAGATGCACCTCTGAAGTATAACATAATGGAAAAACAAGCCTTTGCCTTGGTCAAAGCCTTAAAAGACTTCAGAGTTTACATTTTACATTCCCACATCATAGCATTTGTGCCTCATTCAGTTGTAAAGGACATATTGACCCAAGATCCAGATGGAAAAAGAGAAAAATGGATTGCTGTAATTTTAGAGTATGACTTAGAAATCAAATCCACTAAGCTCATAAAGGGTCAAGGAATAGCAAAATTTATGGTTGAATCCAACTTTCAGGCTCTTGATATACACATGTTTAATGCATTAGATGAACAGGAGGAGTTTTCCGCTCCCATTATTGAAGATCATTTTCTGAATTCATCTTGGTATGCTGATATTTTGTATGTTTTGTTCAATCTTAATGTCCCTTTTAGTTTGTCTAAAACAAAGGCAAGGTTCTTAAAGTTGAAAGCTATAAATTACTGCATTTTGAATAAATGTTTATATTGGAAAAATGCTAGTGGACTATTGCTTAAATGTTTGCGTGAGAATGATGCAGATAAAATCAAGCACGAGTTTCATGAAGGAGAATGTGGAGGCCACCTCTACTGGAAATCAAATGCTAACAAAATCCTTAGAGTTGGCTATTACTGGCCCACCCTCTTTCAAGATGTCCATAAAATGATTATTTCCTGTCACAAATGTCAAATCTTTGAAGGCAAAAAAAAATTGTTTTCCTTACCTCTACAACCAATCACTGTTGAAGCTCATTTTCAGTAGTGTGGTCTAGCCTTCATTGGGAAAATCCATCCTCCCTCATCTGCCCAACATAGATGGATCCTCACAGCAACAGACTATTTTACCAAATGGATAGAAGCCATCCTATCTAGGAATGTCATAGTTTCAGTCATCATTTCATTCCTTGAAAACCATATACTGTCTAGATTTGACTGTCCTAGGAAGATCATAACTGATAATGCTGCTGCATTTGGATCTAAGAAGATGGTAGAATTCTATCATAAGTATCAGATTATATTGGGTCATTCCACATCTTATTACCCCCAAGGTAATGGGTTTGCAGAATCCTCAAATAAAATCTTGGTGAACATAATCAAGAAGTTGTTGGAAGATAACAAGAAATCATGGCACAATAAGCTAGTACATGTCTTGTGGGCAGACATACTAACCATTTTAAAATCCATTGTAATGTCTCCCTACCAGCTAGTTTATGGAACTGATGCAATATTTCCAACCAGTTTAGGAGTGTCAGTCATGAAGCTGATCCAAGAAGTACAGTCTGAAGATGATGATGTGACAAGGAGAATAAACCAGACTATACATCTACAACAAACCAAAGAGAAAGTGTACATTAGAACACAGCAACTACAAGAAAACATCAAGAAGCTGTTTGACAAAAGAACCAAGGCAAGTGATTTCAATATTGGTGATAAATTTTTGAAATGGGATTCAAGAAGAGAAGATAAGGGCAAACATGGAAAATTTGATAACTTATGGCAGGGCCCTTATCTCATCCAATCTACTATTGGAAACAATGCATTTTTTCTGCAATAATTGGATGGAGCTGAATACTTTGAAGGTCCTGTCAATGGCAAGATGCTCAAACATTATTTTTGTTAACTGATATTTTTTTTTCAAATTTTTTCATTTCATTGTATATAACACTGCTTTTTGAATTTGAAGAAAGAAAATACAAAAACAATAGAAAAAGATAAAAAGAGGACAAACATAAAAGAAGAAAGGTACAACCCCATACCCCAAAAAGAGAAATTCTGAAAGTGTGCAAGCTTAAATGCCACTACCATAAAGAACATTGTTATTTAGCCATACAGTCTAATCATGACTAGATAGATTTCAATTTATTGCTGATAGGTTAGTGAAGAAGATTTTCCAAACTGTTTAATCTTGGCTTATCAGTAGAATAGATTAGGATAGAAAATAGTGGTTCAAACAAGCTTAAATCCTGAACTTGTAAAGTTTGATGAGGAATTGGTTCTAATATGCTCAAAATTTGAACCAATAGAAAGAAAAAACAGCTCTAAAAAGATCAAATTCAGAGCTGCAAGAAGAATGAAGGATTATTTTTTATTTTCAGATCTTAAGCCTTCACAGCTTTGCTTTAAATTTCTGCAAATAAATTCTATGTGCAGCTTGTTTTTATGCCATAGTCCCACAGCAAATCAGACTGCTTAACCCTGGTTTGACTGTCTTTAAATTTTTTTTTTAGAAAATAGAGAATAAAATCTGTCAGACAGTCTAATCCTGGCAAATAGTAGCTTAGGTAGAGAATTTATGAGTTCAACAGTTTAATCTGAACTCATAGAATCAATAAGGGTAGATTTAGATTAGTTTGTCCTGCTTTCAAAAGAATAAAATGTTGATGTCAAAGTTCTGCAAGTCCAAATGCACCTTCTGAAGAAAAAATGTTAGGAAGTAGGCTGTGTAGGTAGAATGATTGGGAGAATTTGTTTGTTGATATGAAATATTGATCATATTTTCTAAAGCAGCATGATCAAAGAAAAAGAGGTTGTCATGGATAAGGCACAAGTCTGCATCCCAGAGATAAAAATCTGAAATTCTTGACATCTCCAAAGAAGCTGCCATCCCCAAGTGGAGCCACTATTAGCCATCAGTAAAAAAATTTCCAAAGCAAATGATGACTAAAAACAGGGCTTGAGCCTTCAAGAGATCATTTTCATAGAAAATTACTCATTCTTGAAGTCTGATGTTCCTTAAAAGCAGTGTTGTTCCCTAGCTGTGTTGTTCCTTAACCTATTGTTCCCTTCAAAATACTGTTGTTCCCAAAGAAAATTGTTTCCTAAAAGGTTCCATTTTTTCATTCCCCCCATTTCATCTTCATAAAATGCCTATTTTCACTCATTTTTCCATTTTATTATCCTCCATTTTCCCCTGAAAAGTCTCATTTTTCCTTCTTATTTACCCATCATTATCTTTCTAAAAATCCTTTTAAACCATGAAAACCCCCTCTTTTGGTTTAGAAAACCCCTATTTTACCTATCGGAACACTAAAAATTCAAAAAACCCATTAAAAACCTTTAAAGAGCCTTTCCACTCCTCTTAGGCCCTAAGCCCCCTTATGACTTAGCCCCCAACTCCTTTTTTGTCATATGGTCATGCACTCGTGACCTGATGCAAGCGCTTATCGCATCGAAAATCGTATATCGCATCCGCATTGACATGATTCTTCACCCCTTTCCCCCGCCGATGCTATAAGCCCCCTTCTCCTCTGCCCCTGGTCACATACCCCGCCATGAGACCATACCTTAGCGCCCACTCCTTAAACCCCCATCGCATCGCACCTTCAGAGTTCCTTTGCTTCTTCCCCCTTTCCTTGTTTCTTAGCGAACCGCTGATACGATAAGCCCCGTTCTCTTTATAAAGGGCATTTTCCACTATATTTTCCCCGCCATCCTTACCACTCCGCAGAGCAACCATAGTTGTTGATCATGGGCTTCAGGCCTTGATCCAACGGCTATAACACCTCCCCTCTTTCCCTTCCTTCCTCCTGATTGTTATATATCCTCTCACCCTCATAAACAAATCTTCGTCGTTGATTTGTTTTAATCCAACGGTTCTCGATTACACCCGACACCCAACCCCTCCAGACCCACCTCCCACTATGCAAGTGCCCATCCAATCAGAGCTTGCCACCTGGCCTCCACTTAAACAATCCATCGAACACTTCTCTCCATCGCGCTCCCCCATAGCCGTTGGACCTTCTCCCCCAGATCCCACGGTCTACGATCAATATCGCGCAACTTTTGCAGCAGAGGTTTAACGTCCCAAAGTAGCGCGAGACCAATGGTATTATGGAGGGAGCGTGGCGCGATCTAATTGGATCACGTTCCCTCCGAGCTAAACCACTTATTGCCCGAGGGTCGCGCGAAAACCACCAGCGTATTGTGAAAACCGCTTTGCCCAAATTCGCGCCAAATCCAGTTTTGAACCGGATTTTTGCCTTTTTATTCATCAAGCCTCTTCCGCATGCATAAATCACCCCCTCTGCACTGCTCCTCTGCTCCGCTAGCCTCGTAAGAAATTTTTCCAATCACGCAGGGTTTTATAACATGTTCTTTGGATTTTTGCAGGTTTTATGGTGGTTTTTAAGGCCAAAACCCTCCCCACAGCCCAGTAAAGGGGAAGGGTCGAGGATGACAATCCTCATGGCCTAGAATAGATGCAAAAGGGCCAAAGGGATCTTTTCCACACCATAAACAAAAGATCGTGGCCATTTGACATTTCAGGGAAACCCTCCACACACAAAAACCTCTTGTACACAGCAAAACGGGAAAAATGGTGAAGACAAAGGTTGAAGATCAAAAGATTAAAGCAAAAATGAAGGTTAAAGGATTAATGCATGAAACTGAAGATCAAAAGGTTTAAATCCCGACAGTAAAGGGATAAAGCACAATTTGAAGGATTAAAAGGGTTAAATCCTATTGTTTTAAGGTTAAAACACAGCGTAAAGGTGGATACAGTCAACAAAAGAACAATTGAAGACCGAAGTAGAATGAAAAGGCGTGATCAGCCTTAAAACACAAAATCACAGTTAAATCAATGTTTTAAGGTATTAAGACAGATGGATCAGTAAAGGAAGCCTCTGAATGTCACATCATTGAAGCTATTACTCCTCAAAATGCCACCTACCAGCTGATTTCACCTAAAAGGAGTGCATATTAATCACATAGTCAGAGATATTTCTAAAAGACACCACAGAATTTATTGTCAGCCTACCAAAAGCCCCAAAGTCAACAGAAGTGATTGAAGTTAATGAACTTTAATGTAATAATCAATTAGCATAGTTAAACATTTGAAAAACTTCTCCATTTGGCCCTTCAAAGGCCGAGAAGCTCTTACTCTGCATTAATTGAACAGATAGGCCTTTCTTTCACTCCACCTCTTCATTTCTTCTATAAATACTTCTCTAGAAGACAGTATAGGGGTTGGTCTTTGGATACCTATTGAATGTAAATAGTTGTTGAAGCATGTTGTAGCTCTGTTTTGTAATTGAAGATACATAAAGCTGGGATGAGAAGTTTGAAGATGTAAAGACCCACTGGACTTGAAGATTGTAACTGGTTTGAACATCAAATACAATAGTTGATTTATGGGATCCTGGTCTATGTCAATGGTCATATATTCCTCATTGTAATTTTTATTTTCTTTATGTTTTCATTCTGTCCACTTTTCTCTGATAAAGAACAGCAAATATAGATTAGGATTTACTTCTAAAGTACCCTGAATCTCACTGATAAATCTTTATCCTTTATGTTTTATGCTAATTGTTTATTCGAGGATAATTCAATAGAGTATAACCAGTGAAGTGTTGGTAAGCCCATGTTTCCTGAGTACAACTTGAGATATTGTCTTTGAATGTTATTGAAAAATCTGCTAATTAAAGTTGAGCTAGAGAAGTTTATGGTTAGCCCTGTCCTCTAGTTTCTTCTCCAACAATTTCTTTGAAAAGTTCCCTTAAGAGTATGTTGAAAGCAAGCTAGTTTAAAAGTACTTACCTGATCTTAGACTATTTTTATGTTTATCATGAATGTTTTCCTTTGAGAATATGCTGAAAGCAGGCTAAGTTAAAAGTCTTTACTTGATCTTAAGGTATTCTTTGTTTTTAATGTTTTCTCTGGAAATTATATCAAAAGCAGGCTAGTTTAAAAGTACTTACCTGATCTTAGGTTACTTTTGTGTCTTTCCATTAAGTGCATGTCAAAAGCAGGCTAGTTTAAAAGTACTTACCTGATCTTAGGTTGTCCTTTTTTTTTCTTGTGTGTTTACTTCCTTCATAACACTCTTACTGTATCATTCCATAAAATCAACTTAAAGATATCCTTTGACATAGATGACTTGCCCCATAGACCACTCTTGAACCTTGTTGTGTAATTAAATCCTATTATGACTCCATAGCCCAATGGATTGATGTTGTTCCTTGCTTATCTTATCAGTTGAACCATTCTTTCACTTACTCACACCTTCACCCTTCGTACAGACTTCCTTCATCTTCATGTTATCCTGCCCAACCAAACAAACAAAAACCCTTGTTCTTCATAACTAGCCTAAAATCATACTTAAGCATAAAGAAACATCTTTGAGATACACATATATAGAGAGATCCCTCTCTGAATCTAGGATGGCTAGATCCTTAGATCCAAAGTGGTTTTGATGTAGGCTCTGCAGCGTTTGTATTTTCCAATCTTGCAAACTACGGAGACCTAACAGGAGGATCTAATCATTCCTATACAAGGAATATACCCAAGCTCCCTCTTAACTAAGGACTTGCTGAAGCTCCCTCTCAACTAGGGACTTGTTTCCAACAGTAGCAATCTACTCTTCGGTGGAGATTATGGTACTATTAGTTTCTTGTAGGGCTTCTCTTTCTGATGTCATGAATTTAACTTCATAATCATGGAGCCTTCATCTTCCAGATCTTATTCGTAGGGAATCGGAAATATTCTTCATCACTTTCCTTCAACGAACCATAGTGTTGAATCAATAGTCATGTCATCCTTCTCTTCATCAAAAAGTGATCTTCTAGTCCACATTTGGATTTTCTTCATGTTTCTTTCAAGATCTTCCATCCAATCACATGAGTACTAGGTGTAGGTGACATCTATAACTCTCTTTTGGTAGCCCTCTTTCAACCAAACCAGATGATTTAAAAAATCAAAGATGAACATTAAATCGAGATTACCTATTTATGATGGTCTTTCGTCATGACATCAACTTCATGCAACATCTACATCCTGCACATGAATGACTTCATCTTCAAGACATTTAATATCAAGGGTCTCCTTTCTTAGACTTTATCAGGGTATTCATACCTTCTCCATGGAAATTTCGTCACTAATTATTCTAGTTATCGGATGTTCATCACTTATGTTATCTTACGTGAATATAGTTGCATCTTTCACGAACTCTTCTTCCTTTCTTCACATATTTTTTTTCTCTAGATCATATTTATATGGTTCTTTCAACATAGGAACCATTATTGTCAACCATATCATATTCCATATGAGGTCATATTATGTTGATTTCATCTTATCAATATTTAGAAGATTTCAAGGCACATTGTCTACATACCTTCATGCATCACTCTAATGGAAGAGATCCTTCTTCTTTGATCATTCTCATGAGATAGAGAAATTCAACCAAGCTATCTGCAACTATATGATGACATGACCGTATGTATTAAATATAAACATACATTTTCCTTCTTTTGTTCATCTAAACTTCCTTCTAGCAGCTTCCTTTCCTTGCTTGAAGATGAAAGTACTTCAAACAATTCAACATGTTGCACATATTTTTCATCATACCTAACCAGTGGATCCCACACAAGGTGGACCCTAGACTATCAGTGAGAGACTTGCTTCTTCCGAGTAGAGGTGAACCTTCTTATAAAGATTCTAGTGGAGGATCTAGATGATCCCTATTCTGCAAATGCTCCTTTCTAATGATGATGATGGATGATGATTTCTTTATATTCTATCATGCTAGATGACTTTCTTCCAACCATATATATAGCTACTTCAGTTGCCCTTATATGATTCCAATGGAGATACCATGAGCTAATTTCTTTCTATCATGATGACTACTACAATCATGTAGACTTCTACTTCAGCTATCCTTCCAAGCTTCTATGACAATGTCATCTCTATTTCAACTCCAATGCATCTTGATGCTTGTGATGCTTTCCATCATGATTTTTATCTTCTACAAAACTTAAAAGAATTCACGTATATTTTAGTCATAGTAGAGGTCTTTCACCTCCTCCTTCTTTGTCTTCTTCTTTTCAAGTTCTTCCACTTCTTCGATGATATGGGCTTCATTTCTTTCTTTTCTTTTCTTGTGTTCCTACTTAAGTTTAGAACAATTCCTTTTAAAGTGCCCATATTCATTATATTCATAACATTGTATCTTTGACATATCGTTCTTCTTCTTTTTCCGAGGACCAAACTTTCATTTTCTCCTGGCCATGGAAACATATGCTTGAACTTGTTCATTTGATCCAACATCGTTCGTCACCTTCAACCTAATTTCTTCAATCTTACATAATAACCAAATTTCATTGAACGGAGTGGCTTCCTTCTTTGCATAGATACTTATTAAAAAGTTTCCCCATTCATCAAGTAGTCATTAGGCACAACGGTGGTCATTTATTTATCGGAAAAAATTTCTCCCAATTCTTGTAGTTGATCTCTTATTTGTGATACCCTCATAAGGTATGAGGCTACCCCTTCTTCCTTTGATACCTTCATTTTGTATAGTTCAGTTCTCAATGATATAACTTCTCTTGCAATGCTTACAGAAAATAGTTCTACCATCGTATCATATATTTCTTTCAATTTCTCCATATTTTCTACATAAGGGATGAGGGAATCCTTGATTGATTCTATGAGGATTCTTTGAGCCATTTTTTCCCCTTTCATATACTTCGATAGTGCTTGAGCTTCCTCTTCTGATGGTTTGGAGATTGAACCCTTAACATGTCCAATAACTTCATTCTCTATGAGGATCAAACCTATCATCTTCTTCCATGCAAGGAAATTTGATGACCCAACCAGTTTGTTGTTTTCCTTGCAGAATGAAGTCATTTTGATAGTAGATTCAGACATAAATATGAAATACTTACTTGTCAAGTGAAGATGCTCCTTTTGTAGATGATATCTTTAACTTGATGTCTTATTGATGGTGTTGATGATTTAAGATCCTTTCTTGATGATGATTACTTTCTTGAAGATGTCCTCCTAAGGTGTTTCAAATGTAGAATCCTCCTTTGAGTAAGGTAGGGTCTTTGAGGTCTTCTTCTACCATAAAGTGTTGATCCTTCTAGATGATATGAACCTTTAGATGAGATGGTAGTCCTCTTTGATGCTCCTTAATTCCTTCCTTCAAGATTATGAGTGGATTAGTCCTTCTCGTTGATCTTCTTGTAGTTGGCCCTTATGTGTCTTTCTTCAATTGAAAATAGTAAAACTGCCACTTCTTCTCTTGTCACCTTACCTCTGATACCATGTTGAGAAATATGGGACCAGCTAGATTAGGTGATTTCTCTTACTTTGATAATTTTTTGTGGTGTTCTTTTACTTAACTAGAGGTACATTTTATTAACTTATTTTTTCACATGATTATTATTGTGTTCTTTATCATCAAACATCTACCAAAAAATGAAGATTAAAGAGCCAAGAGGACACAAAATGTAGGTTGCTAGCCAGGGCCAAAATCTCTCCTCTTGAGAGGAAAAACCATAAGAATTCTTCTCTTCTTATAGAATCTTCAAAGGATTAATTCCAAGGCCTAAGACCCTTAACAAAGATCCCTCCAATACAAAGTCAACCTTTCTTCTTGATGAGCTTTCCTTACACAACTTATAGCAAAAACCTTTGACCTTCCAACAGCAAATTCAACCCCAACAGCTTCTCCAGCAACTTCAACCCCAAAAACTTCTCCAACAACTTTAACCCCCAAAAACTTCAACCTCCAGCAACTTCTGCAATTTCAACATGCCCGGCAGCTTCTGCAATTTCGACTTCCCCAGCAATTTCTTCTGCAATTTTGAATTTCCCAGCAACTTTAGAAACCCTAAAACAAAAGGGAGAGAGAGGTCCAAAACTTCGATCTTGATCTTCTTCTTCTTATCCTTGATTTTCGCCCTTTTTTCCAGATTCTTTCTTGAGGAGATTGAACTTGTTTTTTGTATGTCCAAATGAGATTGAGTTCCTTCTTATATATAGGCTTTCTAGAGGTACGAATTGCCTCTATGAGGCAGACTTGATCTTTCATGTAGGCCAATTTGTTGCAGCTTGTTAACAAGGTCTTGGAGGGCCTTTTATGACTGAAATAAATTTCTTTTACATAATACAACATGCCCAAAGGGGTCTTACATGTATGACAATGACTCTTTTGACTTCATAATTCTATGAGAAACCTAGAAACACTCAATGGGTACTTGACCTAAAAATATATTTATCTTGAGCATGAAACCCATGCATCAAGAATGACAATAATAAATTTATTTTCTCTTTAATACAAAATATATAAAATCATGAAGATCGAACCTAGTTACACATTTCAACATTTCCTTCCTCATGGGATCCATTTTTTTAGGGAATTTGTGCACGAGAAAAGTTTCCCAAGTTTAATAAGCTATGGATTGATTGTATCCAAGAGGAGGCCAAATTGTTTTCCAAGGACAACACGTAGAGACCTCAGGATAAAGAAACTCAAGCACTTGCAACTTATGCAAACAAAGGAAAAGGAAGAAGAAATTTTGGAGATTTTGGAGAGTTTGATAAGAAGAATACAAGTAGAAGACTCGTGCTAGTTCAGTATCAGAATAAGTATATGTCAAAGATAAAGTGCTTCAATTCTCATGATTTTGGACACTATCCCTCCTAGTGTCCTTAGAATAAAAGGAAGGAAAGGCAGCATGCATTAACAACCAATGTTGATGATGATGATGAACATCAACCTCAAAAGAAGATTGCAGATGGACTTCAGAAAGAATACTTATTTTGACATTAATTAATGATTTTTTTCCCATGAAGGCCAAGGATGAGGTCTTCAACAACACCAGAATTTCAAGGCTCAGGTTGAAATCTTGACAAGGAAGAAGATCAAGGTTTTGAGGTCAAATCATGGAGAGTATACTTCCAAGGACTTCAATGATTTTCTGCTAGGAGGCAAGGATCAAGAGGGAGTTTATAGTTCCCTACAACCCTCAGGAATTTCTTCCTTGATCAAGAGATAAGTACTTCCAATCAGATTTGTTCTCCTTTGATTTTTTATCTAGCCTCTTGTCCTTATATTATGTATGCTTTAGATGCCAGAAAATGATTGCTTGGTTATGATTTTTCTTTTTCTCATGGCATCCTAAATGGCATTTGCGGAAAGGAAGAATAGATCCATTGCGAAGTCTGCCAAGGAAATGATTAATGCAGCAGATGGTAGAATCTAGAAGTACCAAGCAAGGTTTGTGGAAAGAGGGTTCTCCCAGAAAGTGGGAGTGGACTATGAGGAGGCTTTTGCACCAGTGGCGAGATGGTTAGGTTCTTGTATGGCCTAAATACTTGAGCATAGGCTCAGTGGGAGTGATTGGTGTTCAAGAGTGAGGATTGTACATATCTTTAGGACGTCCTAGACCATGCCAAATGACCGAAAGAGCTTCCATTTCAAAGGGAGCAGATAGTCAGGCAGAGTGGAAGGGGTAGCCTTCCAAAAGGATGTCATGGGTTGAAACTGTCAGACTAGATGCTCAAAGACGAGAGGTATCTAGGAGCAGTATGCCTTCTATGAGGGGACCATGTCAGACAACCAGGTATATTTCAATCATAGAGGAAGTAGCAATGGCAGGAGGATTCGCTTTTGTGATAAAGGGAGTAGCCAAGATTGCCACAGGAGGATTTGCTTCAATGTCAGAGGGAGCATCTAGTTAGGGTGACCAGAAAGTAGTGGTGGTGATGGATACAATGAACGAAGTTGGATATTTTATCGTTGAGCCAAGGCATGTGGAAAAGCATGTGTTGAGGTACCTGCATGGTATAGTTGGACATGGTGTAGAAGTATGCATTGAAGCTCCAAGTACATATCCACAGATGAGAAGATTGTAAACATTCTCACCAAGCCTCTATCTAGAGCGAAATTTGTATGCTTCAAGGACAAGCTTGGTGTGATGTATAATGTCTCTCTCATTGAGAGGGAGTGTCAATGTTTCTGCAGCTTGCAAAATAGGGCAAACATTATCCCATGGGGTCATGTTGATTTGACTAGGGGAGAATGATACATTCACCCATTGGGTCATGTTGATTTAGCTAAGGGTGAATGGCTCGAAGTATTGATGCTTGCAATATTGGGGCAGACTTTCTCCCATACAACCATGTTGATTTGGCTAAGATCGTGTTGACTTGACTAGGGGAGATTGATACATTTAATCAAGGATCCATGTTGATTTGGCTAGGGGTGAATGGCCTAGGGAAATTGCAGCGTAGGGCAGACATTCTTGCATTAGAGCCATGCTAATTTGACATCCATAGGGTCATGTTGATTTGACAAGGGAAGAATGATACATTCACCTAAGAAGACATGTTGATTTGGATGGGCCATGCTGGTTTGGCTATGAGTGAATGGCCCAAGGGCAGACCACCCCCTAAGAAAACATGTTGATTTGGTTGGGTCATGTTGATTTGACCAAGGATATGGATACATTACCTGAGAAGGGTCATGCTGATTCCACTAGGCCATGCTAATTTGGCCAGGAATAAATGACCCGCGTTACTCACATTGCTTGTTCCAAGATGGACTGATCTAAATCTATAGACGTGCATGTGAGGAGACACTACATCAACATAGAAAGCTCATGAAATTTTCTTGTGTGGGATAAATTTCAACTATGGGGAAATTTGTTTTCAGTTAAGGAGATAATCTCCCTCGCTAAGAGGGAGTGTTTATTTTTGTGTAGTATTGGGAGGTATTCCTGTATCGCTATATGGTTTTCAAGTCGGACTAGAAGAATTATGAAAAAAATAAATTTTGAAGTGACAAGATGATCGAAGAAAGTCAATTCGGCCCAGCCTATAAAGGGGTGTGTCCCTTGGGTTATTTCCCTTCATTCGACAAGTATAAATAAAGGGCATGATGTCTCATTTTCTACAACAAGAAAGAAGAATATTCTTCTCTCTCTTCATCATTTCATGTATCCCTCTTGGACAACCACACATGTGGAGCAAGAAAGTTGCAAGAGTAGCAGGAAGGTCGAGGAAGTTGTAAGAAGGCCGCAAGAGCTGTAAGAAGGCCACAGGAGCTATAAGAAGGCCACGGGAGTTGCAGGAAGGCTGCAAGAGCCACATGAAGGTCGTTGGTGTTGAAAATAATAGTGAGAGAAGGTCTTCTTTGTGCTTGTGCCTTAGCTAGAGAAAGACCACGATCAATCTTCCTTTTACCATGGACAAGTTCGTGGAGTTAGTAAATTTGTGCGTGAAGTTGGAGGGTCAGTTAAGTGGATCTCTAAGTGGAAATTCGATTTTGGAAGAAGACAATTTGAAAGCTTCAGTTCCAATTAAGATAAGGACGAGTTATAACTCCAAGCTATGATTGGAGAGATTTCAATTCAAACTCAGTTAACTAAGTTAATCACAATTGTTGTTCCAACTTTGTAAACTATCTAATTATAGCATGGATCGAATTAATAAAAGGACAAAGGCACAAGTTTAATCAATTGTTTTGTGTTCACAAGGTTGTGAGACAAGAGAATAGCTCAGGAATTTGTGAGAGGTTGCACCAGGATTGTGTGAGAGCTTGTTGTAGGAAGAGCGTATCAAGGAGGAGCTTGTACATAGATCAAAACAAAGAATTTCCTTTTTGATGTATGCTAATATTTAGGAGAAAAATTCCTAAATAATAGGTTATTGTCATACCCTAGGAAATAGGAGATTTCAGCACTACGAAATGTTGGAAAATCAGAAAGGCAGAAATATTTTCTTATGTTGATAATTACTTGTGATATTCTTATGTTCTTATTAAATTTCTTGTTTTCTTATTTTATCTTAATTCATCAAGCAATTATCAAAACCATAAAATGAAGATCAAAGACACCAGATGTAGGCAGATAGCCAAGGAAAAACCCCTATCTAGGGGAAAACCCGGTCAACAACTCTTCCTTCATTAGTTTCATGAGATAATCTAAGAGTCTTTGACCTAGACAGAAACTTTATCCAATCACCAAGTCAGACCTCCCTTCTTCTACAAATGATAACCTTCCAGTAGCAACCTTGACCTAGAAGCATTAACAGAAACTTCGACCTCGAAGCAGCAGCAGAAACCTCAGCATTGAAGCAACAACACTTCGACCTAGAAGCAGCAGCAGAAACTTTGACCTTGAAGCAGCAGTAGAACTTCGAACTCTCCAGCAGCAGAACTTTGACCTCTCCAGCAGTAGAACTTTGACCCCAGGAATAGCCCAGTAACTTCATATGAGTGAGAGAGAGATATCCCAAAACTTTGACCTTTTCCTTCTCCTGCATTTCTTCTTCCTCTCTTGGAACTTCACACTTTTCCTACTCCTTTTGTATCGACCTTGTTGAGTGAGTGATCCTCCAATTGAATCAAATAGCATTGTATTTATAGCCTCTTTTGTGGTCAAATTATCCCAACGTAGGTCAACTTAATCAAGTGAGGGCCAACTTGGTGTGGAGGTGACAAGTGACTTATTTGACTCAATAAAAAATATTTTTACATGATTCAAAAGGCCAAGAAGGGTCTCATAAAATGGAAAATGATTATAATGACTCAATATAAAACCTAGAAGTCATCAATGGGGACTTTGACCTATAAAATGATGAACCAAGCATGAAACACATGCTTTAATAAGTCATAATAATAATAATAATAATAAATTATTTTTCTTTCTTTTGATAAATACATTTATTATGATGCAAATACAATTATGAAGATTGAACCTAGTTACATTATTCAACACTCCCTCTTAACTAGGGAGGTATTCATAATTACACATACAAGTACATGGAAGATCTCAAAACACATGAACCATGAAGAGTTTAGGCACACGTGGTGCCACGGACTAGATTCCTGACCATGGAAATCTAACCGGGTGGGACTAAGATGGACTAAAGCTTTCAGCCACTCTAGGTACCATCAGGCTTACTTGCTAACCATCAACCGAGGGAACTAGGTGCATAATTCAAGGCCAGAGCTCTATGATAAATGCCACGGGAACTACACATCAACACACAAGTCGGCCAGATGTCCTCCCAGGATTACACGATACCTCAACACTCCTGATTATTCAAATCGGTAACATCAAATCTCTCTCAATCAAACAGATCAGTAACATCAAATAAATCAAGCATGCAAAACATGCTTCCAAAGCTTCAAGAGGTTTACATGTACAAACACAACCCCAATCAGTAACAAACTTTAAAATACATAAGTAAACACAAACCTTTGGGGTCATCATATATCTTGATGTTGCCTTTATTATCTCAATTTATCATAGTAGGAATTAGAGACTTCTCAAACGAATTTTAATAGAAGTTTCCTCAATCATATAGATTACTTTCCAACTTCTTATGCAACAACATATTCTACAACCAGATCTTCTTTGCTTCTTTCAGTGGCACCTCAAAATGCATTCTCTAATTTCTTCTTCAAGGTATCCATCATGACTATAATATGCCCTCCCTCTCAACTTGGGGATATTTCTTCTATCCAGGCTCCCTCTTAACTTAGGGAGATCAACTTCTTTTGCATAACATCGGAAAAATTTTCATGGCTTTATTGCTTTTTATCAAAGTCATTTTTTATCATCATCATTTATATAGCTTCCTTCATCATGCTTACCAATCAAGTCAACTTTACTTACGAGTATCTTCAACATCTTGAAGATTATGTACCTGCACAACTTAAACAGCAAGTACAACCAAATACATATATAGAACCATGAAGTTAACTATATTAGAATCATACATTAGACTTTAGACATCAAATACCTAAACTTAGTTAGGTTCATAATCAGCAAAAGACTATACTTCTATACTTCAACTTCTTGCTCGGGTTTTTGTTAAAAACCCTAGATCACATCATCAAGATATCAGTCTTATTATATCTAGGGCCTCAATATTTCCTTTAGAGATATAACAAACTCTTCTATGACATATTGCAAACCCTAGTAGCAATTCAAACAAGTACAGTTAACAATTTTCAGAATTCATATGTTAGACTTCTACTAGGATTTAATACAAACCCTAGATTCCATCATTGAGACGCTAAGCCTTAGATATCAATAATCAAAACCAATCACAACAAAATATAAGGTTTCAACAATATGACCAACCTTTTGTAAGCACTATACTTTATCATCACATCTAAAACAATCATATCCTAGAATATCAAACTTTGACTAGGGATTAGTTACAAACCCTAGAATTTACAAACTATGAGCATCAACACTTAGGTTAACACATATATATGTCTAGGATTTCACAATCATGCATAAGCATATCACAACAACATATATCAAGTCAACCCAAGACACAAATATCAATACATTAAAGTTAGACATATAACAATTTTGATCAAGCTAGGGTTTTGATCAGACGAACAAACATACACCTAAGGTTTCATTCCTAAGAACTAACTTTAGATACTATAATGGTTTTGCTCATAAACCTTAATTTACCAAAGCCTCAAGGTATAGGAACTCAATACATATATATTACCATCCAACCCTAAAGGACTAGGGTTTCAACAAAACCCCAAACATCAAAAGAATAGCATTGTCTCAATTTCATCGGTAACCCTAAGTAGACTAGGGTTTTTACATTAGCACTGAAATACCCTTAGGTTAGGGTTTTACAGAGAACCTTTTAGGTTTCCACAAAATGATGAATGGTTTTGATGAGGATAGATTTAATCTAATGATTAATCACCCAAATAAGAATCTTTATGATTCAAAGGTCCTAGACATAACAATGTTAATAATGTAAATCAGATTTATTAAAAGGAATGAATATACCTTTATCATGAAGAGAACAAACCTTATTTTCTTAGACATACCTTTTAGTTGTTTTCTAGACAAACCTTGTAGGAGATCAATTCCTATAGAACTTATATCATGCTTTTTCTTGTGAGGTCTTCTCCATAACCCTTGAGCATTCAGCAATCCTTTCTGAAACAAGGAGAAAATGAAAAGAAATGTTATTAGCATCTAATACAAACACATCTAGATAAGTGAGGGAAACCAAATATAAAAGACAATACAAGGAGTAAGATACTTATCTTTGGTAAAATGGTGAGGGATCCCTCTTAATCCAAGCTTGAGGGATACCTATAACTTTATCAAAAAAATTCAAAAATGTTTTTCCAAAGCATGTTAAGCCTACAAGTACTAGAGATCAAAGCATAAAGGAAAACAATTCAAAACTTAGAGTAGAAGGAAATGTAAGAAATAGAGTCCCTAAGAGTCCCTAGAAAATAGGTCTTTGACTTCATATCCTTCCATCTTGCTCTTCTTTGGTGAACCTTCATTGGTAATGTTTGCTAGATCCCTATCTCTCTTTTTATTCTTAGGATTGTCAGAACAATCGTTTCTATAGTAACCCATCTTGTGACAACTGTAGCAATCAATCTTGGATAGGTTTACCTTCTTTCTTGGCCCTTTATACTTCTTGAAGATTCCTTTGTTCTTGTGATGAGCGGAATAGTCATTTGAAATCTTTTCCTGTTCATTCTCTTTATTTCTTACTAATAAAATTATCACTTCTTCTTGACTACATGCATTCCATAATTGCTCGAATGTAGGAGTTTCCTTTCAATTGTTGATCCCTGAAGCAAAGGCACTCCAAGAGGGTGGCGATCCCAGAAGTGTGGTATTCACGAGTTATTTTTCAAGTACTATTTCATCTATCGCCTGGAGGTCATCTCTAATTATAGTTATCCTTACAAATAAGAAAGCTATAGTGTCATCCTTTGTCATCTTCATAGTTCTTAGTTCATTCTTTCGACTTGCAACTTGACCAAGATTCTTGATTGTGAACAACTTGGATAAGGCCTCATACATCTCTTGAGCGGAATCTATGTTGAAAATGAATGGGATGAGGTTATCCTTTATTCCATCTACCATTAGGATCATGGCCAATATTTCTGACTCTCTAAACTTTGTTTTTCCTTCATCACTTGATTCATTTGTAGGCCTCTTCACTTTTTCTTTAACTTATTCTTTTCGAGGATGAGATCTATCCTCTTTTTCCATGCCTTGTAATTGGATGCCCCTTCTAATTTGTTTTCTCCCTTTATTGAGTTAGACATGGTTCTTGAAGATAGTAGGCTCCTCTTGTAAATTTATGTAGATGTTCTATGTTTGATGCAACTTTACTTTTCTCCCAATATCAGTTAGCAATCACATAAATAATAAAGTAAAATGTTGATAGAACATACCAGTAGATCGACAAAAGACAAGCCAGAAATATATAAGTGTGATGGTGCGTTACGGCGATCAACAGGATGCTTCAACCAGCAAAGTCTCAATATGGTCAGCCAACCAGCAATGTCACACAACCCTCTAGGACAGCCAAACAGTCAACTCAAAAGTCAACCCAAAAATTCAATGTTGTCAATCAACGCAAACAGTAGCAGCAGCTAGGTCAACACTGAAAAGTCAAAGTCAACATTTTTCCTCAAGAATAGTGCCAAAAAATGCGGATTAGGAAAATCAAAATTTTGGGAAATTTTTAGGTATGTTTGACCTTGCGTTGACCAAAGTCAACGCTGGTCAGAGTTGTGCAGAAACCCTAGTCGAAAACAGTTTTCTTCCTTGCTGCACTTTCCCACGTGTGAAGAGAAGAGACTCCAAGTGATCGAACCAATCAAATGAGGAGAGAGAAAATGTGTGAGGATGAGATGAGTGAAATGTACTCCAACGTTGACCTTATTTATATCGATCAGTGAGGGTGTGTGACACAAATGCTGGGGCACAAAACCTTAAGTCCGACCTGCACATATCTTGAATAAATTCAAAATAAATGTTCCGCTCATCGGATCAAGATGATCTTTAGATTGATGTTGCACCTCTCCGAAAGAGGAACCCAATAAACATATTGGTATCTTCATCTGAGCATCACAACATGGAGTTTGGACATAGTGTCCAAAATTAACACTCCCTCTCAACAAGGGAGAACTCCATCCCCCTGTGCAATCCAAACATCCTGCGTCATCCCGTTGTAACTTTCTTTTCTGGCTTCTTTATTTCATAACAGAAGTGGATCAGTCACAAAGACATCATTCCTGGCTGACAGATTCAGCCCAGAAGTCGGAAACCTCTATAGGACTCACAAAGAGTCTCATACCAACCCGAAGTTAGTTTATCTGACTCGAAGTCAGTAGGAGGTCTAAAACCTCACTAGACTTAATCCCAGATCAAGTGGTTGGACCGTGCCATCCTAGATAGAGAGTACGGAAATATCTGATGCATCCATCAGTCTTTGCTACTAGTCTCTAGCTTTTCCCACCTCACTGTCCAAATGAGAGGTACTTCCCATGAGCCCTAAACTCAATGGGTAGGATGCATACGGGGCATAGATAATGAGAGGTGAACCAACTCAAACATCATAACAGTGGGGTAGAAGCACACCAAAAAGGTTCAGCAAGCCTAGCCCTATGGTTTCTTATAGCTCCGAGAAGCTATCCCCAAATCCCCCAGAGCTCCCAGAGCTCGTCGTCCAACAGGACCCTCATCACAGGCTCGTTCCAAGATACCAAGATTCTCACGAAAGGTTAGGAACTTGACCTTCCCCAGGGGATTTGTGAGAATATCTGCGACCTGCTCATCAGTTCCTATATGATCGAGCCTTACGGCACCTCGCTATACCATATCTCGAATAAAGTGGTACCTGATATCAATATGCTTGGATCGATCGTGGAACACTGGATTCTCGGACAAGCGAATCCCACTCTGGTTATCACAGAGTATCACAGTGGTATCTAGCACATGCTCGAACAACTCACTGAAGAGCTTTTGCAACCAGACTGCTTCACAACAGGCCATACTCTCTGCAATGTATTCGGCCTCCGCGATGCTCAAAGCCAACGACTTCTGCTTCCTACTCATCCATGATATCGAAGCAGATCCAAGTGTGAAGCAGCATCCCGATGTGCTTTTACGATCCACCACACTGCTAGCCTAATCGACATCAGTATATCCAAGGAGTGTCATGCTCTCGGAAGTGTATCTCATCCCATGGTTTATCGTGCTCCGAAGATATCTCTGAATATTCTTGGCACCAACCCAGTCAGTGTGATGAGGCTCAACTATCTGTTGACTCAAAGTGTTCACTGCAAAACATATGTCTAGACAAGTGTTCACTAAGAACATCAAGGTCCCTACAAGTTGACGATACTCAGTAGGATTTGTTAACACGGGCCCAGCAACCCTGCCACTCAACTTCTTGAAGTTGAGCTCCATTGGTGTCGACACAGACTTAGAGTCCACCATACCAAATCTTTCCAGAAGCTTCACAATGTATTTTCCTTGAGAAAGGAAAATCTCGCCAAGTCTCTACTAGACCTCCAGGCCTAGGAAGTAATGCATCAGTCCTAGGTCCTTCATCTCGAACTCAGCAGCGAGCTCCCTCTTGCACTGATGAATGAGAGGGTCAACACCTGTCAGGAATAGGTCGTCCACATACAGCGCCAGAATCGGAGAGGCTTCTCTCTATCAACCTTGAAGTAAAGTTTTGGATCAGCATTACTACGAGTGAAGCCCAACTTCATCAGGTAGTTATCTATCCTCTGGTACCAAGCTCTGTGTGCTTGCTTCAGCCCATAGAGGGCTTTCTTCAACCTGCAGACATGGGTGTCCCGATCCTGGACTTTGAACCCCAGAGGTTACTCCACATAGACCTCTTCCTTTATTGCACCATGCAGAAATGCGGTCTTCACATCCATCTGATGAAGACTCCATCCTTGCGTAGCAGTAAGGGATATGATCGATCGAATGGTGGTATATCAGGCCACAGGTGCAAATATATCATCATATTCTATGCCTTCCTTTTAAGAGAAGCCACGTGCAACGAATCTTGCCTTGAACTTTTCAGCACTTCCATAAAATCCATGCTTGATCTTGTAGAGCCATTTCAAGGTGACAACTACTTTGTCCTCCAGCCTTGGAATCATATCCTAGACATCATTCTTCAATATGGACTCATACTATTCGTGCATAGCATCCTTCCAGGCTTGATGCTTTACGGCTTCCTCAAAAGATCCAAGCTCAGATTGTACAATAGTACTTATGGCTGCTAGATACCCTTGGTATCTATTCGGCTTCTTACTTTCACGGAATGTCCCCCTTGGGGCCATATGTCCCTCAGCATCCTCGAGAGTGTCCCTGAGCCATGATGGTCTCTTCCCCACTAAAGGAGGTGGATCAATCACGTCCATCGGTCCTTCAACATCGAGCATCGTCTCATCCTTCGATTCTTCTTGATTCTCAAGCCTTGCTTCATGATCTTCCTCAAATCTCGGAAGACTGACTACTTTCCTCAGGGAAGCATCTTCATTAAAGGTAACATCGTGGCATATATCCACTTCTCTTTGACCAGGCACATAGACTATATAGGCCTTCGAAGTTTTGTTGTATCCCACGAATATTCACTTTTTCCCAGAAGCATCCAGCTTGTTCCTCTTCTCTTTCGGCACATGAAAATAAACAGGACATCCAAAAACTATAAAATGTGAGACGTCAGGTTTCTTACCCATGAAAACCTCTTCGGGAGTCTTGGAGTCCAGAGTGGAATGCGGGCATCAGTTTTGTATGTACACAGCAGTGTTCGCAGCTTCTCCCCACAGAAACTTCAGTAGACCCTGGTCACAGCATGGCACGTGCAGCTTCCACAATGGTTCTATTATTTCGTTCAGCAACGCCATTTTTCTCAAGAGTATAGACAGTGGTAGTCTCCCTCTTGATGCCAGCTTCTCTACAAAAGTTCTTGAACTCGTTCATCTCATATTCAGTGCCATTATCGGTCCTCAATATCTTGATCTTATTCCCTGTCAGATTTTCCACCAAGGCTTTGAAGGTATGGAACCACATGAAAACGTCATCCTTATTCTTCAAGAAGTATATCCAGGTTTTGTGAGATAATTCATCTATGAATGTCATATAATAAGAACATCCTCCCAAGGATTTCATGGGCAGCATCCTAGACAGATCAGAATGTATCAATTGGAAGACATCAGATGTCTTTGTGACACTTGAGGGGAAAGGTCCCCTTGTATGCTTTCCTTCGGCACAACCCTGACATACACCTTCATGATTATTTTAAAATTTGGGCATCCCTGTCACCACCTTCATTGCTTCGGGAAGGGCCTTGTAGTGAAGGTGTCCAAATAGTATCAGTTTGTCGAATAGTATCACACGTCATCGCCCCCAGTGGAATTCCTCCAACCTGGTAGAGTGTATCAACTCTAAACCCAATCATGGTAGCTTCCTTAAATCTCTTCTTCCAGATGTGCACCTTCCCATCAATGAATTCCACATTGAAACCTTTGTCTTTCATGACTGATATAGACACAAGGTTCTTCTTCAAGTTAGGTACATAGAGTACATCCTGCAAGCGGAGGAATTGACCTTGAGACAAGTGGAGGGTCACAGTCCTTGTCCCTTTCACGGGATATGTGGCATTATCTCCAAGGATAATTTCAAGATTAGTATCCTTCTAAACGATATCAGAGAGTGCTTCCTTGAACCCAGTGATGTGCCTTGAGGCACCACTATCTATCAACCAGACATCCATAGTGTCGGGTGGAGATACAGTAGAGAGGGAAAATACAAGAATGAATTCATTTCTTTTATCAACAACATTTGATTCCTCATACGTGGAGTTTCTCGACCTTTTGAAAGGTTGACCATTTCCGCTGGAGGGAGCCTTCCTCTTTCCCTTGAACTTGTTGTTCCTTTGATTTCCATTCCTCCGGTTGTTGTTGTTGTCATCATCATCAGGAGAATCCTTCTTGAAAGGGCATTCTCTAGCATAGTGACCTGGCTTGTGACAAGTGTAACACTTGCCCTTCTTTCCTTGGGCCCCTCCTCTTCCTTTGTTCTTTGGACCACCAAATTTCTTCTTTCTAGAATGATTAGCATAGGTAGCATTTCCTTCATTTTCATACTCCTTCATTCTTGTCTCTTCTTGTACGCATCTCGATAATACTTCGTTAAAGTCAGGTATCACATTGTTATTGAAAATGGTAATGTTGAACACATGAAATTCGAATGAGAGCCCTCCAAGTGCAGTGAGTACCATTTCTCGATCAGCTATTGTCTCCCCAATAGCCAGCAGATTGAACCTGATCTCAGTCAACTTCAGAAAATATCATTGAACAGACTCATCCATGTCTTTCTTCAGATTCTTCAATTGATTCTTAAAGAATAGGAATTGATTCACATTGTTGGCCTTGAACATGTGGACCAACTTATCATACATCTCCTTGGATGTGCCCAGCTCAGAGATGTAGGCAACTAGATTCTTATGAATTGAATCCCTGATCATCAGCTTTGCTTTGATCTCCCCCTTCTTATACTTTGTTTTGGCAGCAGCAATTGCAGTGGATGGAGGCTCTTGAATTTTACCGTGCACATAGTCCATGACATCTTGGTCTTCCAAATTAAGATCCAATGTCATCTTCCAAGCATGGAAGTCATCATTCCCAGCAAATTTGTCATCAGCCTTAAAGCCATTGTAGTTTGAGGAACTCATCCTCTTCTTCGATGATTGCTACAAATTAGGGCTGTGTCTTCACCTCAGCTCTTATACCATGTAAATTTATGTAGATGTTCTATGCTTGATGCAATTTTATTTTTCTCCCAATATCAGTTAGCAATCACATAAACAATAAAGTAAAATGTTGATAGAATATACCAGTAGTTCGACAGAAAAAAAGCCAAAAATATATAAGTGTGATGGTGCGTTACGGTGGTCAATAGGATGCTTCAACCAGCAAAGTCTCAATATGGTCAGCCAACCAGAAATGTTACACAACCCTCTAGGACAGCCAAACGGTCAACTCAAAAGTCAACACAAAAATTCAACATTATCAGTCAACGGTCAACGCAAATAGTAGCAGCAACTAGGTCAACACTGAAAAGTCAAATTCAATGTTTTGCCTCGAGAATAGTGCCAAAAAATGCGGATTAAAAAAATAAAAATTTTGGGAAAGTTTTAGGTCTGTTTGACCTTGTGTTGACCAAAGTCAGCGCTGGTCATAGTTGCTACAGAAACCCTAGCCGAAAACAGAAATCCGAAAACAGTTTTCTTCCTTGCTACACTTTCCCACGTGTGAAGAGAAGAGACTCCAAGTGATCAAACCAATCAGATGAGGAGAGAGAAAATGTGTGAGGATGAGATGAGTGAAATGTCCTCCAACGTTGACCTTATTTATATCCATCAGTGTGGGTGTGTGACACAACTGCTAGGGCACAAGACCTTAAGACTGACCTGCACATTTTGAATAAATTCAAAATAAATGTTCTGCTCATCAGATCAAGATGATCTTTAGATCGATTTTGCACCTCTCTGAAAGAGGAACCCAATAAAAATATTGGTATCTCCATCTGAGCATCACAACATGGAGTTTGGACCTAGTTGTTCAAAATTAACACCTCTCCTTATATGATCCCCTTTGATGACCCTTATTCAACTTCTTGAGATTTCCTTATTCTCCTTTCAATAGATATTCAGGCTGTCAATTTCCTTCTTCTTCACCTTAGTTCTAATACCATGTTGGAAAATCAAAATGGCAGAAATATTTTCTTATATTGATAATTACTTGTGATATTATTTTTTTCTTATTAACTTTCTTGTGTTCTTATTTTACATTAGTTCATCAAGCAATTACCAAAACCATAACACGAAGATCAAAGCCACCAGATGTAGATGGAAAACTAGGGGGAAACCCCTATCTTGTTGAAATTTTCAACAAGAAACAGTGAAATTGGCATCCAGAAACAGCGTGACAGCACCTACACTAGTGTGGGACCACAGGTCATGTAGTGATGGGTCCTAGTGATACATTAGTGTGCAATTCAATTTATTTAATAAATTGGAAATGTGTCAAATTTAATTATCTCTTAATCAAATTGGACAATAAAATGTAATATTATCTCATAATCACTTGTAATAGTTAAATGAGTGTGATAAACTCAGTTAGCTCATGAATTTTGAGTTGAGGGTGGTTGGTGAGGCATGCAAAGTGATTCTATTAGTTATGGAGTTCGAATTGCAGTTGGTGCATTAGTTTCATGCATGAGTAATTAGTTAACTCAGTTAGGTGAGTTAAAGTCAGTTTAACTAGGTATAACTGATTGTTGCACTAGTGAGAGATCAAGTGATTAAATCAGATTTAATTCACAATCACTGATATGCCATGCAACTGATGTTTTATTATTAATAGCTACATGCATGTCAATTCCAGTGGAGACCGGGTTGAGACAAAGGTTAAAGGGATGTTAACTATCAGTTGTGTGATTAGTAGGTTGCCCGCATGCAACCAGACATCCATTGGATTGCCCATGATACTTGCGCAGTTGAGAAAGGCTAAAATTCCTAAGTAATAGGGATTGCATTCCACATGAATTTCACAAGCGAGGCAGGCTGATTAGAGGCTGAGAATTGGTTGTGTGTTGGTTGATTTTTTTTGGGTCAGTGTGAGACATTTGTGAGAGTGCATGAGACTCTTGTGAGAAGAGTGCACTGTAATTGTGTTAAATTTGGACAACTAGGTCCAAACTCCATGTTGTGATGCTCAGATTAAGAGGCTAATATTTTTGTTGGATTCCTCTTTCAGAGAGGTGTAAAATCCATATAAAATATATCTTAATCCGATGAGCAGAACATTTATTTTGAATTTATTATTTATAATAAATTATATGTGCAGGTCGGCCTTAAGGTTTCACACTCCCAGCAGATGTGTCACACACCCCAATGATGGATATAAATACAGGCAAAGTTGGAGAGCATTTCATCACAACACAACTCACATCTTCTTCTCCATCTGAGATAGTACGAGCTCCTTGGAGTACGAGAGTTCGTACAACGTGTGAAGAAGAAGGAGGACAAATACGTAGGTTGAGTTGAAGGGGCAATTTCTGCGGCTAGGGTTTTGAGTTTGACAGGCGTTGACTTTGGTCATCGTGCATGAGTCGAAAAAGAAATTTGAAAATTGTTGGGAAGTTCGATTTTTGGAAGAGTAGTCTTGTTTGTACGATCGAGTTCAAAGGGTGACCAAAGCTAACTGCTGGCGTTGACTTTTAACTAACACTGCGTTGACTTTTTCAGGACAGCGTTGACTTTTGCAGAGTTGACTTGGGTTGACTCATCTACTGATTGGAGGGTTGTTGTGACACATGCTGGGCTGGCTGACCAAAGGAGACTTTGCTGGTTGAAGCATACTGTTGACCGCCGAAACGAATACACACATTTTTCCTGTTTCTGATTTGTCTTCTGTAAGATCTACTTATATGTTCTATCTGCATTTTGCTTAACTACTTGTATGATTGCTGAATGAAAAGTGAAATTGCTACTAGCATAGAACATCTACAAAAATTTTACATGGTATCAGAGCTGAGGTGAAGACAAGCCCTATCTTTAGCAATCACCATCGGAAGAAATGGGTTCCACAAGTTTTGAATTCAAGGAGAATGACAAGCTGACTGGAAGGGATGACTTCCATGCCTGGAAGATGATATTAGATCTCAAATTGGAAGACCATGATCTCTTGGATCATTTGCTGGGTAAGATTCAAGAACCTCCATCCAATGCTACCGCTGCTGTGAGAAACAAGTATAAAAAGGGAGAGATCAAAGCAAAGCTGATGATCAAGGAATCCATACATAAGAGTCTGGTTGCCTATATATCTGAACTAGGCACATCCAGGGAGATGTATGATAAATTGATCCTTATGTTCAAAGTAAACAATGTGAACCAAGTGTTATTCCTCAAGAATAAGTTGAAGAATATGAAGAAGGGCCGGGATGAGTCTGTTCAAACTTACTTTCTGAAATTGACCGAAACAAGGAACAATCTGCTGGCTATTGGGGAGACAATAGCTGATCGTGAAATGGTTCTCACCGCACTTGGAGGACTCCCATATGAATGGCAAGTATTCACAACTACCATTCTCAATAATAATACCATTCCTAACTTTGATGAGCTTCTGTCTAGATGTATGCAAGAAGAAACAAGGATGAAGGAATTCGATAATGACAGAAATGCTGCCTATGGTGCTCATTCTCAAAAGAAGAACTCTGGTGGTTCTAAGGACAAAGGAAGAACAAGGACTCAAGAAAAGAAGGGTAAGTGTTTCACTTGCCATAGGCCTGGTCACTATGCTAGAGAATGCCCCTTCAAGAAGGATTCTCCCGATAGTGATGATAACAACAACAATCGAAGGAATGGGAATCGAAGAAACGACAAATCCAAAGGAAAGAGGAAGGCCCACTTTGGTGGAAACAATCAACCTTCTAAAAGGTCTAGGAACACCAGGTATGAGGAGTCTAATGCTGTTGATAAAAGAAATGAGTATATTCTTGTATCTGCTCTCTCTGCTACATCTCCGCCTGACACTATGGATGTCTGGCTAATCGATAGTGGTTCCTCAAGACACATCACTGGATTCAAGGAAGCACTCTCTGACATGGTTGAAAGGGATACTAATCTAGAAATTATCCTTGGAGATAATGCCACATATCCCGTGAAAGGGACAGGGACTGTGACCCTCCACTTGTCTCAAGGACAAGTCCTACGTTTGCAATATGTACTCTATGTACCTAAATTGAAGAAGAACCTTGTGTCTGTATCAGCCATGGAAGACAAAGGGTTCAATGTAACATTCTCTGATGGAAAGGTGCTCATATGGAAGAAGAGCTTCAAGGAAGCTATCTCGATTGGTTTTAGAGTTGGCACACTCTACCAGGTTGGAGGGAGTCCGCTGGGAGCTATGACTTGTGATACTATTCGACAAACCGAACTATGGCACCGAAGATTTGGACACCTTCATTACAAGGCCCTTCCCGAAGCAAGGAAGGTGGTGACAGGGATGCCTGACTTTGGAAATAATCATGAAGGTGTATGTAAGGGTTGTGTCGAAGGAAAACATACAAGGGGACCTTTCCCCTCAAGTGTCATAAAGACATCTGATATTTTGCAACTGGTCCATTCTGATCTATCTGGTATGTTGCCCGTGACATCCCTGGGAGGATGTTCCTACTACATGACATTCACTGATGACTTCTCTCGCAAAACCTGGATATACTTCTTGAAGAAGAAGGATGAGGCTTTCATGTGGTTCCGTACCTTCAAAGCCTTGGTGGAAAATATGACCGGAAAGAAGATCAAGATTTTGAGGACCGACAATGGGACTGAATATGAGTCAAATGAGTTCAAATACTTTTGCAGAGAAGCTGGCATTAAGAGGGAGACTACCACTTCATATACTCCTGAGCAAAATGGTGTTGCTAAACGCGAGAATAGGACTATTGTGGAAGCTGCCCGTGCCATGCTATGTGACCAGGGTCTACCGAAGTTTCTGTGGGGAGAAGCTGCAAATACTGTTGTATATATTCAAAACCGATGCCCTCATTCTGCTTTGGACTCCAAAACTCCTGAAGAGGTTTTCTCTGGTAAGAAACCTGATGTCTCACATTTTAGATGTCCTGTCTATTTTCATGTGCCGAAAGAAAAGAGAAGTAAGCTGGATGTTTCTGGGAAGAAAGGAATGTTTGTGGGCTACAGTGAGACTTCTAAGGCCTATAGAGTCTATGTACCTGGTCAAAGGGAAGTAGAGATAAGCCATGATGTCACTTTTGATGAAGATGCTTCCCTGAAGAAAGTAGTAGATCTTCCAAGATCTGGAGAAAATCATGAAGAAAGGCCTGGAAATCAAGAAGAACCGCAGGATGAGACAATGCCTGATATTGAAGGACCAATGGACCCTATTGATCCATCTCCTTCACTGGGAAAGAGACCATCATGGCTCAGGGACACCCTCGAAGATGCTGAGGGTCATGCTGCCCCAAGGGGGACATTCCGAGAAAGCAAGAAGCCGTGTAGATACCAAGGGTATCTAGCTGCCATGAGTACTATTGTACAATCTGAACCTGGATCTTTTGAGGAAGACGTAAAGCATCAAGTTTGGAAGGATGCTATGCACGAAGAATATGAGTCCATTATGAAGAATGATGTCTGGGATGTGGTCCCGAGACCGAAGGACAAATCTGTTGTCACCGCGAAATGGCTCTACAAGATCAAACATGGATCTGATGGGAGTGCTGAAAAGTTCAAGGCAAGATTTGTTGCCGTGGCTTCTCTCAAAAGGAAGGAATAGACTATGATGACATATTTGCACCTGTGGCACGATATACCACCATTCGATCAATCATAGCCCTTGCTGCTACGCAAGGATGGAGTCTTCATCAGATGGATGTCAAGACCGCTTTTCTGCATGGTGCAATAAAGGAAGAGGTGTATGTAGAACAACCTTTGGGATTTGAAGTTCAGGATCGAGACACTCATGTCTGCAGGTTGAAGAAAGCCCTCTATGGGTTAAAGCAAGCACAGCACCCAGAGCTTGGTACGAGAGGATGGATAGTTACTTGATGAAGCTGGGCTTCACTCGAAGTAATCTTCGTCCGAACCTTTACTTGAGGTTGTGCGGGGAAGCCTCTCATTCTAGTCTTGTATGTGGATGACACTCTTCCCCCCCGTGATCTTTGACCCTCTCATTCATCAATGTAAGAGGGCTCGGCTTCTTGAGTTCGGATGAAGGACCTAGGAAGTGCACTACTTCCTAGGCTGGAAGTGCAGCGAGACTGGAGAGATTTTCTTTCTCAAGGAAAATACATTGTGAAAGCCACGGAAAGATTTGGAATGGTGGACTGTAAGTCCGTGTCGACACCGATGGAACTCAACTTTAAGAAGTTGAGTGGCAGCGCTGCTGGGCCTATCTTGGCCAATCCTACTGAGTATCGTCGACTCATAGGAGCTTTGATTTTCTTAGTGAACACCCGACCGGATATATGTTTTGCAGTGAACACTTTGAGTCAACAGATGGTTGAGCCTCATCATTTTCACTGGGTTGGTGCCAAGAATCTTCTAAGATATCTTCGGGGCACGATAAACCATGGGTTGAGATACACTGCCGGGAGTGTGACACTCCGTGGATATACTGATGCCGATTGGGCTGGCAGTGTGGTGGATCGTAAGAGCACATCGGGATGCTGCTTCAATCTTGGTTCTGCTTCGATCTCATGGATGTGCAGGACGCAGAAGTTGGTGGCTTTGAGCACCGCGGAGGCCGAATACATTGCTGCAAGTATGGCCTGTTGTGAAGCAGTTTGGTTGCGTAAGCTCTTTAGTGAGCTGTTTGGACATGTGCTAGATACCACTGTGATACTCTGTGATAACCAGAGTGGGATTCGTATGACTGAGAATCCTGTGTTCCACGACCGATCCAAGCATATTGATATCGGGTACCACTTTATCCGGGATATGGTACAGCGAGGCGCCGTAAGGCTCGATCATATAGGAACTGATGAGCAGGTCGCGGATATTCTCACTAAGCCCCTGGGGAAGGTCAAGTTCCTAACCTTCCGTGAGAGTCTTGGTGTCGTGGAAAGACCCTATGATGTGGGTTCTGTTGGACGATGAGCTCTGGGAGCTCTGGGGGGCTTTGGGGATAGCTTCTCGGAGCTATAAGCACTCATAATGCTTCTGCCCCACCCTTGTGATTATTGAGCTGGTTCGCCTCTCATTTATCTGTGCCCCGTATGCATCCTACCCATTGAGTTCGGGGCTCATGGGAAGTACCTCTCATTTGGCCAATGAGGTGGGAAAAGCTAGAGACTATTAGCAAAGACTGATGGACGCATCAGAGATTGCCGTACTCTCTATCTAGGATGGCACGGTCCAACCGCTTGATCTGGGATCAAGTTTAGTGAGGTCTGGGACCTCTGCCTGACTTCGGGTCAGATGAACCAACTTTGGGTTGGTTGGATACTCTTCATGAGTTTGATAGAGGTTTTGAACCTCTGGACTGATTATGTCAGTCGGGGGATGATGTCTTTGTGGCCGGCCCATACATTACGAAATAAAGAGGCCCGGTAAAGCAGAGATTACGGCGGGATGGCCTTACGATGTTTTGATTGCAAAGATGGATGGAGTTATCCTAGTTGAGGGAGTGTTAAATTTGGACAACTAGGTCCAAACTCCATGTTGTGATGCTCAGGTTAAGAGGCTAATATTTTTGTTGGATTCCTCTTTCGGAGAGGTGTAAAATCCATATAAAATATATCTTAATCCGATGAGCAGAACATTTATTTTGAATTTATTGTTTATAATAAATTATATGTGCAGGTCGGCCTTAAGGTTTCACACCCCCAGCAGATGTGTCACACACCCCAATGATGGATATAAATACAGGCAAAGTTGGAGAGCATTTCACCACAACTCAACACACATCTTCTTCTCTCATCTGATTTAGTACGAGCTCCTTGGAGGACGAGTTCAGCCCACACGTGTGAAGAAGAAGGAGGACGAATCTGTACAGCTGAGCTGAAGGACGAATTTCTGCAGCTAGGGTTTTGCTGGAAGTTTGACCAGCGTTGACTTTGGTCAACGCATGGTCCAAAAGGGCTGAAAATTGTTGGGAAGTTCGATTTTGGAAGGCCGTACTGTTTGGCACAGAAATCGAGGTCAAAGGGTTGACCAAACTGCTGCTGCGTTGACTTTTAGCTTGCTGCCCTGCGTTGACTTTTCTGGACAGCGTTGACTTTTTTTGGAGTTGACTTGGGTTGACTCGGTTGCTGATTGGAGGACTGTTGTGACACATTCTGGGTTGGCTGACCAAGGAGACTTTGCTGGTTGAAGCATCCTGTTGACCGCCGTAACGCACCATCACATTTTTCTGTTTCTAGTTTGTCTTCTATAAGATCCACTTATATGTTCTATCAGCATTTTACTTAACCATTTGTGTGATTGCTGTAAGAAAAGTAAAGTTGCTTCAAGCATAGAACATCTACAAAAAATTTCATGATTCCTTGGTGAATATACAATATAATATAGAGAGGTTTTGAGCGGCAAGCTTTCCCCGGGAAAATATCTGTGTTGTGGTTTGATTTGCTTCTTTCTGCACTTCTTGTGATTGGCAGTCGTGTTTATTTTCCGCAATTGATTTGTAGAAGGATTCAGTATCTAGCTTTAGTACATTGCTTGATCAAATTGAATCCATTGATATACATATGTTTATATAATTTCTACATGGTATCAGAGTACATGAAATCACTATAGTGCAGAATAAATTTAGTTTGTGACTGAATTGAATTCGAATTTGCAAAGGTATTCTTGGTGCGACAGGCGGATCAGGATCGAAATGGATTTCAATGGCTTGAGATTGGAGTATGCACTCGAGGGCAGTTCCAATTATATTGCATGGAAAGACAGGATGGAGGCAGTACTGGAGGACAATGGGTTGAAATAATTCATTGATAATGATATTCCCAAGCCCACAGCAGCAGACGCCACTCTTCTTGATACTTGGCAAAAGAAGGTAGCAAGGGCGAGGAGGATCTTATCGGAGGGAGTATGAGACCACATTGTCTCAAGTATCCATGGAAAAGCAACTCCATATGCAATGTGGAAGGCTTTGACAGATTTGTTTTAAAGCAGCAGTGATCATAGAAAATTGGCACTGAAGGACAAGCTCAGGAAAATCAAAATGGAGAAAGGTGACACTATTCTGAAATATTTAACAAAGTTTGTCCAATGTCGGGATGAGCTTGGGAGTGTCAGAATTACTGTCGCGGATGAAGACTTGGTGAGCCTAGCTCTTCTAGGCCTTCCCAAGAGTTGGCATAGTTATTAGGACTCTGTCAATGGGAGGGAGAAGCTGCCAGATTGGGAACAAATTTGGTCGGATTTGGTGCAAGAATAATTCAGGCAGAATACCAGGGATGGAAATTCATTTAAGACAAATGATGAAGAAAATTGTGCCTTGGATGGTAAGGTGAAGAAGGGGAAGGGAAATAAATCATATTCCAAATCTGAGACCGACGAATATGGCAAGGAGCGTCACATGTCCAGAGTGAAATGTTTTCAATATCACGAAAATGGACATTATGCCACTAATTGTCCACAAAAGAAGAAGAACAAGAAGGCTTCAAGATCTGCAGCTGGTGAGGCTTTGGGCTCATAATTTGAGTTGGACTTCTTGCTCATTGCATGCATGGTGTCAAGTGAAATGGGATCAATGTGGTACTTGGACAGTGGTGCGTATTTCCGCATGACGGGAGACAAAGAACTTTTCAGTAGCTTAGAGGATAAGGACCTCCAGATGCATATCGAAATGGGTGATAACGAGCGATACAGTGCTACCGGGATTGGTACAGTTACTTTCCAGAGACAGTCAAGTAAACCCTTCTTATTAAAAGATGTAATTCATGTACCAGGCTTGAAAAATAATATAGTCTCAGTCGTAATGTTGGAGGATAGAGGCTATGATGTGGTTTTCAGTGAAGGAAAAGCTTTCCTTCGAAACAAAGCCACAGGGAAAGCCAAGAAGATTGGGATTCGTGTGAAGAATATCTATAAACTTGATGTAGAGCATTGCGCAGCATTGATGGGTAAAGCAGAAAAAGTGGTGAGTCAGGCTGAGGGTGAGTTATGGCACAAGAGATTGGGCCATCTACACCACAGAGCTTTGAAGGTCATGCAACAGATTTCTACGGGGCTTCCAAAGGGTACTCTTGCGTAGATAGACACATGCAAGGGATGTACCATGGGGAAGTGTAAGAAAGCCATGCAATTTTCCCTTGAGAGGGAGCATGATTTGCATGCAGATGAGGAACTTTTGGTTCCAAAGGATGAACCTCAAGATGTGGAGCAGCCACATGAGGAGGATCATGGAGTGGAAAAAACCACTCATGCAAAGACCTCCAGGAGGGGGAAATTTCGAGCTAGATGGGCAGAGAGAGTACATGCAGCTATACCTCCAGGTGTGAGGTGGGGCGATGTACAAAATTAATCCCAAGAAGAAATTTGGGAAGGATCCATTGAGATGGTGTGTCTCTGGGATCGAACCTGGCTACGGGGAGCCCACAATACAGCAGTAGCAGTATCGGTTAGATTCATGCAAGTCAGATTTCAGGAAGACAGAAATCAGAGTGACAAGTGTCGGATACTGGAGCGCAGATCAAAGTTGGAAGCAGTGCAGAGTGCATGGATGCAGATGTCAACAACGCAGAGAGTCCAGTAGAAATGTGCAGTAGCTAGCAGCAGTAAGAAGACTCTGATGACAGATGCATTATACTGACTCGGTTGTTTGGAGGCTATTCAGTTTCAGAAGTGTTGCATGTGCGAGAAACACTAGAGAATTGTCGCATGCAAGAGTTGCATGTTGCATGCAAGAGGTGCATGTGTGCATGCAAGGACATTCCAAGGTACCTGATCGAGATAGATTGATTCATTTCTTGTTGAGAGGGAGTGTTGAAATTTGCAACAAGAAACAGTGAAATTGGCATCCAAAAACAACATGACAGCGCCTACACTAGTGTGGGACCACAAGTCATGTAGTGATGGGTCCTAGTGATACATTAATGTGCAATTCAATTTATTTAAGAAATTGGAAATGTGTCAAATTTATTATCTCTTAATTAAATTGAACAATAAAATGTAATCTTATCTCATAATCACTTGTAATAGTTAATTGAGTATGATAAACTCAGTTAGCTCATGAATTTTGAGTTGAGGTTGGTTGGTGAGGCATGCAGAGTGATTCTATTAGTTATGGAGTTCGAATTGCAGTTGGTGCATTAGTTTAATTCATGACTAATTAGTTAACTCAGTTAGGTGAGTTAAAGTCATTTTAACTAGTTGTAATTGATTGTAGCACTAGTGAGAGATCAAGTGCATTAAATCAGATTTAATTCACAATCAGTGATCTGCCATGCAACTGATGATTCACTATTAATATCTGCATGCATAGCAGTTCCAGTGGAGACCCAGTTGATACAAAGGTTAAAGGGATGTTAACTATCAATTGTGTGTTTAGTAGGTTGCCTGCATGCAACCAAACATCCATTGGATTTCCCATGATACTTGCACAGTTGAGAAAGGCTGAAATTCCTAAGGAATAGGGATTGCATTCCACATGAATTACGCAAGCAAGGCATGTTGATTAGAGGCTGATAATTGGCTAAGTGTTGGTCGATTTTGTCTAGGTCAATGTGAGACAGTTGAGAGAGTGCAGGGGAATCTTATGAGAAGAGTGCATTGTAATTGTTTCATGATTCCTTGGTGAATATATAATAGAAGATAGAGGGGTTTTGTGCAGCAAGCTTTCCCCGAGAAAATATGTGTTATGGTTTTATTTGCTTCTTTCTGCACTTTTTGTGATTGGCGATCATGTTTATTTACCAAAATTGATTTGTAGAAGGATTCAGTATCTAGCTTTAGTAAATTGCTTGATCGGATTGAATCCGTTGATATACATATGTTTGTATAATTTCTACATATCTAGGGGAAAACTCAGTCAACTCTTCCTTCAGTAGTTTCATGAGATAATCCAAGACTCTTTGACCTAGACACAGACTTCCTCCAATCACCAAGTCATCCCTCCCTTCTTTTGCGGATGATAACCTTCCAGCAACAACCTTGACCTAGAAGCAGCAGTAGAAAATTCGACCTAAAAACAGCAACAAAAACTTTGACCTTGAAGCAGCAGCAAAAACTTTAACCTTGAAGCAACGACACTTCGACCTAGAAGCAGCAACACTTCAACCTAGAAGTAACATCACTTCGACCGAATAGCAACAAAATTTCGACCTTGAAGCAACAGCGGAATTTCGACCTCTCCAGTAGTAGAACATCGACCTGTCCAACAGCAAAACTTCAACCCCATCAGTATCCCAGTAACTTAGTATGCGTGAGAGAGAGATATCCCAAAAATTTGACCTTGTCCTTATCCTGCAATTCTTCTTCTTCTCTTGGAACTTCGCACTTTTTCTACTCCTTTTGTATTGAACTTGTTGACTGAGTGATCCTCTAGACAAAATCGAACTGCACTGTGTTTATAGCCTCTTTTGTGGGTTGAATTATCCTAATGTAGGTCGACTTGATCAGGTGAGGGCCGACTTGGTGTGGAGGTGACAAATGACTTATTTGACTCAATAAAATTTATTTTTACATGATTCAAAAGCCCAAGAAGGGTATCATAAAATGGACAATGACTCTAATGACTCAATATAAAACCTAGAAGTCCTCAATGGGGACTTTGACCTATAAATTGATGACCCAAGCATGAAACCCTTGCTTTAATAAGTCATAATACTGATAATAATAAAATATTTTTCTTTCTTTTGATAAATACATTTCATTATGACTCAAATACAATTATGAGGACCAAACCTAGTTACATTTTTCAATGGGAAATAGGGAGAAACAACACAAGGAAATAGGAACTAGATTAGGTGTGTTTTGCAGAGAATTTAATGCTAAGTGTTAGCAGTGAGAACAAGCTTGTTATCCAGTGAAATAGTGTTTCCTTGTAAAGAGATCAATTGCTCAATTTTTTGTTAATAAAATTCTACAGCAAAGAAAAGGGTTTTCAAAGCTCAGTTCCCTAGAAAAATAGTGTTATTGTGCGTGACTAGTTCTTTATCTCAATTTCTATTCTGCTACTTTTTTAGTAGAGAAATTCTAAGTCTTGGTGAATATTAGTTGTTTTTGTAGGTGAAACATGTTGAGAAATCTAGGGCATCTAGATTAGATGATTTCTCTTACTTTGATAACATCTTATGGTGTCCTTTTACTTAACTTGATTAGCTTCTTCTTTAACTTGATTATTCTTGTGTTTTCTATCATCAAACAGCTACCAAACAATGAAGGTCAAAGAGACAAGATGACACAAAATGTAGGCTGCTAGCCAGCACCAAACCCTCTCCTCCTGAGAGGAAAACCCACAAGAATTATTCTCTTCTTATAAAATCTTCAAATGACGAATTCCAAGACCTAAGCCTCTTGAAAAAGACCCTTCCAAGACCAAGTCAGCCTTCCTTCTTAATGAGATTTCCTTACATAGCTTACAGAAACAAACTTTGACCTTCTAGCAACAACTTCGACCCCAACAACTTCTTCAACAACTTTGACCTCAACAAATTTTCCAGCAACTTCGACCCTAGCAACTTTTCTAGAAACTTCGAACCCCAACAACTTCATTAGGGGGATTTTGAAGTCTAAAATGGGCCTCCTAAGGAAATCATAAAATAATAGTGGAAATAATAAAATAAGATTAGATTACATCATCAAATTTTAAAGGGAAAAAAGAAAAAACTACTTTTTCAACTTGTATTTTAAACTTATCTCCTTATGGGTTTACTCAAATTTCGAGCGAGAACACTCGTTGGATTCATAATTTTATTCCTCATCCAAGGAGTACCCATGTTGCATACTTTCGATGGACCATGCTCAATGAAAAATGAAAAATACATGAAAATCATTATTCCAATCACATTTTTTCATGTAGCAAAGTCCATAGAAAGTATGCAACGTGGGTACTCCTTGGATGAGGAATTAAATTTTACATCCAACGAGTACTCCCACTCGAAATTTGAGTAAAACCTTAGGGAGATAAGTTGAAAATATAGGTTGAAAAAATAGTTTTATTAGTTTATTAATTTTTAATCTTTTTACATTTTTACCCCAAAAATGGTGAATCATACCCCATGGTTAATATCATCATCTTGAATCCTATTAGTTCTTATAAAGTTTATTTTGGTTGTACATTTTTCCTAGGAGGCCCATTTTAGACCTCCAAAGTTCTCTAATGCAACCTCCAACAACTTTCCAGCAACTTCAATCTCTAGCAACTTTCGAGCAACTTCGATATCTAGCAATTTTCCAACAACTTCGTCCCGCAACAACTTTTACCTAAAATCTTCAAAATTTCATTGCACCTAAGTGAGAGAGAAAGAGAGAAACCCAAAACTTCGACTTTAGCTTCCTTCTTGAACTTCACTTTCCTTGAGATCGAACTATTTTTCTTGCTTCTTTGTATGTCTTGGATGTATGCTCAAAATAAGGTCGAATGCCTCTTATACATAGGCTTTCTAGGGGTACGAATTGCCTCCACGAGGCCAACTTGATATTTCATGTAGGTCGACTTGTTGCAGCTCGTTAAAAAGGTCTTGAAGGGTCTTTTATTACTCAAATACATTTCTTTTACATAATACAAGATGCCCAAAGGGGTCTTACATGTATGACAATGACTCTTTTCATTTAATAATCCTATGACAAACCTAGAAGCACTCAATGGGTGTTTGACCTACAAATAAATTTACCTTGAACATGAAACCCATGCATGAGGAATCAAAATAGTAAATTTATTTTTATCTTTTCATCAAATACATAAAATCTTGATTACAATATACATTATGAAGACCGAACATAGTTACACATTTCTACACTCCCTCTTAACTAGGGAGGTATTCATAATCCATACATGTTACTTGGACATTCTCATACTGGAGAATTCTCATAAGAAGAGTTAGATTGGTAAGCCATCTCATAAGCTATTAATTTAGCTTATCTTATTGCATCTCATCATACCAACCAGCATTGTCACATAGCAAGGCCTTGACTAACATCTCTATATCTCCACAAGATCATAGCACAGTGCTAGCGAGAAAATGACTAATAGACACCATCATCATTGTCTCTCAAGGCACATACCCATCTGAATGTTCACAAGGTATGTCCTTTTAGGACCACTTATGTCTTGGAAAAACACATCTTCAAGGAATATCCTCTTCGACTACTCTTACCTATTGGATGCCCTAGGATATCCCCAAAGAGTATCAGAGACCAGATGCATACCCAATCCTCCATTCTTTTTTCATAGCATGAAGGCAAGAATTTTGTGTCTTTCTCTCCCTCATGGCCTTCACTAAGACTTATTGCTATTAGTCCTAGTCTGGTGCATGACACATGAAGTAGAGAACCATATTCGTCACTCCCTCTTAACCAGGGAGGATCTAATCATTCCTATACAAGGAATATACCCAAGCTCCCTCTCAACCAAGGACATGTTTCCAACAGCAGCTATCTGCGCTTTAGTGGAGATGATGATATTTGCAACTGCTTGTAGGGCTCCTCTTTCTGATGTCATGAACTTCAACTTCTTCATCATGGAGCCTTCATCTTCCAAATCTTCATCGTAGGGCATCAGTAATCTTCTTCATCACTTTCCTTTAACGAACCATATTCTTGAACCAATGGTCATGTCATCCTTCTCTTTGTTAATCAAGGTTGTCATTGATGTCAATATGGCTTTGACTGGAATGTCAATATTCTTAAGATCCCTGATTCCAAATGATGATGTCTTGCCCTAAGAAGTTGCCAAGTGTCTGATTGGTGATCTAGTCCCTAAGTACAAGCCCATAACGTGCAGAACTATACTTAATGAAGCCATACTTGTGATGATGTTATACTCTTATATGACCACACTTAATGACGGTGTTTGATGAAGATTGGAAGACTAAGTGATGATGTGATTAATAATTGAAAGAGAAATTCCTAATGATACTACCTATAACATATCACTGCGCCACTATGTAATACACTCATTGTTAATGTCCTACCATGATCCTATGACGAAGGTGTTAAACAATGAAGAAGTCTGACAAGAGAAGCATATCTGCCTACCTCAAATTCTGCACTAATTAATGACCAGTCACATTAAACAAAATGGTTTTTACTATCTTAGAGGCAGTCTCTCAATTTGACACCTATGCCATCTTTTAGAGCATAATTTTTCCTTTCCAATGAGCTATTACTTGGCCCGAAACTCCAAATAGTTTGGGAGATATTGATTTTTTAAGTTAAGGAAATTAACTCTGACATTGAGTCGACCTATGCTCAAGGATACATGTGGGCCTCCCTCCAAAGAGTCACATCCCCTCATTCCAATCGAAAACTTGTATATATATGACGTTAGACACCTCATTCTAGCATCCAATTCGGTGATCTATTCGTAGAAGAAGTACAGAAGTACTAAGGAGGCCGAGAAGGAGTTGAAGAACTCTTTTTTGGATTAAACCTAAAGGTTGAGTTATCTGTGATAGACCTCGATCCTCTTAACAGGAGGCTAAAAAACAACTCGGATTGCAGTTCAATTGCTGGACATCTCACCTCAGAAATTGTGGATAGGGGCAAGAGGCTCAAAAACTCATCTGTGGACCTGAATCTTTGGACCTGTCTCACTTTGGAAGCATATAACTAAGCTCAGATTAGTATGCTTCAGGACATAGGGACAATCATCTTGGATAGATCTTAGACTACAGACTACAGGTAGCTCAAATTGTGTTTATAGCTCGAACCTGTTTCATCTTTTGAAGCTTATTAAGGGCAGTCACATTAGTTTGCAGCTCGATAATAGATATCTCGAACAAGGGTGGACTACCTAGTGCAGTGAGCTTGGACAATTGTGTAGCAAGACCTGTGGACAGTCTTCATACCTGTGGACAGACTCCATATTTGTGGACAGTGATTGACACCTGTTGGAGAATCTCAGTTGAAGGCTTGGACTCAGCGTTAAAAAACTGGACCTGTGGAGTAACCCAAAATTCTCATGATGAAATTCAAGGTCTGAAACTGATCCAAAGGACCAAACCAGAAGTTTACTAAGTAAGAGGGTTTGAATCTGTAGTTACTGAGACAGATACAAATTGTGAACAAGATTCTAATTCTTGGCAGTTGGAGGTTGAGATTCGAATTTGATACGAACGCAAATTTATTTAAGCATTTCGAGGAGTTAAGTTGAAGATATTTGTGGCCTGAGTTAGGAAGCTTATCTGAGCAGTTTTAGTTTCCCTTGTAGCATACCTTTGGAGTAGAATTGAAGTTATCTTTGGTGCAGACCTTGGACCAGATTTGAAGAAGGTCTTGATCAGAATTTAGGGTGATCTTTGAAGAGTCCCTGAAGCCTTGTGAAGACTAAATTTGGACAAGAGATAGGAGTAGCTCTTTGAAGTTTCTTGGAGCAAATTTGATATACATGTTGAAGAGGTTTTTAGGAGCAACCATTGAAGGAGCAGTTTGTAGAGAAATTTAGGATTCAAGACTCTCTTGGAGAAGCCTATTGAAGACACTCCTGGAGAAGGCTATTGAAGACATTTCTTGGGACAACTTATTGAAAACACCTTGAGGCATTATTGAGGGCATCTGGAAGTTGATCTTGGAAGAATCATTTGAAACCGTGACGCAGCCATCATGAGGTAACTTGGAGAAATTGTTTGGGTACAATGAAGAGCAGCGGTGACACCTTCTACGAAGAAAAGGTTGTCATTGATGACGTGATGTGTAGATTACAGTGAAGAGTAAGCTGAAGATTTTCAGGGCTCGTTGAAGAATACATTGGGAGCCATAAGTATAACCAAATATATCTTGACGAAATGAAGCAGGAGGTTGGAGCCTCATAGAGACAAGTTTGGTGCCTTGGAAGATAGGGTTGGAGCCCTTGAGGTTGGTGCCTCAAAATTGACAAGGTTGGATCCTTGGAAGCCCAAGTCGGTGCTTGGAAAATACAGGTTGGATCCTGGGAGATTGAAGATTGGTGTCTTCATCTAGGGTTGGAGCCCTACATATATAGTACTTGATTTATTGTAAAGAAGAAATAAATAAAAGCATTTATTCTTATTGTTCATTTTGTGTTCTAAATATAGATGATCTAACTGGTAAAATTAACAATTGAAAAGAAATATTGACTCACCCCCCTCTCAGTATTTCCAACACTCTTCATAAAAAAATGATCTTCTAGTCCACATCTAGATTTTCTTCATACAAATACCTCTTCCAAGTCATGTTTCTTTCAGGATCTTCCATCCAATCACATGAGTACTAGTTGTAGGTGACATCTACAACTCATTTTTAGTAGCCCTATTTCAACCCAACCAGATGATTTCAAAAATCAAAATGAACATCAAATCATAATTACCTTTTTATGATGCCCTTTCGTCATGACATCAACTTTATACTACATCAAAATCTTGCACATGAATGACTCCATATCCAAGACATTCAATATCAAGGGTCTCCTTCTTCAAACTTTATCTTTATACCTTCTTCATGGAGATGTCATAGCTAATTCTTCTAGTTATCGGATGTTGATCACTTATCTTATCTTACGTGACTATAGTTGTATCTTTCACAAACTCTTATTTCTTCTTCACATATTGCTTTCCTCGGGATCATGGTTCTTTCAAAATAGCAACCATGATTGTCAACCATCTCATATTCCATATGAGGTCATATTATGTTGATTTCATTTTATCAATATGTAGAAGAGTTCAAGGCACATTCTTCACAGGTCTCCATGCATCATTTTAATGGAAGGGGTCCTACTTCAATCATGCTCATGAGATAGAGCAATTCAACCAAGCTATCTGCAATTATATGATGACATGACTCTATCAAATATATATATATATATATATATATATATATATATATATATATATATATATATAACTTTAGGCTTTTCCTTCTTTTGATCATCTAGATTTCCTTCAATTTAATTTAATTCTAATTTTAAATTCTTTGACTAATCTAATCTTAATTTTAATCCCATTTTATCATTTTATTATTCTAATTTGTTGTCTAATCTAAGTGCTTGATCCCATTGCAATTACTAATCTAGTTTCTTCAATGACTATTTTATTTAACTAATATTATTATCTATTAATTTAATTTAATATTTATTATTTTAAATTAAATTTAAATTTGATTTCAAAATTATTTATTATTATTTATTATTTTAAATTAAATTTGATTTTATATTTTCAAAATCAATCATCTCTCTTTGACCTAATTCTTCCTCTAGCAAATGGCTAGTTCTCTTTTCTCTCTATATAATATGGTCCAGCACTCTTCCTATCACATATCAAGATTCTTGTTCCTAAATATGGGTGAAGTGTTCACCCGAAACGTCAGGCCCTTCGATATGAATACACATGTCTTCCATAAATTCCCAACATCAATATGTTCTTAACAATGGAAACATTCAAACCTTAATTCTTTTTCTTGTTTGAAGATGAAAGTACTTCAAACAACTCAACATGTTTCACATCTTCGTCATCTTACCCTACCAGTGAATCCCACACAAGGAGGACCGTAGACTTTTAGTGAGACACTTGCCTCTTCCAAGTAGAGGTGAACCTTCTTATAAAGATTCTAGAGGACGATCTTAGATGGTCCCTATTCAGCAAATGCTCCTTTCTAATGATGATGGTGTATGATGATTTCTTTATCTTCTATCATGCTAGATGACTTTCTTCCAACCATATACACTACTACTTTGGTTATCCTTATATGCTTCAAATGGAGATTCCATGAGCTTCTTTATCTTCTATCATGCTAGATGACTTTCTTCCAACCATATACACTACTACTTTGGTTATCCTTATATGCTTCAAATGGAGATGCCATGAGCTACTTTCTTTCTATCATGATGACTGCTACAACCATGTAGACTTCTACTTCAGCTATCCTTCCAAGCTTCTATGACAATGTCATCTCTATTTCAACTCTAATGCATCTTGATGCCTGAGATGCTTTCCATCATGATTGTTATCTTCTACAAAATTGAAAAGAACTCAAGTATATATTAGTCATAGTAGAAGTTTTTCACCTCCTCCTTTTTTTTCTTCTTCTTTTCAGTTTCTCAATGATATACCTTCTCCTGCAGTGCTGGCAGAAAATATTTCTACCAGCTTATCATAGATTTCCTGTGATTTCTCCAACTTTACTACATAAGGGATGAGGGAATCCTTGATTGATTCTATGAGGATTCTTTGAGCCCTTATCTCCCCTTTCATATACTTCGATAGTGCTTGAGCTTCTTCATATGATGGTTTGGAGATTGAACCCTTAACATGCTCAATAACTTCATTCTCTATGAGGATCAAATCTATCCTCTTCTTCCATGCAAAGAAATTTGATAACCCAACCAGTTTATTGCTTTCCTTGCAAAATAAAGTCATTTTGATCATAGATTCAGACATAAATATGAAATACTTACTTGTCAAATGAAGATGCTTCTTTTGTAGATGATATATTCAACTTGATGTCTTCTTTATGGTGTTGACGATTGAAGATTCCTTTCTTGAAGATGTCTTCCTTCTTCAAAGATGATGGTGCGTATTTTTGTTTCCTTGGATGATAATGTAGAATGTGGATGCTTTCCAAGGTGCTTCAAATGTACAATTCTTCTTTGAGTGAAGTAGAGTCTTTGAGGTCTTCTACAAAGTGTTGATGCTTCTAGATTATATGATCCTTGTCATGAGATGGGCAGTCCTCTTTGATGCTCCTTAGTCCCTTTCTTCAAGATGATGTGTGGACTGGTCCTTCTTGATGATCTACTTGTGCACAGCCCTTATATAGCCTTCTTCAATTGATGATCTTAAAGTTGCCTCTTCTTGTCTTGTCACCTTAGCTCTAATACCATGTTGAGAAATCTAGGGCAACCATATTAGGTGATTTCTCTTACTTTGATAACTGCTTATGATGTTTTTTTACTTAACTTGATTAGCTTCTTATTTAACTTGATTATTATTGTGTTTCCTATCATCAAACAGCTACCAAACAATGAAGATCAAAGAGACAAGAGGACACAAAATGTAGGTTGCTAGCCAGGGCTAAAACCTCTCCTCTTGAGAGGAAAACCCACAAGAGTTCTTCTCTTCTTATAGAATCTTTACATGACAAATTCCAAGACCTAAGGCCCTTGAAAAAAACCCCTCCAAGACCAAGTCAACCTTACTTCTTGATGAGCTTTCCTTACACAACTTACAACAACAATTTTTACCCTTCCAGCAGCAACTTTTCTAGCAACTTTGACCCCAATAACGTTTCTAGCAACTTCGAATTTCAACAAATTTCCAGCAACTTCGACTTTCAACAAATTTCCAGCAACTTCATCCTCGAGCAACTTTCTAGCAACTTTTACCTAGCAGCTTCATAATTTCGTTGCACTTAAGAGAGAGAGAGAGAAAGAGAGAGAGAGACCCAAAAATTCGACTTTAGCTTCCTTCTTGAACTTTGTTTGCCTTAGGACTTCTTTCTTTTGAGATCGAACTCTTTTTCTTCTTCTCATTCTCATGAGTGGCTCATTGATTCTGGAGCTTCTTACCACATGACCAAAAATAAAGCCATGTTTTCTTCTTTAAATGATTGTAACACCAAACATATCTATGTTGGTGATGATAGATTTCTTAGTGTTGTAGGATCTGGAACCATTCATCTAGATAATGATCAGTTTAATGATGTACTATGTGTTGCTACCTTGTCATGCAACCTTCACTCTGTTTATCAGATAACTCATTCACGTGAAGGGAAAATAGTACAATTCTCACCTCATGATGTTGTAATCAAGGACCTCAAAGATCCTAGACATATTTTAGCTACTGGCATTGCTGATGATTCCACAAGGTTGTATAATTTTGACAACTTTGGGTCATCATGTCTTCCCTCTGTTTTTGTTTCTCATAATGATGAAGTGAGCAAACTTTGGCATGAGCGATTTAGTCACTTAAACTATCGCTCTCTTCAAACTCTATGTAAAGAAAATATGGTGATAGGTCTTCCTATGGTATCTTGTCGAGATGGTATTTACTCCGGATGTGTACTCAGAAAAATCATCGAGATAGTTTTGAAAAACGTGCCTCTTGGCATGCTTCAACCCCTTTACGACTTGTGCACAGTGATTTATGTGGTCCATGTTAGAAAATTATATATTACAGAGCAATGCAACACATAAAATATGCGAAAAACACAAACACACAAAACACATAAAACCAGAGAGACACAGATATATGTGGTTCACCCAGTTTGGGCTGCATCCACCCGAAACAGCCAGTCCTTCATTTCTATTATCCAACAAAATGAAGAGACACAACCTACAGCAGATCTGCTGTAATATCTTCTATCCTCTCTCACAGTCTCCCTATATGTTTCTTGCTCTGATAATACACATACAATACACAACTGCAATACAATACCCTCATACATGCGAGGGGTTGTCTTCTAGGGCAAAAAACCCTAAACTAAACATAACTTCTACTATCAGATCATCTGCCTAATGTATGGCCCAGATTGACTAGAAATTACTATACTTTTACAAGGCGATTTTACATATGTTTTTAGCTTCAGGGGCGTTGCCCCCGAAACCCCCCACCAGGGGGGGGGGCTCCATAAAGTCGCAGCTGCCCCCCCTGGACCCCCCAGGCAGCGTTTAATTTCGGGCAGCGTTGTCGCCCCATTAAGGTACAAGGGTCCAACGCTGTGATACAAAACAAACAAGATAATCAGGCTCCACACCCAACAATCTCCCACTTGGAGACTAATTGTAGAACTCCACCGCAGCTTCATTTGTTAGACAATGACTCCTCTTTGGACCTGGATGTTTCTCATCTTCATCGTCATCCTTGAAGACCAATTGAAACTGAGCATATTCTCAATTTCTCCCTGGTTACAACTTTTGTTCGCATATCTGCAGGATTTTGGCTAGTGTGTATCTTCTCCAGCTTCAATTGTCCATCTTCCAATACTGACCGTATGAAATGGTACTTGAGTTGTATGTGTTTAGTGTTGGAATGAAATGTTGAGTTCTTTGCAAGATGAATGGCACTTTGGCTATCACTATATGACGTGCCCATATCATGCTTCTTACCCAATTCATCCATAAACCTTTGTAACCAAATCATTTCCTTACTAGCCTCTGTAGCAGCAACATACTCTGCTTCTGTTGTTGAAAATGCAACAACATTTTGGATTTTTGAAACCCAACTGACAGTTGTTCCACCTACAGTAAATACATACCCTGTAGTGCTCCTTCTGCTATCTCTGTTACTTGCCATATCTGCATCAACATATCCCTGTAGAGCAATGTTTGAACCACCAAAGCATAATGCTTGATTTGTGGTACCTCCCAGATATCTGAGAATCCACTTCACTGCCATCCAATGTTCTTTTTCTAGATTGTTCATGTACCTGCTTACAACTCCCACTGCATGTGCAATATCAGGCCTTGTGCAGACCATTGCATACATTAAGTTTCCAACTGCTGATGCATATAGAACTTTAGACATATAGTCCATTTCTTCTTGGGCCTTTGGGCACATCTCCTTACTAAGTTTGAAATGGCTAGCAAAAGGTGTACTAACTGGTTTTGCATTCTGCATATTAAATCTTTTCAACACCTTTTGTATGTACTCATTTTGAGACACTGTTAATTTGCGATTTTTCCTGTCTCTAGTTATTCTCATACCAAGGATTTGTTTTGCAGCTCCCAAATCCTTCATTGCAAATGTATTTGCCAATTTTCTTTTGAGCACATTTATTTCCTGCATGTTAGACCCTGCAACAAACATGTCACCTACATACAATAACAATATAATATAGTTTCCATCATTTTGCTTTTTCAGATAAACACAATTATCAAAGTGACATCTAGTATAACCTTGTTCAGACATAAACCTATCAAATTTTGGATACCACTGCCTTGGAGCATTTTTTAAGCCATACAAGCTCTTCTTTAACCTGCACACTAATTTTTCTTTCCCTTTGACCTCATATCCTTCTGGTTGCTCCATATAGATTTCTTCCTCCAAATTGCCATGGAGAAATGTTGTCTTTACATCTAACTGTTCAAGATGTAAATCTTTCGCTGCTACAAGACTTAAAATAGTTCCGATTGAAGTCATCTTAACAACAGGAGAAAATATTTCATCAAAATCAATACCTTTCTTTTGTGCAAACCCCTTCACCACAAGTCTAGCTTTGTACCTCTGTTTTCCTCCATCTTCTTCCTTCAGCCTGTAAACCCATTTATTTTGCAATGTAGTTTTACCTGTAGGCAACCTGACTAAGTCCCAAGTTTGGTTATGCATTAAGGAGTCTATCTCTTCTTCCATAGCTAGCTCCACTTCTTCATGCTTTCAACCTGCATTGCTTCTTCATAACATTCGGGCTCACCAAAATTAGTCAACGATAAATAATATAATGAAGGAGGGTATCGTTCAGGGAGTCTATTTATCCTGATAGATCTTCTGACACCACTTTCAGGTGTTTGAGGTGCATGTTGCTGTTGTGGTGGTTGTTGTTGTTGTGGTTGTTGATTATTATTATTTTCAAGCACCTTTACTATTACTGTGATCTCATCAAGAACTGTGTATTCTTTGTTTTCTTTTTCCTGTTTCTTTTCCTGTAACTAATTTTTATACAAGACCTTTTCATTGAATATTACATCTCTGCTCCTAATGATTTTGTGATTTTCATAATCATATGAGCGATAATCAAAATCATTAACACCATATCCAATAAAGATACATTTCTTTGATTTTTCCTCAAGCTTTGTTCTATTTTCGTTATTAATATGGACAAAAGCTTCACAACCAAAAGGCTTTAAAAAAGAGTAGTTTACCTTTTTACCTGTCCATGCTTCATCTGGAATACCACCATCCAAGGAAATTGAAGGCCCTCTGTTTATTAGATAAACAACAGTATCTACAGCATCTGCCCAAAATTGTAAAGGCAATCCTGTATGCAATCTCATGCACCTTGCACGCTCCATGATTGTTCTGTTCATCTTTTCTGACACACCATTTTCTTGTGGTGTTCTTGGCACTGTCTTCTCTCTGCAAATTCCATGCTCTGAACAGTACCTATCAAACTCTTTGCTGCAATATTCACCTCCATTGTCTGATCTGAGACACTTCAACTTCTTTCCTGTCTCAATCTCAACCAAAGCTTTCCATTTCTTGAAAGTATCAAATACATCAGATTTATTCTGAATACAATAAATTCAAGTTTTTCTAGTTGCATCATCAATAAAAGTAACATAATAATGAGAGCCACCGAGAGATGATACCTGAGCAGGTCCCCATACATCTGTATGCACAAGCTCTAATTTTTCGCTCTTCTTTTCCCCAACTCTGAGAAATCTGACTCTCTTTTGTTTTCCACAAATGCAATTTTCACAGAAATCCAAATCAACATTCTTCAAACCTGGAAACAAATTTCTTGAGTGAAGAATCTTCATTCCCTTCTCACTCATGTGTCCGAACCTATGATGTCATAATCTTGTATCTTCTCCTTTGGAAGTTAAAGCATTAACAGAGTTAGAAATACCATTGCATAAATACAATATACCAACCTTTTCACCTTTTGCTATTACCAGCGCTCCTTTGGTGACCTTCCAAGTTTTATCTGTGAAAGTTGTCACACAACCTTCAATGCTTGGAATCATCATGGGAGACTTATTTTTTCTTCAGATCTGGAACATGCCTTACCTCCTTTAGTATCCATTGGTTTCCATTCAGTTGTTTCACAAGAACTTTACCCATTCTAACAATTTTACAAAGTTTATCATCACCCAAACGAACTTGTCCAAAATCTCCTTGAACATAGTCATGAAAATATTTATTATCAGGTGTGGCATGAAATGAGGCCCCTGAATCTACCACCCAGGAATCAGTAACATTTTCAAAAGAAATAATCAAAGCATCTTGTAACACATCACCTATCACATTTGCTTCATGATTGTTTTCTTACTGTGCATCTCCTTTTCCCTTTCGAGATCTACAGTCTTTCTTCAAGTGTCCTTTCTTTCCGCATTTTCAGCACACTATCCCCGATCTGGACTTAGCTCTGTCTTTCCTTGATTTACTGCGATATCCCAAGCTCTTTCCTCTTTCCATTCTTCTTTCCCTAGACTCTGCACTCAAAGCATTACCCGATGTCTCACCAGAGCTTTTCCGTCGCATTTCCTCGCTAAGGATAGCACTGACAACATCATCAAACTTTAAAGTATTAGATCCAGAGACAGAGTTACTAATGGCCATAACTAAACCATTCCAACTTTCTGGAAATGAGCACAGAAACAACAGAGCCCTAACTTCATCATCAAAGTTTACCCCTATAAAACTTAACTGACTGATAACTATATTAAAATCATTTAAATGGTCTGCAACAGATCCACCTTCCGACATCTTCATATTAAATGATCGTTTCATAAGAAATACCTTGTTTGAGGCCGATGGTTTTTCATATAGTTTCACCAACGCCTTAATCAAACCCTCTGTTGTTGTTTCCTTCAAAATATTGAAGGCTACCGACGCCGTGAGGCACAACTGTACTGTTCCGAGTGCCTTTCTATCGAGAATCACCCATTCTGCGTCTGTCATAGCCGTCGGCTTCTTTGTTTTTCTGCTCAATGGTAGGTACAGACCTTTCTTATACATATAATCTTGCATCTGCATCTTCCACAGCGGGAAGTTTTGATCGTTAAATTTCTCGACCCTAAACTTACCATCTTTCGCCATTGCTCCCACTCCCCTAAACTTACCATCTTCCACCATTGCTCCCACTCGAACCAGGAACCCTTCTTTCTTGCGAGTTTATCAGCGAAATAGACCTTTGGCTCTGATACCAGTTGTTAGAAAATTATATATTACAGAGCAACGCAACACATAAAATATGCATAAAACACAAGCACACAAAACAAATAAAACCAGAGAGACACAAATATACGTGGTTCACCCAGTTTGGGCTATGTCCACCCCGAATAGACAGTCCTTCCTTTCTATTATCCAGCAAAATGAAGAGACACAACCTATAGCAAATCCGTTGTAATATCCTTTGTTCTCTCTCACAGTCTCCCTATCTGTTTCTCGCTCTGAGAATACACATACAACATACAGCCGCAATAAAATACCCTCATACATGCGAGGGGTTCCTTCTAGGGCAAAAAACACTAAACTAAACATAACTTCTACCATCAAATCATCTGCCTAATGAACGACCCAGATTGACTAGAAATTACTATACTTTTACAAGGCAATTTTACATCTGTTTTTAGCTTCAGGGGCGCTGCCCCCGAAACACCCCGCAAGGGGGGGGCTCCATAAAGTCGTAGCTACCCCCCCTGAACCCCCCAGGCAGCGTTTAATTTCGAGCTGCAAGTTATAGGAGTCCAACATTGTGATACAAAATAAACAAGATAATCAGGCTCCACACCCAACAGTGCACTTCTTGTTGTCTCTTTCTCTCACTGTAAGTACTTCTTAACTTTCATTGATAATTTTTCCAGACGCACTTGGGTATACTTCTTCAAACTCAAGAGTGAAGTTTTTAACGTGTTCTTGGCCTTTATGGCCTTTGTTGAGAAACAATCTGAACATCAAATTCTCAAGTTAAGATCAGACAATGGAGGAGAATATGTTAACAACAAATTTATCAACTTCTGCACTAAGCATGGCATTCAATTGCAACATATTGTTCCATATACTCCACAACAAAATGGTGTAGCTGAAAGGAAGAATAGCACCTTAAAAGAAATGGCTAATTGTATGCTTCAATCTAAAGGAATTAGTCTCAATTTTTGGGCAGAAGCAATTCACTGTGCAAATTACATAGTAAATCGCACTCCTACTAAGGTTTTAAAGAATATAACTCCAGAAGAAGCTTGGAGCTCAATCAAACTAGATGTAAGCCACTTTCGTGTTTTTAGAAGTGATGCTTGGGCCCATATTCCAGATGCAAAACATAAAGCCTTAGAACCTGTTGTACCTTAAGAAACAATTCCTTGGCTGTGAAAAGGAATCCGTGCTTAAGACATTCATATAATTATGTCACAGAGATATGGATCCTTGTTTCATCACCTCCAGAGTTCAATTATTGAATCTTTAAAATCAAATGCTATAAATGTCCCACAATGCAATTATCTGCTGATATAGAATGAAATGTTCAGAAGAAGAATGAAAAGAAAAAGCCCCAAATGATATGCTATTGTACAGAATCTATCATCTCAAACTTTAGAAGAATTATAAGGAAAGAACAATTAAAATGAAGGAGCACCTATTAAGGGTTTTAACTCTTATTTACACATGTAAAAAGAGACCTGCTGCTTCGATACTTCATTTTATTCAAGGACTGAAAATACATTATGTAAACTAAAAGACGTTTCAATATCAACAAATACTAGAAGCTTGCTTTTCCTTCATTAATCACTTGAAATCTGAGTACAAAGATCACTGTCTGGAGGTCCAAAAAACCTGACCCCATGCTCCCTCTGCTTTTATGTCTGCCTTCTAATGTAACTTCCTAACTGCTATGATCAATTTTAAAACTGATTCTTGGAAGTCTTGGAATTATTTAAATTTAAAAAATGCCTATTTTAATATTATATATATAATATATAATATAAAAAATAGGATCTTACTCTAGTGCAAGTGAAAAGAAAAAATGGTACACTTTGGGTCCCATTACACCCATATGTATTAACGACAAAGTCACCCATGGTTTTTGAAAACCAATAACTGCTTACGGAAGCACTGAAAGCGGTTTCTTGAGAAATGGCTAAGTGATGCCGTAATGCATCATAACCGTAGATTTTGTAAACAATGGTTTAAACCAAACCATTTTGCGGGGGCACTATCTCTCATAAGATCCGTTTTGTTTGTGATGCCGCAAGACCATTGGATCTGAGCTGGATGATCCAAGTCGCTAATCCAACTTCGATGTTATATGTGGATTTCTGCTTTCGCAAACCACCACTGTCATCTGCAACAAGGTCAAGAATAGCTGCATCAATCCTATTCGATCGAAAGTCTTCACTGTCTCTGACTGTTAATTCAGACTCTGAGTGTTGACTTGAAGGTATGGCACTTATATAATACTCTTTATCCCTGAACTCTTCTTCACCAAAGTTTCAATCCCTTTCCTTTTCCTCTTTTCCTAGGGCAACTGCTTCAGAGTTAGTGTCATTTGAATTGTTTTATGCCTTTTGAGTTGTCCTTTGTTGTTGGGAAGCACTTATGACTTGTTCATGTATAGCTCTTTTTTTTTTCATTACATCAACAGCCTGGCTAACAGGTACAAGAAGATGCTTTGCTTTTGCTGCTTCCACTTCAATCTCCAGAACTGTCTGCTTTGGCCTGAATTCTTTTAATCGCTCGGAAAAAGCCAGCGCTGCTGTCTCGTTAGCGCCAATTTCATTTTTAAAAATTGGATGCAGCCCTTCTTGAGGCAATCCCTTTGCTCTTTTTACAGATTCCGTTGAAGGAGTTGGCTTTGTCTTGGAATACAAATGAAATGCATTGGTACATGCCTTCTGCAAAGCAATCACCTCTGTACTTCCGTCAATGAGCTCTCGAATTCTTTCAGAAGCAAGATCCAGAACTGACTGTGGAAAACGTCCATACACGGACTCCCCTTTTTCCATTGCTTCATTGATCTTAGTCAATACATTCTCCCTATCACTTGCAACCGCTTCTTCGGTTGGAGCCGTTCGAATAGGTTTTGAGAGAAACAAATGCAAATCCAAAAGATATGGCATGTCTTATGATGTGACAAACGAATAAGTTGTGCCAGTTTGGCCAGCACGAGCAGCGCGCCCCACTCAATGAACAAAAAGTTTGGGTTTTGGAGGAAAATCATAATTCACTACGTTATCCAGCAGAGGAATGTCAATCCCCCTTGCAGCAACATCAGTTACAAGAAGTAACATTGTCTTCCTTGCTCTAAACTTTGCAAGATGAATTTTGCGGGCAGCTTGATCCATGTCCCCATAAACAATAGAGATATATATCCCTTCTTCCTTAAACAATTCATTGATGAATTCTACGTGATGCTTTGTTGCGACAAAAATTAATGTCTGTTGATCCGAACAAATCTGCTCTCTCACCAGATGGAGCAATGCTGCGCATTTCTCTTCAGGTCGCACGGTAAAGAACGTGAGTTTGAGATCGGGGCTGATCTTAGTATCTAAATCAAGTCGTACAACTTGAGGATCCCGAAGCCCTGCCTTTGCAAATTCAGCAAGCAAGTCGAGGTAGAGTTGCACTAAAAAGCAAAGTTTGCCGGTTAACACTCAACTAGGCAAGTATTTTTTCGCAATTGGTCTGCAAAACCCATCTCAAATAGACGGTCTGCCTCATCAAAAACAACATATTCCACAGTTCTCAGAGACATTTCGTCTACCTCGGCAAGATGATGCATGAGACGACCAGGAGTTGCAATAATAACAACTGGACTTTTAGCTAGTCGAATTAGGCTACAACATCTGGCTCCAATTGGGGACAGCACTTTGGTAGCAAAGTGCTGAGAACTTGTAGATCAGTAGCCTTTATTGGGCATGGAGTCGAGTCAAACTGAATTTTCCTCTAAAATCTCTGAAAATTTCAAACTTTTCTGAAACCTCTCTTCTTCTAGGATCTTTATTCTTGAACTGAAAATGATAAACTAGAAATACTGCAACTGGGAATGCTCAACTTCTGAGCTTATTTATGTACAACTCCTATATATATAAGCATGGTTGAACTTAATCAAGTGAAGTCAACCTTCCAATGGAACCACTCCAGCATCTGCTTGTTAGATTTAATACCTTCGTACTGCTGAAATTTAAAAATCAAAACAATAATATACCATGAAAATTTTTCATATACAAAACTTTGTACATACCCTTGCATAAAAGCTTGTTGCTGATCAAAGAAATTTGCCATATATTCAGCAACTGGATCATAGAAATCATGAAATAAAGTTTTGGCCACCTTATTTTTTTGAATATTTTGCTGATGTAGACTTCTTTGAACATGGCGACTTCTTTCATTGTTTGACTTTTCACTTAGAAATTGTGTGTGAGGAACTTCACTGCCATTTTCTGTAGGCAGGCATTCAGACTGAAAATAAAAATCCAAGGTTTTCTCTCCATAATGTTGATGCTCTTCGTATAACATCAATTCTTGACGAAAATTTTCCTCCTCTTGCAAACATGTCTGAGAAACTGCACTATTTTCCTCACTACTCGCAAAATTATTGCAATGATCTTCCATGCTTTCATAGTGTAGTTCAATTGTTGCAACTAAGCTTTGACTAGAATCTTCAAAATGATTAAATTCTTGTTTTTCAACAATATAGGAACCTTTTGACACTTTTTGGAAATCTTTATTCACCTCTGAACTTACATTCTCTTGTAAATAAATTCCAATGTTTTCTTCACAAGCCCTCTTATCTTTGACAAAACTTGGTCTTTCTACATCGCAGGAAAAATTTCTACAAGCCCACACATTATCTTCGATTTCTTGCGCATAGAAAAACATCAGCTTCAGAGTGTTAGGCTTTCTCTCCTTGAGATAAAAATCCAAGGCAATAGAAAGAGCTTTCAAATAATAGACCATAGCTACTGCTTCTGGAGGTCGAATTTGTTTTGGCATGCTGAAATAAATTTTTTGAAACCTCCTATTAAACTCAGAAATTGATTCATTGCTTTGCCTCCGGATAGAATATAATTCCAAGAGGTGCTTTTCATATGACTTATTCTCGCCCCAATATGTAAGAAATACGTCTTGAAGATCTTGCCAGGAATTAATTGAACTTGCTTCCAAACACTGGAACCATTGCTGAGCATCCTGCTTTAAAGAATGGCAAAACATCCTTAAAGCTACGTCTTAATAAATGATTTGAAATTTGTCCAGAAAGTACTCAAATTCTAAGATATGTAGTTTCGCTGAAATGTCCTTCTCCTTCCCGGAGAAACTTGGCAAGGACTTGAATCCGTTTGAAGGATATTGATGGAGAATAGCGGGTAGCTTCAGGGGTTTAAAGATTTCTCTGTTTTTGAACTAAAAAACAGTCAATTTCTTATGAGGCAAAATATTATCATCCAAAGATGATGAATCATCACCTTTATGCCCAGTCTGTGACTGATTATCTTTCGAGATTGTAATACAACAATCATCCCTCCTTTCATATTTAGGAGATACACTTGTGTCAAGATTTATAATACAAGCAGAAGAAAAATCATCTTTTTCCAATAATGAATTTACATTTTGGGCCTTATAATCTTCTGAGAAAATAAAGCAGGAAACAATCCTTTTAATATAAAAGGGAAAATAGACCACTAAACTGACAGTAAAAAATAGAACCTCCTTTAAAAAACGGAAATTCTGATACATGTTTTTTCCATGATACTTTCTCATCTTCTTGCTAGAGAAATTCTTCATCTAATGAAACCTTCATCAGTGGAGTCGCCAGGTGAATAATAAACAACCAAACTTCAAATCTGAATCTTGTTCACCATCAAGAAGAAAGGATTATGAAACCTTCTGCTGAGGGGTATGTGACCTCACGTTTGGCTTTGTGAAAATGAGAATTCTGTAAAAAGTAAACACAGCCAAGTACTTCCTCCTCGCTGAACAATTAGAGGAAATAGAAAGAAAACCCAGGGAAATGAACTTCGCTTCTTCAATCCCCGGCAATGGTGCCAATTAATGTTGTACCTTAAGAAACAATTCCTTGGCTGTGAAAAGGAATCCATGCTTAAGGCATTCTTATCATTATGTCACAGAGATATGGATCCTTGTTTAATCACTTTCAGAGTTCAATCATTGAATCTTTAAAATAAAATGCTATAAATGTTCCACAATGCTATTATCTGCTGATATGGAATTAAATGTTCAGAAGAAGAATTAGAAGAAAAAGCCCAAAATGATATGTTGTTGTACAGAATCTATCACCTCAAACTTTAGAAGAATTAGAAGGAAAGAACAGTTAAAATGAAGGAGCGCCTATTAAGGGTTTTAACTCTTATTCACACACGTAAAAAGAGACCTGCTGCTTCGATACTTCATTTTATTCAAGGACTGAAAATACATTATGTAAACTAGAAGACGTATCAATATCAACAAATACTAGAAGCTTGCTTTTCCTTCATTAATCACTTGAAATCTGAGTCCAAAGATCATTGTCTGGAGGTCCAAAAACCCGACCGATGCTCCCTCTCGTTTTTATGTCTACCTTCTAATGTAAATTTAATCGCTATGATCACTTTAAACCGATTCTTGAAGTCTTGGAATTATTTAAATTTACAAATGTCATTTTTAATATTATATATAGTATATAATATGTGCACAAGATCTTACTCTAGTGCAAGTGAAAAGAACAAATGTACACTTTGGGTCCCATTACACCCATATGTATTAACGACAAAGTCACCCATGGTTTTTGAAAATCAATAACTGGCCACTACACTGATGGTGGTTTCTTGGGAACAGGCTAAGTGATGCCGTAATGCATCATAGCCGTAGATTTCATAAATAGTGGTTTTAATCAAACCATTTGCGGGGGCACTATAACTCATAAGATCTGCTTTGTTTGTGATGCCGCAGACCATTGGATCTAAGCTGGATGATCCAAGCCGTTAATCCATCTTCGATGTTATATGTGGATTTCTGCTCTGGAAAACTACCACTGTCATCTGCAACAAAGTCAAGAACAGCTGCATCGATCTTGTTCGATCGAAATTCTTCACTGTCTCTGACTGTTAATCCAAACTCTGAGTGTTGATTTGAAGGAATGGCACTTATATAATACTCTTTATCCCTGAAACTTTTCTTAACCAAAGTTTCAATCCCTTTCCTTTTCCTCTTTCCTGGGGCGACTGCTTCAGAGTTAGTATCATTTGAATTGTTCTCCGCCTCTTGAGTTGTCCTTTGTTGTTGCGAAGCACTTACGACTTGTTCATGTATAGCTCTCCTTTTTTCATTACATCAACAGCCTGGCTAAAAGGTACAAGAAGATACTTTGTTTTTGCTGCTTCCCCTTCCGTCTCCAGCACTGTCTGCTTTGGCCTGAATTATTTTAATCGCTCAGAAAAAGCCAAAGCTGTTGTCGCATTTGCGCCAGTTTCATTTTTCAAAATCGGATACAGCCCTTCTCGAGGCGACAGCTTGTACCCAAATTCGTTTTCTCTTTTCACAGATTTCGTTGAAGGAGTTGGCTTTGTCTTGGAATATAAATGAAATGCATTGGTACATGCCTTCTGCAAAGAAATAACCTCTGTACTTTCGTTAATGAGCTCTCAAATTCTTTCAGAAGAAAAATCCAAAACTGACTATGGAAAATGTCCATACACGGACTCCCCTTTTTCCATTGCTTCATTTACCGTAATCGATACATTCTCCCTATCACTTACAACCGCTTCTTCGGTTGGAGCTAGTCGAATAGGTTTTGAGAGAAACAAATGCAGATCCAAAAGATATGACATGTCTTCTGATGTGACAAACGAATAAGCTATGCCAGTTCGGCCAGCACGAGCAACGCGCCCACTCTATGAACAAAAAGTTTGGGTTTTGGAGGAAAATCACAATTCACTACGTTATCCAGAAGAGGAATGTCAATCCCCCTAGAAGCAACATCATTTACAAGAAGTATCATTGTCTTCCTTGCTCTAAACTTTGCAAGATGAATTTTGTGGGCAGCTTGATCCATGTCCCCATAAACAATAGAGATATCTATCCCTTCTTCCTTAAAAAATTCAGTGATGAATTCTATGTGATGCTTTGTTGCAATAAAAATTAATGTCTGTTGATCCGAAACAATCTTCTTTCTCACCAGATGAAGAAATGCTGCGCATTTCTCTTCAGGTCGCACGGTACAGAATGTGAGTTTGAGATCGGGGCTGATCTTAGTCTCTAAATAAAATCATAAAACTTGAGGATCCCGAAGCCCTTCCTTTGCAAATTCAGCGAGAAATCGAGGTAGAGTTGTACTAAAAAGCAAAGTCTTCCAGTTAACACTCAACTGGGCAAGTATTTTTCACAACTGGTCTGCAAAACCCATCTCAAATAAACGGTCTACCTCATCAAAAACAACATATTCCACAGTTCTCAGAGACATTTCGTCTACCTCGGCAAGATGATGCATGAGATAGCCATGAGTTGCAATAATAACATCTAGACTTTTAGCTAGTCGAATTAGGCTACAACAGTCATCCAAAGAGTAAATGTATTTTTGTTGGAGATTCTAAAGATGTCAAAGGATATAGACATCTTCAACCCAAATCCAAAAATATAATCATTAGAAGAGATGTAAAGTTTTATGAAAATATATCGACCTGTGATCCTAGTTCGGTGGGTGTGCCACCTTTGGCCTTCAAGCTTGATTTGGCATATGTGCCACCTCTCTCTCTCTCTCTCTATTTTTAATAGCATTCTCTAGTTCAGAGATGACAACGAGATGACAATCCTCCTCCACCTCTGAAATTATTCCTTACTCCACAAACAAGATGGGTCTCGCTTACCTCTAGATGTAGTAGGTCTCCTCTTGTAGGTGACCTTGCCAATCAAACGACGATATGTTCTCGCTCAAAAGAGCCTCTTCCTTATTGCTCAAGTTCCCAAAAAATCCGATCCGTAAAACCTTTGAAGAAGCCTCCGGTCATCTAGATTGGGATGAAGTCATGAATGAAGAATATCGTTCTTTATTATGAATGATATTTAATCTTGTTCCTCTTCCCAAAAGGAAGAAAACTTGTCAGATGCAGATTGGTTTACAAAACCAAGTTTGGACCAGATGGAAAAGTGGATAGACATAAAGCTCGTCTTGTCGCTAAAGGATTTTCACAAGTTGAAGGCATTGACTATACTGAAACCTTCTCCCCTGTTGCCATAATGAACTATATCCACCTTGTTCTTTCCCTTGATGCCTCCTTTAAATGGGAAGTCCATCAGATGGATGTTAAATCTGCCTTCTTACATGGAGATTTGCATGAAGAAATCTACATGGAACAACCTCCTGGCTTTATCCAAAACGACTCCAGCCTTGTTTTTCGCCTTAGGAAGCCTCTCTATGGTCTCAAACAAGCTCCTCGGGCTTGGTATGCCAAAATGGATAGATTTCTATTAGATAATGGCTTTTTTAGGTGTCATTTTGACAACACTGTCTACACCAAGAAAGTGGGCACATCCTTCACCATCCTTGTTCTTTATGTTGATGATCTTATCCTTACTGGTAGTGATCCCAACCATATAAACCATGTGAAGTCTAGCCTCAAAAGAAGTTTGAAATGACAGACTTAGGACACTTGCATTATTTCCTTGGTCTTCAAGTCTTGCAATCCGAAGAAGGTATTACCCTCTCTCAGTCCAAGTATGGATGTGATCTTCTACACCACTTTCACATGGAAGACTGTAAGCCAGCCCTTTCTCCCTTTCAGTCTGGAGTCAAGCTTTTAGTCACTTGTACTACCCCTGAAGTTGATGCTACCTTATACCGTCAACTTGTTGGTAAAATTTTGTATCTAACCCATACTCGTCCTGACCTTTCCTTTGCCATTGGTCTTTTCGCTCGGTTTATGCACCGACCTCATGAAAGTCACTGGAAAGCAACTAAAAGAATACTTTGATATATTCGAGGTACAGCTTAGTTTGGGATTCATTACAGTGCAAGAGCATCTCCATTGTTGATTAGTTTCACTGATTTTGATTGGGCTGGTGATCCTGATGATCGAAAGTCTACTGCGGGATATGTATTCACTCTTGGTTCAGGACCTATTACTTGGTCTTGTAAGAAACAAAGTGCCATTTCTCTTTCTTCGGCCGGAGCAGAGTATCATGGTGCAGTTGAAGCCAGCAAGGAAGCCATGTGGCTTCGTCAGATCCTGTCTGAATTTGGTCTTCATCAGCAGCATCCACCTACACTTTGGTGTGATAATCAAAGTGTCATTCAGCTATGTAAAGATCCAGTTCAGCATCAGCATATGAAACACATTGAGCTCCACATACACTTCATCAGAAAGCTCATTCATGATCGTGTTCTTGAAGTGCAGTACTGTCCAACCAATGATCAAGTAGCTGATATCTTTACAAAGGCTCTCACAGAAGCGAAGTTTACCAAACTTTGATCCATGCTTGGTGTTCAGGAAAGTTATCATTAAGGGGGGATAAGCTCTAATGCCTCCTTCCTTCTCCTATTGTGTCACCTTTGTAAATCCTTCAATCCTATCACAATTTGTTCTTATGGGGGGATGTTAGGATATTTTGACACATAGGAAATAGGCTCCTTTTGTGTCACCTTTGTAAATCCTTCAATCATATCCCAAGTTGTTCTTAAGGAGGGATGTTAGGATATTCCGACACATAGGAAATAGTCAAGAATAACTTAGTCTAGTGTAGAGTTAGGTAAAGTGTGTTTCTCTACTATGTACATTTGTAACTTATAATCCAACGGTCACGATTTGTAGTGATCTGACGGTTCACTCTCTCCTCGGTATTAACAACGCTTGATTTGTGGTTTAACACCCGATTGGTCCATGATCTCTATTTAAAGAGCATGGAGGGTCATTTGTCCAGTAACCGTTTATGAGAGAAACATATGTAACTTTTATTTTTATATCAATAAATTGCCTGAAGTGGCCGCGTTGGCTCAGGCCGTGGGTTGTTTCCCTCTTCAGGGATTTTAACCATGTGATACTACTGGTGTACTGATTTGTTTTCTGTTTGTGAGCGATGACCTTTGGTTTTTTATCTACGAAACTTACCCTGTAAATTCCTACAGGATGTATGCTCCAAATGAGGTCAAATGTCCCTTATATATAAGCTTTCTAGGGGTATGGATTGCCTCCATGAGGCCGACTTGATCTTTCATGTAGGCCGACTTGTAGCTTGTTGGCAAGATCTTGAAGGGTCTTTTATGACTCAAATACATTTCGTTTACATAATACACGATGCCCATAGGGGTCTTACACGTAGGACAATGACCCAATGGGTGCTTAACCTACAAATAAATTTACGTTGAACATGAAACCCATGCATCAAGAATGAAAATAATAAATTTATTTTTCTCTTTTCATCAAATACATAAAATCATGATTACAATAGACATTATGAAGACCGAACCTAGTTACACATTTCAACAAAACAGGGCTAAAGGGGTTGACCTCAAAGGACAGTAGGTTAGCAAAGTTCGACTGGTATTTTGACTTAGATAGTGGCACAAATTTTGAGACAAATTGTTGAGTTGCAAACCTTGTTGAAGAATAATTTCTCCTATGAAAAGTTGAGTTTTCTCCCAACATTGGACTTCCCAGGGTAAAAATATTGTCTCTTTTGTGCATGGTTGTCTTTCTGTGATCTTTACTGTTTTTGCCGCATTTACTTCCGAGATTTTCTAAAGTGTAATTATTCAATGATAGTAGTGGCCTAAAATACTTGTTCAAGGTCATTAGGAAATAATTATTTGGCAAACAATTATATCTACTGCACACTTGCATAGATTTTCAACACTCAAGGCCAAGTGGTCGAGCTAGGGCTTGGTGCAAATTCCTTAGGAAGAGGAATTTCAGAAGTTGGATAATCTAAATGCCAAGAGGATAGTGGTTGCCACAAAATCCATTCTTTTGGTAGGCATTCACTTCAATTTCATCCATAAATTCCTTTGCCCTAATTACTAGCCCTAAGCTAACCCTAGTTTGGATTTCGCTGCAACTTGGGAGCTTCTTGAGGGTTTCATGTACCATGTTCTTGTTGAAAATCATCATTGGAAACCCTTTCTCCATGCCTTGACCTTTGGCCACCCCAACACTCAACCCAATAAACAAGCCCTGGGTCTTCTGCCTCATTTAATAGGTCTCTATCCAAGAAAGTGAATTGGCTCTTATTGGAGCCTTGAGCCTAAATTGTGTCTTTCTTGTAGGAGGCTTCATTAAGTCACCTTATACCTTAACCCTAGAATACCTATTAGGCGGCCTTCTGTCTACAATTACTTAACTTATTTTGCAGCATAAAGAAGTTTTGGATTTAAGTGATTGTAATAGCAAAGAACATCAAAATTTCAACACCCAAAGTCGGCTTAGCACTTCATGAGGGATTTGCAGCTAATCTAGGGCTCAAAGGAGGATAGTCTCACACCTTGAGACATGGGAGGGCTACCACAACCATGGAAGCCCTTAACATTGGAGCATAAACAAGTATTTTGGCCATTTGGAAACCCATGAGACGACATTTTAACCCTGAAGATGCACTTTTGGGCCCACAGAGAGAGAGATTGACATAAATGTGAAGGCCAACCTTCACATCATGATTTTTAGGGCTTCTACACATCACTTAGCACCCTAAACCCTCAACACATGCCCTAAAAGGGCCTACGCATGGATGACATCAAAAAAATCAGCCCTACAACTCACATGTGCAGGCAATCTTTTATGTTTTGTCTTGGCCAATAGGTCGGCTTGTGACCTAACTTGTTGTGTTGACAGTATTTGATTGTTTTAGGGGGGCTCAGGCTAAAATTAACTTTAGTACTCATATAAATAGAGGAGTGGTCATTCATTTTTAAATTATCACAACTTGGAGATTTCAGCCTCTCTTAAGATAATTTCAACCTTCCTTTCTTGTGGAGAGATTTGGATCTATGAATGCATTTTGATATTTGGAGCAAATCTTTTGTTTTTGGAGCTATGTTTTGGATCAATGAATGGAATCTCATGCATGTTATCTTATAAGTGAACTTTTGTTGGACAAATATTTTCTCTATGTTTAATGTATGGAATATATCGAATCTTGGATTATCTATTGTGCCCCAATTTGTTGAAGATCTATTGGATAGAGCCTAGATATCATTATTGCATGCATTATTCATGAATAACATGTGAACAATAATCCTAGTGGTGAACTTTGATTAACTCTCCCATGAAAACTTCTTGATCCTTTGCATATGTAATTGCTAGGGTTTTTGGTGCTAGCACATCAACTATCCTTTCTCCTTAGCAACATTTGGCTATTTAATCAAATCATAGACTCCATCCCCCCAAGGGGCAAGGCACTGATTAAATCCATAAAATTTTATCTTTCTTCTCTTTTCCCTAATTCAGCCTCCTTAAGGCCAAGCACTCAAGCTAGGGCTTGGCTAGCGTCAGAACTGAGTCTATTCTTTTTGAGTTTTAACAATTCTTTGCCGACTTTTCCCCAATTTTGCTGATTTACTGAATTGACCCTCACCGATTTTTCTCCCGATATCAAGTTTTGCAGCACTGCATTAAGTTATTATGAGCAGCATAAAATTTGCATATTTACCCCTATAGACAAAATGCTGTGAACAAAGATTTATAGTCCAGCGAAAGGTTAATTGCTAATTTACAATCATATTTTGAAGATATAACTTGAGGACTGTTGAAGAGACATGAGATACTGTCTTTGGAAGGGTATTAGGACTCTGCCTCCAGCTTCCTCAAAGCACGTAGGATTGCATCATTATCTAGCATAATTAATGACTTTTACTTTTATGTTTCATTCTAGCTTTTCTGTATTTATAATTTTCTGGATTTAATACTCGTGACCTTCTCTTCATCTCTAATATTCTGCTTTAATGGATTGTCCACGTAGCTACACTGACTATCTGATTAGAGTCAATAAACATGAATTTTAATATCTATTACTAAACATCAGTCATGCTTGCATTATTTATTTTAAAGAGTAGAAAGTTCAGTCAACCTTATGTCAATGCCAAGCCAAGACGTGCAGACAATAAATGTTATGCATGCATATCCTATTAAAATTCAAAAAACCTCAAAGTTCAACGACTTCAATGACCATTAGTGCACTGGCTGGGCATGCCTCTGTTACCCTTATAGATAAAGAAATCATTAAAATAGAAAATTACTTTAACACTTTCTTTGGCAGAGTGATAGAACACCCTCCAGCTGAAACAGTGTTCTTTTATAACCAAAATTACCCAAGCAGCTCTTCGCACATAATTCATGCAGCAATGTAGTGCAATCCATCCACACTTCCTAAGAGATCCTCTAGTTCTTTTCTAAATGCAACAAAAATTGACACCGACCGATCAACCACAAACAGGGGTCAAAAGACGGTTTATGTTGTAACACACACATTTAGCACATGTACATGATCCAAAGAAAATAACATTACTACATGCAGTAGTTGCACATACCCCTGAGAAAGCAAGATGAATGTAAGAAGCTGACTACCATGCCACGTGAACCCCTGGATTTTTTAGTCCAATTATAAATTCTTCCCCCATCATTTGTAATGGTACTTAACTTTTAATTTTCTCGTCAGATTTCTTGCAGATAGTAAGTCGGCCCCCAACAAAATCACAGCAACTAATGGAAATGCCAAGTTGCTTCTGAAACTTTTTAAGAACAAATTCCTCTTGTTGTTCGCAAATAGAAACAACTGTACCTTTTTGACCAAGGCGACCTGTCCGGCCAGCCCTATGAGCATAATGAATTGAATCTGTTGGTAAGTCCAGATTCACGACAAGATCACAGTTCATAATATCCAGTCCCCTTGCTGCCAACTCATTTGTCACTAAAATCCTGAGCTCCCCTTTCCTAAAGTTTGCAAGTCTGTTGGTCCTTTCTAACTTGCTCAGGTCCCCATGTAAAGCACCCGCTGAAAGCCCCCGTGCCTCCAGCTTGAATACAGTGTCCTTGAGCTGTGTATTATGGTTCATAAAGACTATTATTGACTTTGCATCTAAAGCATGAATGCATTTTCTAAAAGTATCTACCTTGTGCTGTTGTTGAGAAACAGCATAGAAATGTTCCAACAATGGAGGCAAGCTTTCGATGGCACCCTGAATGGTTGAATTGGAACCAGCTGATACTGCAGCTTCCATATTATGAACTGAACCAATATCAACAACACTGTTTGCCCTGACAAGTAATGGCTTATGACCCCAGGTATTTGCTGCTCTTAAGACTGCTGACGGCATGGTGGCAGACACCAAAATAATCTGCCTCTCAACTCTTTCATTTTTTTCAGACAGGGGTGACCTTGAGTTACCTTCATCTTTCTTTTGAATTCGTTGATCCTGTGCAGATTTTTGTTTCCCAACATGTTCCAAAATCCTGTGCATGTGCTCTCTGAAGTTGAATGATAGAAGTTCATCAACCTCATCAAGAACAAGAACACGACATCCATGTGTATGTAGCTTCCCAGCCAAACTTATTTCTGAAATCCTCCCAGGAGTTCCCACTACAATTAAAGGCTTGTTTTTCTTAAGCGCTTCCTCTTGTCTCGACCTGTTTGCACCTCCTACAAGCTGTTGCACTACTCTCTCATGTTCTGGCCCCAAAAATTTCTTTGTCTCCCTCACAATCTGCATTGCTAACTCTCTTGAAGGAGCAACAATAACAGCCTCTATCCCAGATTTTCCTTCTCCTCTTAAGTTTTCATCTACAGCTTTTAGAGGTCCTATTTTTGAAAGTATAGGAAGCAAATAAGCAAGAGTCTTTCCTGAGCCAGTATAAGACTGCATAGCAACATCATGTCCATTCAATATAGTTGGGATTGCTGAGACCTGCACATCAGTTGGCACATCTAGTCCTTCGTCTTTCAGCCTTTTAAGCAGGGAGTCAGATAGATTAAACGCAGAAAAACTATTAGCAGCAAATGGAAAAGCCTCTTTATTTATCAAATTTTGTTTTCCATTGTCATTGGTCCTGCTACTGACCATCTTCACTTTACCAGATACAGAGGACTTTTTAACCAATGGAGGATATTTATCATCAATATTACTGACCTCTCTCACCATGCTCTTTTTAGTCTTAACCTTTTTCATATGATCAAATTCCCTTTCAAATCCTAAGCTTACAAAATTTTGTTTTTTATTATCATTGGTTTTGCTTCTGAACGTCTTCACTTTACTAGATACAGAGGTCTTTTCAACTGATGGAAGATTTTTATCATCAATATTATTGACCTCTTTCACTGTGCTCTTTTTAAACTTAACCTTTTTAATCTGATCAGACTCACTTTCATATCCTAAACTTGCAAGAGTTAAGGGACTTTTGTGAACATCATGCAGACCAAGGAAACTAGTGGAATGAACGTTTGCAACTTTTAGGAAGTGTTTTCCAGTGATTCTTCGTGTACAGAAAGAAACCCCAAAAAAACTGTGCAAACTCTTCAAGTAAAATGGTAGTGCAGTATGTTGCAAAGTGACTAATGCCATTATCCACACTCCAAGCCACAAATAGAAGAAAGCACTTGCACTGCAGCAACTAGTGCATCGTGAAAATTGTATCTTCACTGCTTTCGTCAAGTACAAGAGATGTTTATAAGGGCCTACATCATAGAACAACAAAAAAAGTGTTACAAACATATAATGACAACCAATGTCATTACAAACATTTATAAACAACAACCTGTATCATCATTTTAATAATATGTTGCTGAAATAGGAATTAATTTTCCTTCAAGACATCATTCCCATCAGAAAATAGTTTATTTTCTACAAGCTTTGATAGTAAACGCACATCTGCAACCAGCATCTGGTCATTCATCGGACATTAATATAATTATGTTATCTAAAATAATTGTGATAATATTTTGCAGCATCCTAATTCTAACAAACTTCATATACTTACCTACAATAGATTCTTAAGCCATTGCTCTTCTGGGAATCTAGAATATTGAGTGTAGCAAGGTGGGTAGAAGTTATTACATTAGATTTTGGATGTAGCATTTTTTTCATTTCTTGTTTCAATTTTTTAACTGATTGATTTTAATGATTCTATTAAGGATATAACCAGAGAAAACTTTCATATCACAATAAAGTTGCAGGGCATAACAATTTTGAGTGCAGTCAAGATATGGTCAAGAATGGTATCCCAGTTGTATCAAATGATACAAGTTTCAAAAATAAATTTTGACACGTAGATTTATGGTCAGAACTGGTACCGGACCCAGTATTGTGGGCTCAAATGAATTTACAAAGACTCTTACCGGACTCTTTTGTTTTCTTCTCCACATCTTGGTGTATTTTTCTTTATGCCTGGTGTTAGACACCTAATCCTTGGGGATTGGGTGAAAATGTGTAAATATGTAAATAGAGAAATTTGAACAGTTAGCATGGGAAAAGACCTTGCAATTTGAATCTCAAAGGTCACCCCTCTTCATGTATATAATTATGCGCACATTAATGGAAATCAATGAATCATACAATTGGGAGTTACCTTCCTGGCCTGACCTGGTATCAGAGCTCAGGTCCCAAATTTAGGCATTCTTTTGCCCTCTTTGTAACTTCTTTCTGCCACTATTCTTGACACCTGTGTGTTACCTGAAACGTTCCCTGCCATCCTTGTCTACTGGCAGCCGTCAGAAATGTTTTCTCTTCCATCCCCATCGCACTCTGCCAAATAATTTGCCACCAACCATGATCAAGATGATTGCTTTGTTGTGTTCTGTTGTTGGTTATCCGCAAAGTCCATTTGTTCTTTGTTGAAACCCATCCCACAACAACTTCTGCAATATTATTTCACTAAAGCGGATTCGATCCTGCCACCTTCCCCCCGAAAACAGAATCATCCTTCTAAAACTGCTATGACACCTCCATTGTGAAGCGAGATTCGGCTAGCCTGTGTGTTACCAAGAAGTCTTCTTTACCCTGTGATGCTCTCTACGATTGCCCCGCTTTTCACAACCAGAAAAAGGTGAAGGCCCATGGGCTACGCCCTTCTGCTGTAATATAGACTTTGAAAAGCTAGGAAATCAGAACTTGAAAGATTAGCAATGTTCCCATTACATCAGCATCTTAAATTTGGATCATTGTCC